>VZRL01005209.1:761385-948140 GCA_013397895.1 Origma solitaria
AACCGCTCCGAGCCCTGCGGCGGCGGCAATGGCAGCGCGGGCGCCGGCGGGCCCTGCGCGCCTGCGGGCGGCGGCCCCTCCGTGGTCACCGCCATCGCCATCATGGCCCTCTACTCCGTGGTCTGCGTCGTGGGGCTCTTCGGCAACTTCTTGGTCATGTATGTCATCGTCAGGTGAGTGCCGCCCTGCCCCGCCCCGCGGCCCACGGCCGCTGCCGTCGGGGCGGAACCCCACGGCGAGGAGCCGGGATGCGGGACGGTGTCCCGGCGGGGATGCTGTCGTCCCACTCCGGCAGGCAGCACGCAAAGGGCCGCACTGGGGGGTGCGGAGGGGCGCCGGCCCCCGTGGGAAAGGGAAGGAGGCTTTTGATAAAGAGCCGGAGCGGGTGATCGGGGAAGAGAAACTTGCGGTGGAGCCGTGAGGAGCGGCCGGTCTGTCAGAAACCGCTGCGCGTCCGAGGATATTCTAAGGATCATCCGTGCTGCAGCACCTCTGCGAGCTGCTCTGGGGCCTCAATCCCGCACCTATCCCTTGAGGAGCGAGGATTTTAAGGGACTATAGCCACTGCTTGTGAGCGTGTACGGGTACAGCGTGGCACACGGACAGCCGGCACGCATCCACCTGTCTTTCCACCCATCTCTTCCAAATGCACGAGCAAAATGTAAATGGCACCGCGTCTAAACGCTTCTCTGTGCCCGTATTTGGAGATCCTCTGCCTCATGTCTAGATATGTATGTGTACATTGATATACATTTATGTATGTGTATATACACGTATGCCATGATCGCCGCCGCTCTCTGTAATCCCCGCGTTCCGGCTGCGCTGCGGCATTTTGCAACTTTCTCGCCCGCAAGAGAAAAAGCCCCCACTAGGGCTATTACAGATCATATCACGCGCGATAAATCCATTGCCCTTAAATGAGCGGAAAACGAGTGAGAGGGAGATGAAAGAGGCTCCTGTGCCGGCCTGGCAGCAGAGCGGAGCGGAGCGGGGCGGGTGGCTTCCATGGGGGAACACTGCCACCTCCCGGGAGCGACGGGCCGGCAGCGGGACGGCGGGGGGGCGACAGGACGGGAGCGACTGAGCTCATCTCGCTTGGTGCCGGCTCGTCGTCTCCAAAGCAAGCATCCGCTGAGCCCTGGAGAGCCCGGCGGGTGCTTTTAATGGGGGACATGGGGGTGGCTCAGGGGCACGCTCCCTTCCTAGCCCCAGCACTTTGAATTTCCCTCCCGTCTGGGGCGTCCGTTCTCCCTTTGAACGCTGCGTTCCCCGAGGACTCGGGGCCGGCGCTGTCGGGCATAGGTGGCCGCAGGAGCAGGGACTGTCTCTTGGCATCACTTGCAGCCCAGCGGCACCGGGTGGCTCTGTGGTGCGTGGGTGCAGCGCTGGCAGAGCCAGCTGCAGGCAGGCGGGGTGAGGGTGGCGGTCACGGTGGGGTGCTGCACAAGGGTGGAAGATGATTCCCTCGGCACGTGCGAGGGGTGTCACTGCGAACCTGAGCGTCTGGTAGACCTGGTGGGAACACAAGTAATATCCATCAGTGGTTCTGGCTAGAGCAGTTCAGAAACCTTGTGGGTTTACTTTAGAGGCTGCATGCACAGAGCTGGGGAGATTCTCTTCTGTCCGGTGGGGTTTTTTCGTTGGTCTGAAACTCAAGCTTATCTGTGTGAAGATACATCTGCAGAAAGGCTTTTGAGTGGGGGCATGACTGCAATCACCGTAGCAGTGTTGAATGCATTCCTCTGGGAGAAAAAGCAGATGCAGAGTGTAACAGAGCCAGGATAGCTGTCAGCAGAGAAATATGCCACAGGTTGTCCCTGGCATTATGTATTTATTATCCTGGGCATAACCCTTACTAGGTTCATATTTCTTACAGTAATTAATTGAATTACACTTGCACCACAAAGCCAAATCGAATGAGGCACTTGTATTTAGATTTCTATCTATAGAGAGCATCTTTCCCTGAGATGACAGCTTAAAAACAAAAGCCAGAAGCAATAGGAGAAAGCAAAAACACATTTTCATTTTACAGAGGAAAACACAAATTAAATGGCTTGCCCAAAACCATCAGGAATTCTATGGCAAACGCCGCATCTCCTGTTCAATAACAGTTTTTGGTATGACAGAATTCATTCCCAATTAATACCACGCAGCTGTTTAGCAATTGGGATGAAAAAGAGTACGTGCTAATGGCTGAATAGGATGTGTGGCTCAAGCAACATAAAAATACATTTCCTTTCTGTGCTTCTCTGTAGATACTGAGTATCTGTTCAGCAATAGGGACCTTAGTGATTTAGCTTCTGTTGCAAGCTACACTGGCATGACAGAGTTCCAAATCATAGAGTATGTACCTATGAAATAGTGACCCTATGTGCTCTCATTCATGCATTCTTGCATTCATCTACACATAGGAGGCCAGTGTTTTACTGGATTGACTTGTCAGCATATAAAACTCCCCTTCTTTATCTGCATTTCCCATCATACCTGCTCAGGAAGAACAAAACATTGAACTTCATGTTAATTTTGAGAAGAATTGAGACTACTAAAAGTTAAGATTTTTAAGTGATATTGGTACCTAGTTTGTCTTGAAAATAGTAGAAGTTGGGGGTAGTTGCTTAGATATTTGAAACTGTCCTACTCACCTTTCAGAGTCCAGCCCCAGTGAAAGCAACAGTGACTTCAGATCAAGTGTTCTGCATGCTAACATCTCATGCTTGGTTTCTTTGGAAATATTTTTTAAATAAACATATTATTCTTATAAACATTATTACTCTTAAAACTTTTACACATGAAGCAAGTCCAGGGGTTTGGAGCCAGAGCTGTGCAAGTGCTGGCCTGACAGGCAACTATCACTTCACAATGCCGCTCTGCCATCCCAGCTGGGGCAAACAGAGGTCGGACGGCAGACCTGTCCAAGAAGGAGTTAGAAATGTATTGTGATTATTGTTATGAAAATAAGGCTCTTCCTGCAAAGCAGGTTCATGAATTTCCAATTTATACACATTACTTTATAATTAATGCATTCTCATCCGCCCTCCTCATTCTTCCAGATGGTTCCTGTTCAGCTGAATGCTTTCATCCTTGAATTAATATTTACATGTTTTATATGTAGTGTGTGAGGCTTAACCTCATGTTACTGACACTGAGCTGTTTCCTTTCTCAAGTACCAAAAAAATGCCTTCAAGTGACAGCAGTAGTAATTTAATAGTTTTTACTGCCAGCCATGAATTTCCTGTAATCTGAAAAACCTGTAGATGATTTTTATTTCATATTTTCCTCATGTGCTTTGTGTAAGTGTAAATTACTAATATGAACACAATGCTGTTATGGCTATATCAACAGCAAATGCCACTTCTAGCTGCTGCAGAGTAAAACAAGACAGTGTACAATTAGTACCATGTGGCATTGAATTAATTTACACAGTAATCCAAAGGCTTTTGCAGCTTTCTCATCAAGTCGGTGGGATATTAGTCTGACAATTAGAGTGAAAAGAAGCATATGACTTGCAATTAAGGCAATATGCTAGAAAGCTGTAATAGATCCTAGATGAAAATCTTGAGCATCGCAGGTCTGGAAAAGAGGAATAGCTCACAGAGGCCCCAGTCCTCCACAATCCAAATGCCGTGGGAGGACTGTAATTCCTCCAACAGCCGCTGAAGTCACTCAAGTTCAGAGTTATTCCTCATTTGCTTTGCTATAAATTTTGTCACATATCATAAACAAAAGTGTCTCAGGTCCTCTGTGATCCTTTGCAGAGGAAGGAAATGCCTTGTTTCATTGAGTAAATGACTACACTGCTTTAAAGGAAAAAAAAAAAAGCAAACAGGGAAAGAAGTCAAAGTCCTCTCTCTGAAATTAAGAGAAATCTTTCTATGTGTCTCAAAATGGCATCTTAATAGTGGTTTGGAAAAAAAAATGAGCTGTGACAGAAGCATCATCTAATCTGGAAAGACTATGCAGCACTGAAATCTCTGCTCAACTTTCTTCCAGTACTTTTACTTCAGTTTTCTTTTTTCACAGTAGAGGAAGACTGTTCTAAGTATAACAGCCTAAGGGTTGAAATTTCAATTGTAGAAATAATCAATATCACCAGAGGAATAAATATTCTTACACATGTGCACAGAAATGTGAAGTCTTTTTAGAGAAAAAAATCTGAAAATTCTCACAAGCTTGGAAGTGGCTGAAGCAAAACAAGCGTTTTTGAAAAATGGGTTCTTTGCAAGGTGACATGGTGATGCAGTATGTAAGGCAGCCTACAGCATCTTTTGTAGCAGCACAGATCAGGGAGCTTAGAAACCAAGAAATGCATAAGATTCCTGCATTTCTTTCCTGACCACAGCCCCATGAGCTTCTCTGCATTTGCATGGCACTGCTTGTGTGTGTGTCCTGCGTGTTCCGCTGACTACAAAGATTCCGCCCCCATGCTAAGAGCTGAAAGCCTCATCAGCCTTATCCAGTCATGTCAATTATGAATTAATACATCTCACAGCACCAGCCAGAGAAGATCTGGGGGCAGAACTGAGGGAGCACTGTTGGGCAGGAGCAGCAGAGGAGCTGAATTAAATCAGCAGCATAGCAAGGGGGTGACCCTCGGTGCTCAGCATCCTGCTTTGCAGAAAGGCAGGTGTCCCTGTTTGCATACTGTTTGTGACAGAGTTTACCAACCTTTGCTAGTGGGTAAATGTTTGACTAGCAAGCAGCTCCTCTCTCTCCCCCAAGGAAAGCAGACTGATAAAATGGAATGTATACCTTTGTATTCTCTCTTTTTTTTCTTTCTTTTTTTCTTTTTGTTTTATTATGTTTTTACAGACATGGTCAAAATTTGACCAAAAAGACATGAGGCTGCAACCTGGGGGTAACACCTGTCTCACTGAGGAAGCAGAGGCATCTGAGGGATGAGTGAGAGCTCTGCAGCCCCAGACTCATCTCCAGACCCTGTGCCTCGCCCCAGGCCCAGTGAACTCCCGCACACAGCACATCATCCCAGGCCTAGGTGCACAGACCCTCTGGCTCTGCTAGTGGCTACCACTGGGCAATTCTGAGCAGAAAACAACACTTCTCACTCAATTTCTCTTTAAAAAGCTGGTTGATCCCACTGTACTTTTCCTGGAGTACCGCTATGGTAATGGGTCCCATGAAAAATAGTGTTAAACACTTCCTTTTTTAAAAAATTTCTTTATAAAAATAATCAAATGTTACCAACTTTTCATGGCTTCAGTAAGGGTGGAAAATGCTGTATGCACATACTGGTTATATTACATAATTACTAGCAAGCTAATAACTAATGAGCTATTTAGCTAACATAATCCTGAATGCTTTATTTCATTTTAATTTACAGTGTTTTTCCAAACCATCAAGCATAACTTTCACTGATCACTGTGGATAAGCTTGTATAACTTTGATAGATGAAAAGGTGACGTATTTACAAAAATCCCAAATGTAACATGATGCAAGCCCAAATGTCTAAGAATCGTAATTTATCTTACTAGCTTCTTTTCCAACCATAGGCAGCAGCTGGTGTTTAGTAACAGAGTGGAAGAAATAGGGACAACACTGTGTGGGTATCCTTCTAACAGACTGTTAGACTGCAGAGAGACTTTCTGAGCTGCAGTTTGCACCAGCATTTATTCAGTAGCTTTTTGTGGGCATTTCTAATATGCAGAAATCCCCCCAAGAAATGAGGATCAAGAAGAAGACTGGAAATAAAAGGTCACAAAGATTGTCACTACTAAACAAAGCTGCTTTGAAACAAACATTGAAGCATTTTTAAAGATTCTAAGTTGGTTATTTTTAAGCTTAGGTGTTCTAAGATGGTTGTTGTAGAGATCTTCATTAACAGACATTTTCAAAAAATTATTTATTTTCATGATGATTCCAAGTGGAAACAAGTTTTCAATGCTTGATAAGTCTCTTCAAAATACAAATCCACTCTTGAAACTCTATTTTTAAAAAATCCAAAAGCAGCTATTTTCTGAATTGTTGTACTTAAGCTGATCTCAAAGAAAGCTCTTTTTATAACCGTCTGTGTCTTTTTTGGTTTATATCATGAAGTTTGGATTCTGGTATTGAAAGTGGGAATATTATAATTATCTTTCAAAGACCCCTAGTCCCTTTTGGAAGTGGGCTTTTAGTGGTGTTCACTATCAAGGAGTTCCTCAGCTTAGCCGAACTGTGATAAGAAGCATTCTCATTCATCCATTTAGTGTTAAACACTTCTAAATTTTATTTATATTTCCCTTTGAATTTACGTGATGAAAAAAGGTAGGGATGACACACCATAGCTAATCAAATAACTGTGAAGTACATGAAATAGATTTTTTCCACCTTCCTACTGAGAAGTGTTCAATTATCAGCTATAAGATCTTGAATCTCAGATCAGGAATAAAACTTCAGAACAAAAATGTTTGTGTAAAATGGAACATCTTCTCCTTACCGTGTTGTGTGGAGCAGTTCCAACTGAGTGAAGTCTCTTTTTAAGGGGGAGCAGCAGTTGTCACAGTGCTAATCTTCAGTCCTGAGATGTGCTGTCCCTATGGAAAAATCATCTAAGGAGCCAATTACCCAAATCATTCTCATAACACTGTAGTCTTAGTAACTCGCTCAGAGCTCCAGTTTCAGACACAATCTCATCCTTGTCATGTAGAGACTGAGTCCATGATTCCCAGTATTTTTGATTCATTCTTCTCACATAACACATAACTGTGCTCCTTCTTTCTGTCATGCCTGCTTCCACTATTGCCTGCTTTCCCCTTTTCCCTGCATCATAGGCAAGCCTTCCTCCACATTTATTCTCTCCCTAGTTCCTTCGTCTTTGGCGCTCCTTTCGAGATCACGCTCAACAACTTCACCAGAAGATCCCAATCCCTTGTATGCAAGAGGCCATACCTCATGTACCTGGTTTTACTCTGATCTGTACAGTCTGTGCATGGCATGGCCTCCAGTCCCATGCCACCTCCCTGCCACCCTCTGATCAGGTGGCATTGGTTACCTGTTCTTCCCTACCACACCTCTGAGGGTGTCACGCCTGCTAGCAGTAAAACTGCCTTCAAAGGCTTCCCTGCCTCCTTCCCTGCTGACCAGGGATGTTTCATGTACAATCCTTCTCTCAGGTGGTCAGTCTACAAATCAGGAGGAGGGTACCAGCACCTGGAAACAAGACAAAGTAGCTGATAACTTGTCCCCTCTAGAAAAATGTCACCACTGTTATCGGAGATGTAGTCAGCAGTTTTACTCTCAATCACACTTCCCTGAAGGCAAAGGGGAGAAAGTTAAATTGAATATACTGACAGTTTTCCTTTATATGTCTTCCTAGCAAAGTAAAAGCTTCAACAATAAGCACCTGCTGCTGGATAATGGCAATATATTGAAGTTAGCCTTTTTAGCACCATTGATTTATTTCAGAGAGATATGTTACACAATAACCATGAAAGCAGCAACCTTTATTGGCAACCCATATATGCCTCAGCACCAGGCAAACAGAGATGCAAATAAAAGTGGTTTGACAAACAGGCCAGATTAAGTTCTGAAATAATTGGCAGGTAATTTTCCCCCCATTTAACTAGGCTGGAAGGGAAGGAAGTGTACCAGCAGATGACTGTTGGGCACTGGAGCATGCATATTACTGTCATTTGTTCTTTATCATTAAGTAGCTTTTTATGGTGTCTGGGAAAAGAAGAGGAAATTAGAGTAATAGGAGTTATAAGACATGGCAACATCTTAAATATTTTTGTGGCGAGTGATATATCTGTACCTGTTCTTGACTGGTTCTCCACCCCTTTTTGAAAAAAAAAAAAAGAAAAATGCATCCCATCAGCTTTATTTTGCATGCGTTTCTGCCAGGATATTTTTCATATTCATGTAACTTAAAAAGGCATGAAAATAATAAGAAATCATAAAATAATTACTTGTTATGACTACTGTGAAGTTTGTGTGTTCTGTCTGAAGTAATCTCCTTGCTTGTTAATCCTCTCAGTCAGACATCAAGGGAAAGGAAAGCCTTCCTCCTGAAAATAGCTATTTTTCCCAAAAGTAAAAAGCTTGTTTTATTTTCTCTGGGTAGGGACTAAACTCACTAGCTCAAACTAAATAGCAGAAAGAGGACTTCTATATGATGCCTTTCAGTAGCAAAAAGAAAAAGCACGAAGAGCCACAAGGACAGCAGCAAGTCATTTTCAGTCCAAAGCCCAACACAGGAAAACAGGATGAGTCAGATGCCCTCACAGCTCTCTTGGTGCCACATCATTCCCAAAAAGACTGGCACTGGAGTCTAAAGGTGACTCTGCCTAAAAGGCTTTTGTTTAGCTCACCCTTTTCCGAAGCTGAGGTATGAGAGAAATTCCTGATGGGTTCTAAGTA
Source organism: Origma solitaria (assembly GCA_013397895.1). Lineage (NCBI taxonomy): Eukaryota > Metazoa > Chordata > Aves > Passeriformes > Acanthizidae > Origma > Origma solitaria. Next base: position 769,741 of record VZRL01005209.1, read on the forward strand.
CAAGAGAAATGGTCCTGAGCTGGTGCTGCTTCCCAGGAGGTGATGTGCTGTGCTTGCTTCTCCTGCATCCTGTAAGCAAATACTGCTAGATCTGCACATGCCTTGGTGCTGTCCTGATGTGAGGAGAGGATGAGCTGGGAAGTCAAAGGAAAGTAAACTCTGGTGACATTCTGGCTGAGTGTCATTTGTGCTATGGAGGAGAATAAAGTGAAAAAGGAGCTTGGCAATGGGAGGACAAATTATCAGGGAGAAAAGACGTAGCAACTGGAGCAGCTACAGTCCAGCAGTTACCTGCCCTGTGCTCAGGTCCACATCGACCACATAGATACTCAAACTCCTTCAGAAAATAGACATCGCCTTGCCAGTTAAGTGAAGAAAGGAGGGAAAGGCTGCTCCAGCGCAATATATGTGAAGCGTAACTGAGTGTGTCAAATAACTAAACCCTTTGATATTAAATCTACTGCACTGCCTCAGTATATCATGTCTTGATGCCTGAAGTGATGCCTAATATTTTTTATGTCTCTAATTGACTGGGTAGCACTCTTCTAGGAGTCAGAATGCAAGACTTTAACAGGAGGGAACAGCAACTGCCTCTTTCTTAAAGGCAGTGAAAGCTCCTTCACTTCCCCTTTTCACTTCAGCTTTTCCCCCCAGACTCAGGGTGGGTGCAGGAAATAAGTGAATGTGATGCAAATTACACAATTTCATTGCAACCAAGCGTAAATGCTTTCAGCTCTAATGTTGTACCTGCTCAAGGTTTTTTTTTCAACTTCTTGTTTGGTTTCACTCAAGGCTTACTGTGTTTAAATTACAGCCTTGTATATGATCTCTTCAGTAGAACATACTTCAAAAGGATGCACAGGTTATTAACCACAAGATGGCACCTCCAATCTGGGTGGCCTTACTGCCTAATAACCTGTCAGGGTTGTACATGAATTTATGGTGTTTATACCCAGTGATGGAATTTAATGGCCTAAGAAATAAGCATTCAGAAGTACCCATGAATAGAAAAATCAAAGACTTAAGTTTTCAAGCTGATTAAATAATGTGCTCACAGACAGGAGGGTTAGACCTATACAGAATGTATATATGACTTCAAAACTTTTATTAGGTTACAGCCTACCACAGCACATATCACAGCTGTGGCTGAGATACAGTACAGGTCTTTCACTCTCATTACCATGTGAAGAAAAAAGAAGGACAATAAAATAGGATGCACACCAGTAAAGTCCATTATTTGAGACCCTTTAGTTCAAAGGTACTTTCCAGAATATGGCTTGAGAGACTTCATTTCAGTGTCAAATATACTAATTGGATTGGCAGACAGAAAAAAATTTGAGAGTTTTCACAGACCGCCTTGAATATGCCATGACCTTGTTCGAAGCTGTAAGGACTCAACAAAAATTGAAAGTACCTGATATCTCAGGAAAACATGCTAAAAAATCCCTTTTTCCTACTGTTTTTGAGTTGCATATGTAAGGTGCACCAGAACAATCATGGGGGAAAAAATTAATTTAAATAGATTAAACTAGGCATACTTAACATGTTTTTATCTTCCCACCCAAGGCGACCTCAACTAATCTAATGTATGCACATAATGATTCTTCATTTGTTTAACAAGTCATTTATGCAAGAAGAACATGAATTTGAAATGCTAACCTAATCTCCTCCAGCATCAACAAGAGTTATGTCAGATTGTCTGTATGCAAGACCTAACTGTTGGCTGTTTCTTTCAGCAGCCAAACCATTTTTGAGAGTGACTGCTTTCTGCAGTGAATCTCCAGTGATTATCTCCAGTTTTTCATGTGTTTTGTGCTGAACTTAAACACATATCTTGAAGTAGTCTCTGTCTCCAAATTAGCGTTCTGTAGGCAAAACCGTACATGCCTTTGTGTTGCTGAAAGTAATTAAAAGTCTATCATTGACCAGCCGATTTCCTGAGTGCAGAAGACTGTTCCTGCTTTCCTCTTCATTGATGTTATTCAGATAGGAAATTTTTCAAATTAATTTGTAATGGTATCATCATCATTGTCATCAATAATAATAACAACAATAATATTATAATAATACAATAATACATTGTTTATTATTATTATTATTATTATACTCTGTATTACACTGAGCTGAATGTGGCCCACCTCTGTAGCTTCTTTGCACCAGCCCAGTGGTACAAGGCGCTATAAAGCTGATCTGGTCCAAAAGGGCAGAAGGCTCTGGAGGAGGGGATATCTCAACAATCTGCTTTGATGTAAACCACTTTGACCAAGAAGCAGTAGGGACGTGGCTACGTTGGTTGTATAGACTATGATAGTAATATACAAACTATGTCTTAGTTTGCTTAGGCTTAAATAAAATATGATTCAAACTAAAGATTTCGTTAAATTTTAGGAAAATATATGGTCATCATGTTATTTGTTTTTTACTTTTGAGTCATGGAAGTTTAAAAGAAGAGACTCCTAAAAGATGTAGGAAGGTGTTAAGGTGGAGACTGTACCATTGGAGGGGCCAGGCCAGAAGCAGGGCCGTGGCAAGTGTCTTGCAAAGAGAGTCACAAGCGTGCTCACTTCTCACCAGTTGCGTGAGGAGTGGAAGGGAAGGTGCTCCTGGCTTCTGTCCAAGGTGCTGTTACACTCTGTAGAAGGGAGCTGGTGTCCCTCTGAGGTTAATCTAGTGAAAGTTTTATTTGGTTTACAAACTACAACTGGCCCATGACCAGCCAGTTGAGGGGTCCATTTCAAGATTTTCAATTAATCCTTGAGTGCTAGGAGCTTTGTGGCTATCTGAGCGGAATTCTTACTCTTTTCTCCATTGCTTTTTCTTATTCAAAGCAAGTCCCAGTTGTGTGGACCTGTACACTCAGGTCTTCAAACTTGAAGTCTATTTTAGAGCTTTGTTGGATTGAAGATAAAGATAAGGCTGAGCTTTCCCTAAAAACTTAGATATAAAGTATATTTTTATTGTTGCAAATCTGATTTATTATCTCCTATTACCAACAAGATTTCATAAACAAATATTTTATGATGCCAAGCCTGCACTGAGGAGTTAGAAGGGCTATACTAGTGGGTGTCAATTATTATAATGAGCATAATTGATTTGGATATGAATCAAGAGCAGTAAATATTGACAAAAAAACCCCTACATCATCATGTTCTGTTAGTCTTTTCATTGCAGAGTTGTAAAATAAAAGGCCACCGAAAGCCAGCTTCTGTCTTCACTTGCAGCCTTGCTTACTGTCATGTAAAATTTAAGGCACTTGGTGTTTTAGACATTGATATTTCAATGTAATCTAAATACCAGTATTCAGATTTTCATGAGTTTGCAGTTAAGATTCTTTCCTTACACATCTGTTGATTTTTAGATTGTCTAGTGGGTTTGAATGAAAGTGTGAAAGCAGTATATTAAAATATTGCATTTATAAACAAAACTTTTAGTATTACTAAGTCACTCTCAAGTGTAGAAATCTCATCACATATACATGTATGTCTGGATAATGGAAAAGCTGGTTCTGCTTTTTCAAATAGGTACACTGATACCTTAGCAAAAGCTAAAATAACAGCTAAGATCAAGACTTTGAAAAACTCCTTTTTGATGGATTGTTACTTTTCATGCTGGTAAAATTACATTTAATCAATTCCTTCAGTATTTATTTGCTTGTGCCAAAAAAATAATCCTGGGGACACTGTTAATCTACTTATTTGGAAAAATACATGTTTTACAAAATGTACCTTTCAGAAATAAGCCCCTTATAAAACCTGTAAATACTCTGTACAGGGAAACACCAAAATCCCATAGAATTCACTGAGAAGAATATTGTAAATTTCAATAGGCTTTTGTTGATTAGGCAGTGGTGGAGGTAAATAGTTTCTATCACCATAAAAGCTCTGCTTCTATTCATTGTAAGAACAGCATGATTAGAAATACGACTATTGCTGAGTCCATCAAGCAAAACCCTTCATTTATGGTCTACAGGGGCCATTAAACAAAGTAAGTCCAAGAACTTTTAAACTTAAACCGAAAAGTAGATAGCAAAACTGAAACGCATGTAGCATTTAAGCGGAATAAGGCCCATTACCAGTGAAGAAAATTTATTCTATTTATTCCATTATATTTATTCAGAGCTTTTTTCTGTCCATCCTCTGTCATACTAGCTTAAAAATCACTTATGTATTGGGTTTNCTGCGTCAAACATTCCCTTTAAACCATAATGGCTTTAATTACTGATAGCAAAACATTGTCATTATTATCTGGCAATGCGCTCTCCAGACACAACTGTCCCAGAGTCATGTGTGGTGGCAGCAGCACTGAGCGACATTCCCAAATGTGCTTTCTTGTCCAGCCAGGAAGATAAGGCTGGCAATCATCTAAGAGCTGAGCAGGGATCAGCAGCTTGGGTGAGGGCACAGAATCCTCGTCACTTTTCCCTGTCTGTGCAGAGCTGAGAGCCACTGCCCCTGTGCCACTGTCCCTGCCTGAGCAGATCAGGTGGGAGCAAGCTGGCTATGTCTGCTCACAACACAATCAAACTTTCAGGTTAGCTCTGGACACACCTTCAGCTACTCCTGGATTTGTCAGACCTATGGAGAGACATTCATTTTGATAAACCACAGGGCTTAGTACTGGATAATAGTAAAAGCAAAATAAAGATGTTGCTGTTTTCACTCTCATCTGCAAGATTCTCCATCAAATTACCCAAGAAATATTTCCCCCCACCCTTCCAGTTTTTAGAGCTGTAGCTTTTATTGCTCTCCCACACTGCAATCTTGCACATTTTTTCCAATTTCCAGAAGAGAGAATCATGGATGCTTGCAGCATCTGCCTCCTCCTCGGTTAGTGTTACAAACTTGTTCGATAAATGGATTAAGGAGAGTTTTTACAGGACTTTCAGAATATGGGGTTTATTTACAACTTGGAAGTATCATATTCAGATCATACTTTCTCAAGGCAGCAATCAGGATAGAGTTTGAATCTACTTGAAAATCTGTTTTTAAAAAACACCCTAAACTGAAATTAGGGTTATTAGTGGCTCCTTATACAGTGCTAAAAATGACAGAACAAATTCAATACCAATGACTTCAAATGTTCATCATAAAACCTATCTAGGTCCATTCAACATGACATCTGCATTTTTGCACACCCTACCAAGGAAAAGTTCCAAGTGAGTGTTCCCTACATAATCCTCTCCTTGGGATTTTTTGCAACTGACTCATGTTCTGAAGAGATCTAACTCAGATAAAAACCATGAAGTACTGTATTTTACATTTTGTCTTACATAGCAGGTTTCCTGACACATCTTTTCAAATAGGCTATTTCTCTTGAAAAGCACTCTATAAATTGTAAAATGTTTGATCAAACACTCTGCTTATTAGTTTTGCAGAAACAGAAGGAAGTTTCATCAAAAGAGCAAGCCATGTGACCCCCCCAAAAGCCAAGCAGCCACAGTGCCCAACAACCTCAGCAGCAGTCAGGGCATCAGGGCAGGATGACCAGGAACATTAGTGAAATTGAAAGACTTGTTGTACCACTGCAAAAGTACATCATCCACGTAGAAAGTGGGTCTCAAGTGCTGCTCACTTAGAATGAAATCATTACTGCTCTACAACCTTCAAATGAATTCTCTGTTTCCACAGAGTGATATTTGGCATGACATCAGCAGGTACAGAAAATCTATCCATGTAGTACAGTATCTGACATCTAAACATAGAATTTTTTTCAGCTTCTCAGTTCTTTAGCATATATAATATTGTTTCTTCTATGTGTATCTATTCCTTTTGCACAATTTAAATTAATCTTTTCTTTCTTACACCCTTTAGCTGATGTCTTAATGAGCAGTCAACATGTCAGTGAATCATAGCTAGATCATTTGGTTAAAAGCAGAAAATACGATCTTTGACAGTATCTAACACGTTATTTTATAGAGGTTTCTTACAGATTATGCATTGAATTCAGTTTTATTTAACAGTGTCAGTTGTGGTCATTCGCATTCTCTGCCAATTTTTTTCCTAGGTACACGAAAATGAAGACTGCCACCAACATCTATATTTTCAATCTTGCATTGGCAGATGCCCTAGCGACAAGTACTCTGCCATTCCAGAGTGTGAATTACTTGATGGGAACATGGCCATTCGGTACCATCCTCTGTAAGATTGTCATATCCATAGACTACTACAATATGTTCACCAGTATCTTCACACTCTGCACCATGAGTGTGGATCGCTACGTGGCTGTTTGCCACCCAGTTAAGGCCCTTGATTTCCGTACCCCCCGAAATGCCAAAATTGTCAATGTCTGCAACTGGATTCTTTCCTCTGCCATTGGCCTGCCAGTTATGTTCATGGCAACTACTAAATACAGGCATGGTAAGTCTGACTTTCGTTCCTTATCTGAGTATTCAACGCTTAAACTCCTTTCTGCATTGTTTCACTGTAGCGTAGAAGAACTAACTTCTATCCTCCAACCTGTATATAGCAAGTATCAGTGTAAGTGGGGTCCTTCAACAATTTTACACCTGGCTATAGCTGTCTGGACAAGCAGTGCATGTGATCTGTCTTGTACAACAGGCAGCTCCTGCTCTTTCTGTGGCTCCATGCAAGTCCTGCTGTCCCACACAGCTTCTGTAGTGTTTGGAAAAGCATCTGTGCCTGCCTGCCTCCTGCTGCAGGGCAGTTCTGCACTGCCCTGCAGCACAGGAGCCTGTGCTTTACCCAGGATATTCCCACTGGGAAGCTGGCAGTCATAGATACGTTACACCCTGTCTGGCAGGACATGATACGGAGCAGAGGGCACGTTCTGGATCACTGGTGCTCCAAGACCTTCATGAAGGGACAGTGACAGCATGTCAACATAAATCCAGACCCTCCACAGTGCAGAGTTACCAAGTGTCATGCCATTTTCTTCCCCGTTGCCCTGAAATGCCCAAACTCTTCAGCATATATGGTGGCTTGACAATCTTTCTTTTCACCACCTTTTATACTGAAAGTGAAAATGAGTCAAAGTTTAAGCATTTATGGCAATTCAGCTCTTTTCCTTGTTTAGTATACATTAAGTTCCAAGCCATAAAATGCAAAAGAGAACATGTAAATTTACACTTCATGCATCCTTTGCAGTACTCTATCCTACCAATGTTTGTGCAAATGACAGGTCACAGATTGCTTCATTGTACATGTTTACTTTGGTGTCAAGTCTTCATATATTTGCCTATGATATTTAATTAAAGAAAATTTTAAAGAAAAACAAATTAAAAACTGACCTGCATTTTCTTCTCTGCTGTTTTCCTTTTCCCCAGGCTCAATTGACTGCACACTTACATTCTCCCACCCTGCTTGGTACTGGGAGAACCTCCTGAAAATCTGTGTGTTCATCTTTGCCTTCATCATGCCAGTGCTGATCATTACGGTGTGTTACGGGCTGATGATTTTACGCCTGAAGAGCGTCCGCATGTTATCCGGCTCCAAGGAGAAGGATAGGAACCTGCGGAGAATCACGAGGATGGTTCTTGTAGTGGTGGCAGTGTTTATTGTCTGCTGGACTCCCATCCACATTTATGTTATCATTAAAGCCCTGGTCAACATCCCAGAAACTACTTTCCAGACTGTCTCCTGGCACTTCTGTATTGCTCTAGGGTATACAAATAGCTGCCTTAATCCAGTCCTTTATGCATTTCTAGATGAGAATTTCAAAAGGTGTTTCAGAGAGTTCTGCATCCCCACTTCCTCAACCATTGAGCAGCAAAACTCCACCCGAGTCCGACAAAACACTCGTGACCATGCATCCACTGCCAACACTGTGGATAGGACTAACCATCAGGTATGACTAGCAGTGGAGATGTCATCTCTGGATCCGAGCCACCCGCTTGGAGATGACATGTGTTCTGAAGTTACTGCTTACACTGATTTGTAGCTGTTGGAAGGTCCTGAACATCTTCTAGGTTATATTTGAGACTGGTGTATGCATACACAGAGACCCCAGTCCTGCATGGTGCTCGTTGCTCTCTGCCCTGCTTGATGCTCAGAAGCCGAGGGTTCTAAAGGGTACCTTGGGTGACTGGGTCCAGCGTGCATGCATGTACAAAGCACATAAAACAGCATTTCACTGGCAGGATGTTTACAACAGGTTGAAGGATTAATCACAGATTCCTCTGTTCATACTCCTTGTCTGCTGGTGGAGACAGGAGTGGGACAGAATACAGATCTCTCTTCTCCTCGCATTGCAACAGTGAATTAAAAGATAAAAAACTGTGCTTGTTCACTTTTGGCTGATGTACAAAGAAGGCCTACCTGGCCTTGTTTGTCCTGAAAGACATGCAAGAGATAGACCAAGGCCTGTCTACATGCAGTTCTTGTGTCAGATAATTGTGTGGAGAATAAGGTGGGGGTAGATATGTATATATGTATGTATATATATATATAGATATAAAATATATACACGCATCTTAAAGACTAATGTGCCATTTTGCCATTTCAGGTATAACAAGAAAACACCTTTTTCATGTAGAAAAAGCCTTTAAGTAGGGATTTTATGGCACATTATATAACAAAAGAAGATTTTTTTTTTAAATTCAGCCTATTTTTGCATAGTTTTTGCAAAGAAGCTCTTTTGTACATGTTCAGTATCCATGGTCCTGTGATTTGTCTTGAGAATTTCCAATCTCCATCCCTCAGCAAAACATGAAAGCAAATCTTAACATTGACAAAAATAATTCAAGCACAGACACTACAAGAAGTTTAAGTTGTCTCTTCAGTTCCTTAAAAATAGGAACAAAAGGAGTAAGCCTCGTTCATTCCTTGCCACATTACCTTTCAGCAATATACTTAGGTTGCTCATGCACCAGTTTGTCACTGCTGCCACTTCAGCCACAAGCTGGCTGCCTCCTCGAGGTGCAGATCTTAGTGGCTTCTTGTGAAAGCAGCTACCCACCTGCCACTCAGCTGCTGCCAGATAGCCCAAATCAGAGCATTCCCATGTCTAAACAGTAATTGCACCAGAAAAGAGGAGGGGACAGTCTAAAGGGAGAAGGGCTAAAGTGAGAAGTTTTATTAAGCATCAGCAATTGGTATTGTTGTCCACCAGTGTCTGATTCATACATGCCAAACCATGGCCTGTGAAATTGGCACCTGCTCAGTCTGGTAGGGAAAGCAGAGCTGCCAAACATGGCATAGGTGCACACATGTATATATGTATGTATATATGTATGTATGTATATATGTGTAGTATTTACTAGATGTAGCAAATTATTAGATTCATCTGTTGATAATGCATTTGTAACACTTGATGGAGTCAATTTTGTGCATGTGTCTGACAACAAGATTGCATCTCTGTCTAGTACAATTCCAACTTCTTAGAATGCAGTGTGTCGCACCCATTTTCTACATTTAATTATGTATCTTTATATTACTTTTAGGAGAGCTGTAGCCTTCTAAACTTTTACCCATAGAAAATGTGGTACTGCCCAGAGGCCGAGTGAAATAAAGTCCATTTCCCTGAGCACTGAGCAAGCACAGAATAGAAGATGATATTTCCCACTGAGATGTTTCAGCCTGCACCACCAAGAGAGACAGCAGCAGGGATGGGCCAAGCAAGTGAAGTGATCTTGAGAGTGGCAATAAGGAGGAAATCTCCTAGCTGGGTATTTTGTTGGTTAGGGTTTGGTTTGTTTGCATTCAGGACACAGTGATGAAGTCAGTTATGAAGAAATAAAGCATATGTAAAGAGAAGGGAAGGGAAACACACTGAAGGGAAAGGGTGGTGAGAGGAAGTGTGCTGGGGAGAAAGGGAAACATAAGGAATGAGGTCTAAGTGAGGCAGTAAGGATGGAAATTGAAGCAAAGAGCCAATCTTTGGATTGGATGGAACAAAAAAGGTGTATGCAGAACTGGAAGAAATTGTTTGACTACTTTGGTAGCTCTTCCTAGGAACTAACCATCAGTTTTCTCCAGAGCCAGGGAGAAGAAGACAGCACTTGGAAGCTCAGGTCCTCATGGGTGGGTGGATAGGTTCCTCCCTTTTGGTATTTGAAAGAATTTGGAGTGGCCGGCTTCACGTCCCTCGCCACCATCCCTGCAGTCCTTGCTTTCACAGCTGCTGATGCTGCCATTGATTTATTTCTGCCAGATGTGCTCCCTGAATGCTGACCTGAGCCTTCTCCCTGGAGTACAGCTCAGCAGCTGTTTGGTGCAGCCTTTCTCACTCTCCACAGTGTCCGTAGAATACATTCACAGCAAGCCATGTTCAAAGCTTAATAGTAAACTTCTCTTTTTTCTCCAGCAAACATTTCTGTAAGTGACATTTTTTTTCGGTCTGCTTTTATCAGAATGAGAGACAAGGTTGTAGAACTAATCTACACTAAAAAGGTTCTCTGGAATAGTAATTACAAGTGTAACACCAAATATTTTTATATTATTATTAATATTTAAACAGAAAAAAACCTAGAGTGAATGCAGCTTTAGCTCACAGAATAGAAAAAAGAAAATAAACCGCCAGGCAGACCAATGTTTGTTCAGACAGTGAGATTTGGTAAATTCTATAGACAGGGTGGTATTCTCCCAGGTAAGGGCTTTCTGTACAAGGAGGTCTAGCTTGTGTGTCTATTGATTGAAGTATTCTGACAAGATTGCTCTTGTGTAGACAAGGCCTTGGAGCATTTGGTATGAATCTTAATTGCAAGGCTGTAGTGCTTGGCACACCTCACACAATTTTCTGAGAAACAGATGTTCTACAAGTTGCTTTTTTGCCAAGTGAGAATTCTTTTCTCCTGCTAAAGTTAATGAGCACTGCAAGGCTCAATCGCGTAAGGCCTAACACTCTTGAAGCATTTAAAAACATTTAAAATTAACACTCTTAAGCATTTAAGTTGTTGGAAAGAACAGCAGTGTCTTCTATCAGTTCAAAAGTACCAACAGGAAATATCATAAAGATTTATATTTTTCTGAGTTAATATACTGGCCTTTGGCCTACTCTGTGGCTCCTCGGCATTACCAAAAAGGCCTAGTTTAAGTGCTTGATTATTGTTTTATCAGCATGTACAGAAAGTGGAAGAGCCAAAACAAGATCAGAACTGCAGAAATGCAACATCTTGCGGATGTGTCTGATCCATAGCACTGACGGTGCGAGCATTTGTAGAAATGCTGTGTGCTCAGCGGAGAAACAGTTCTGAGGGAGAGCATTTGCAGAAATGGAGAGGAAACACAGTTCTGAGGGAGAGCATTTGTAGAAATGGAGAGGAGAAACACAGTTCTGAGGGAGAGCATTTGTAGAAATGGAGAGGGGAAACAGTCTGAGGGAGAGCAGCGGCTAATGAGGCATGCGGGAGCTGAAGAGCTGTGAGACTGAGGAGTTTCACATCTGTGGGGAATGTGTCTTGTGTTACACTCAGCTGACTCCTGCAGTAAAGCGCATTTGGGCACGTCTGTTCCAGAGGGAGCCGAAAGGCTTGGCTCGCTGGAGTTTTCAGGAGTGTATATGTGATCTAAGTGTACTTGCATGGAGAAGGAGTGATGTAATCCTGGGGAAAAAAATGCTTGAAAAGCAAAACTGCTTTCTTTGAGCTTTTCTCTGTATGGCCAAGTATTGGCAGGGAGGGGAATAAAGGACCAAATACTAGCAAATTTTGCAAATGGCTGAGGGTTTTTGATGTCATTGACTCAAACTGATTTGTATCAAAGACCTTGGTAAGTATTTTGAAATAGCTTTTACTTCAGATGCTCAGAGACTCTGCATCAATTTATCTCTGATATTAAAAGAAGTTTTAATTTTTTTGAATGTAAAATTAATTTATAGTTATTTTTGGTGAAAACTATGTTTTCCAAATGTATTTTTGCTAGTATCTATGTGCTAATAATAAAAAGTCGTAAATAATTAGGAAACTGGATTATTAATCATTATGGAAATCTGAGAAGTTTGTTTCAGTGGATTACTTTCTTTTTGACCCATTTTTACAGCTGCTTTTATAGCAGTTTCACCTCAATGTATCCAAGCAAATAAGCAAATTATGTATAGGCATATCTTCAGGTCTATTTAGTCATCCTGTGTAACTAATCTTTTCAATTTTAGCTTCTGATGCTTTCTCCTTAGCTATTGAAATGTCTAAATGCCCTAATGGAAGCTGCAAATCTTCCTTCTATGCTGAAAATGAGGCCTCAGATATTTTCAGTAACGAAAGGCTCAGCCCTGAAAGCTTTGCCTTTACTGCCTGGATTAGCAGCCAGGTGTAGAAATAAAAAGGATACTGGATTCAATAAAAGTTTTTAAGTTAAAACAAGGAAAAATTGAAAGGTAGTTTCATTTTGATTAAATAAATGAAGAAAGTGTTTTCTTCCTTCTTAGTTTTCCCAGTGCTATATGATATATTGCAAATAAATATAGGGAATGCTGGTGAGTCCTATTGCAGAAACATGAAAAAAAATAGGTTCTGTAACTCTAAACCTTGGCAGATTCACATCTACCTGTACTAACAGAGAATGGCCTTTCTCTGTATTTTTAGGAAATGGATGTATCTCCTTTGTAAATGATACTGTATTTCAATAATAATTTTAAAATACTGGTTTCATAACAAGCCCATTTCTGGTGAGATAGTGGCATCTATGAAACACTTGTCTAAGTTCAATAGATGCTTAAAATTGGGCTCTCTTTTGTGGCTGATACACATTATGTGTGCAAGCAAATAATACTCAGCAGGGATACTGTGGGCACACAGGGCTGAGAGGTTGTTGGGTTTGTTTCCTGATGTAAATCCATCTCACACAGAATTTAAACTAAACTGTAAGTGAAAATCTGCAATTAGACAATATCCTGATATGAGCACAGAATGTGTTCAATCAAAATACTAATTCCCCTGTAACTGCAACAGAAAGAATACAGAAGGGGAGTGAATTTTTTCATACTCATGCAATTCATGGAGAGTTCCACCCTAGAAAGAGAACTGGCTTGATATGAAGTATATTCTAATTCTAATTTCAGACCTACTAATATTTCTTTGTGATCATTTTCTCTGCCTTTGTTTCTTCGCGGCAAAAGCGTAATCTTGCCTTACTCTGGGCTCTGTGTTTTTAGCTTTGTACAGCAGGACAGCAGCTGCATATGAGAAATAAATTCCTCCTAAAAAAAAACGCACACAAGTAAACGCACACAGAAACTTGTCGGTGGGAAGATATCAAGCAATTGTTCATTGTATTTGCAATTTCTTTCCTTTCAGTTGGAACTTCAAGAAGCTGAAACTGCTCCACTGCCGTGACAGGGTCTCCTGCTGCATGGCTCTCAGAGCAATTGCACGCCACTGCACTGCACTAGTGTGCTAGTGGGAACACGTAGGATATGCTTTCCCTCAAAAAAATACCACAGAGGAAAGTGCCTGCTTTTCCAGTCTGTCAAAAATTGCTTCTGCAGCACATCTACATTGCACATAACAGAAGCATGAAATGTAACAGCAAGCAGAGCCAGGAGATGCGGGGGCCTTCCAGGCTCCAGTGTTCAAAGCAGTCACGTTTGCCAGGAGTACATTCATTAGTCTAAAACAAAGTTACTGTGCCTGTAGCTACCTGACACGCTCTTGGTAAGTTACAGTGGTGTTAAAACAGGTCGGAAACAAAAATTGAAAGGCTAGATGACTATAGATTGGAAAATAAGGTGAGCTTTATGATGGGAAAAAATGAGATACGAGGTTGTAATACTGTTGGGTACACTATTTACTCTTAAAATTTATTTGTAGAGGTGTTTTCTGTGCAGATAATTTGCATCCTGAAGTCTCATGAGGTCATCTAGAACAACACATCCTCTTACAAGGATTGCATGTTCTGCAGTTTCAAATGAAAAACATTTTTTTCAGTGAGATCTTAAAAAAAAAAATCCCTATAACTCCATGCTTCACCTTCTGCTTCTATTTCACATATAAAAAAAGATTTTAAAATCAAAACAATGAGCTATCACTTCTAGAAAAAAAGTAGAGTAAATGAAAGTATTCCACATTGTTATTGATTGTCAAAAGATCCCCAAAACAGCATATATTAACATAAATTTCTTTGTGAATATAAATGTAGCTATGAGCCTGTCAGAGCTTGCACAGGCTGACGATGTCTTCTCTTTCAAGTAGTTGCTTAAATTTCAGCTGCTCTGTCAGCAGCATTTTCAATTTGTAAGTAAACAACAGCCCCTATGTGAAATACTTGGAGCAGTTAATGCATTAGAACTTTTTTTAAAAAGAAATTATTAAAAAATTTTGCTAGACATCTATTTTTTCTTAACCAAACCCATAATATGTTTGCTTTTATAATTAACATAATACAGTCTGCATTTGCATTTTGTATTAGCTGCTAAAACAATATTTCAGGAAGAAGCATTGTACTGCAGTAAATGCCTTCTTAGCTGTTTTCTAGTATGAAAAATAGGAATATCCATGTAGATAAGTTGTGGTGCAATGGTATTTTCTAGACATTGTTTGTTATTTGCTTTGTAAATTAATCATCAGTAGTTAACCAGGAGAAAATGTACTTCGATAAATTTAAGTGTATTCTGAAATACAAGTATATGGAACAGGGCGGGTTTTGTCTTTTTCTTTCTGCAGCCAAAATGTATTTCTTATTTTCATTGCTAAAGTCTGTGTAATGATAATGTTATAATGTGAAATTGTTTGTTTCTGCCATAGACTGCATAATAAAGATTGAAGACCAAATCCTTGCAAGTTGTAAATTAAAGGAATATTTGAGTTTCATCACTGTGTTGCAGCTAAATATGTAGCCTTTTTATCAGCAGCATATGAATCTAGATATAACAGAAGTGCCTTAATTTTTTCTCCTTCTGTTGAAAATTCCACTGTGCTGTCATATGGATTTTTGTTTAATTTTATGTCAGTTTAGCTGTATCACCTCATAGTGATCATTAAAGTTTAAACCAGAGTAATCACCATTCTAAGAGGTTTTGTATCTAGCTTTTAAACAGCATAAGGTAGGTGCTTGGAAGAAGTTATATATTGTTTCACACCACACAGCAATATTATTTAAATAACAAAACCAACATAGAATACACTAGGTGTAAACAGATTAACATCCTACGACATCATTACTACCTGATGGGTTCAGAGTAATGACATGTTCACATAAAACAATCTCAAAAAATTTTTGAAATATTGAATGAATATTTTAAAAGTCTTAACTGATAGACCAAAAACATGTTTAAATAAACTTAAGACCATATTTTTGTGAGCAGTCAAAAGCTCAGCTTTCACAAAATTTACATAATTAATTGAAGCCATTATTTCTTCTCAACTTTGGATGAAGCACACAGGCAAAATACTGTGACTTGCCAGCAGACAGCCAAATATTTTTAAGGCTATTTTCGGTTTCTGAAGTTCAACAATTGAGAAACGTGACTGTAAATATGTTTAGCAGTAATAATGTTGTAGCCTTGATGGTTTAAGGATATGAGGAAGTAAATTTTATTAGCAGAGCACTAGCAAAAAGTAAGAATAATGTCTTTCATTTTTTTTCCAGAAGGCTTTAATGTTCATTGGTAGTGCTTTGCAGTAAGTAGCATATTATTACAAAACTTGTGTATCTGCATTGTAAACCTTTAATAAAAATGTCTGTGTTTCTCGTGTATTTGCACTCAACCCCACTGTCCATGTTTGTGATGGAAACATCAGAGCACTGATCCCAACACAGACCCCTGAGGGACACCATTTGTCACCGATGTCCATCTGGACATTGAGCCTTAGACCACTACACTTTGGATGTGAATGTCCAACCAATTTCTCATCAATTGAGCAGTCCACCCATCAAACCCCTATGGGCCCAATTTAGAGAGAAGGATATCGTGGGAGACTATGTCGAAGGCCTTACGTAAGCCCAGACAGATGACATCCAAGGCCCTTCTCTCATCCACTGATGTAGCCACTCCCTCCTAGAAGGCCACAAGGTTGGTCAGGCAGGATTCGCCCTTGGTGAAGCCATGCTGGCTGTCCCCAATCACCTCCCTGTCCTCCATGCCCCTTGGCATAGCTTCTAGGAGCTCCATGACATTCTCAGGCACAGAGGTGGGGCTGACATGTTGATAGTTCCCAGGAGCCTCCTTTCTACTCATTTTAAAGACAGGTGCAATATTTCCCCTTTTCCGATCACCTAGGACTGTACCTAACTGCCATGGCTTTTTAAATCTGATGGAGAATGTCTTGGCAATTACATCAGCCAATTCCTTATTTACTTTCAGGAGTCTCTATGTAGGGGGAAAGGAAAATTGAAGAGATTTCCTACATAAATGTCCCCTCTGACAAGAGGTGCTCCATCCTGGAGTTGACGTTTTCCACTGCAGAGATAGAGTCCATGAACCCACGTCTTTTTCTGTGAGCTTGTCTCTCTTGAAGCTGGAATGCAGCTGAGTGCAATTGCAGATGCTTTAGCAGAAGAAATACACAGCTGAGCTGGCTTTGAGCTGACTTGTGCCAGTCCACTCAGCTAACAAAGGGAGGGGAGAGCTCAACAGCTGAACTCCCTGTCCTTTTGACTTTATTGTTAATAAAGGGAAGGTAGCATGAGTAAGCTTACCTGTGCTACAGGCATCTGACTCTCGTTTTGAGTAGTGGGATGAAACCTTAGAAATCTACATCAGGCCCTTCCATATCTCCAAATTTATAAAAAGATAAGGCACTTAGAGCAGATCGTGTCATGGGCAAAACAGTCTCAACTAATTCTTGCTAATTAACACAAAGTTTTCATAAGGATTCAGGTAATCAGGAAAAA
This sequence comes from Origma solitaria, assembly GCA_013397895.1. NCBI lineage: Eukaryota > Metazoa > Chordata > Aves > Passeriformes > Acanthizidae > Origma > Origma solitaria. Next base: position 786,462 of record VZRL01005209.1, read on the forward strand.
CTCAAAATCAGTTATGTGCCAGCTGCAGTGGTGAAAATACTACTTTGGTGGCCTCCAGTGGGTCCCCGCCCCAGCGTGGGTTGCTTGCAGGCACAGTGCTCTGGGGAGTCTCCCTGTCCTTGCCACTTATTTTTCACTGGTTTTGGTGTACTGGTTTGGTTTCTTTAATCAAAAAAGTTTTCTGTGTAAGGTCAGTGTTTTGCCAAATTTACACAAAAACTGATTAGCTCTGATTTTCCAAAGACCATTCAATAATTTTTTTCTCAGTGGCTTACTTCTGAGTTATTTGATTTTCTCAGAACTATGTTTTTTAAGACCATGTTCTCTTGAAAGCCTTTTTGTACAAACAAACTGGAAGACCTTTCAGTTTTTTGCTTTGTATCGAACATTTTCTTCAACATACAGGATCAAAGTGATAACTTTTGTGACTGGACTGTTAACTGCCTGGAAAATACATCAACTAGGAATTGCCAGTACTGAAATCTCCAAACCAGGTGATGAGATCAACACTTTACTTTCTACTGGTATCCAGTTCCTAATTTGACCAGCTGTTGTTTCTCCTGATCTTTTTCAAATTTTCTCTGGATTAGTTCTTCCATGTACTACATTTTTGCAAATAAAGTGAAGTCAAAAGTGCTTGGACTTTCATGTATTTTTTGGCTGAACTTTTTACCTGACACAGGATCATATTCTTCTCCTTTTTTTCTTCACCCGCACAGATTTCTAACAACTAGTTATTTTCTTTTGAATCTTTCAAAGAAGCAAGTTATTTGTGAATAAGGTGCAGTTTAGTTCAGGGTAATCTGAATTCTCTCTTACTGCTTATCAATTCTGCGAATGGACATATTCAACCTCTTATATTAAATGTTTGCTTGGTTTACTCAATAGCGCAGAGATGATACAGGCCGTTGAAATAGCTTTTTTTTGTATTCCTTCACTGAGGTATTTTCTTGTATCTGATGTTCCAGAGAGCAGAAGACAAAAGAACAGGCAACAGGCAGGCTCAAGGCATTCACCATTCACATGTAAATGATGCATCACATTGTTTCTGCACATCAATTTACTGTCACAGTCTCTTTCTGTAAATACCTATTTTATTTTTCTCTTTTAATGCTGTCAGTAGGCAGCATCAGAACAACTCATTCTTCCCAGAATCCTGTACATTGAGTCAGAGGGATAAATACAACCTGGTAGATCCAAATGTGATAAGGGGTCTGATGATGAAGGCAGACAAAACTTCTAGCTCTGAAAGATTTACAAATCAAGACTGCTTCCACATATCATAACGTAATTAGATAAAACCAGAGAATGGTAGCATCATAACACTGACTAACACAAAAGTTATTATACAATGTTTATGAGGTTATTTTCAAGATAAGATCAGGTCATATCAAAGAATCAGCTCATGATGGATCAGCGTTTCATGCATTGACATTAATTCTTGGTAATGGAGGAGATGAATATCATCATCAGATGAACTCTGAACGGGAGGCCTCCCATTGGTGCTGCTAATAACTATAACCTCCCCCTGTGCTGATGGTCCCTGGCTTAATGCAGGCCATTACACAGCAACCAAAGACTAATTTTTTTAAGCATTTGATAGAGCATTTATGTTGCCTTTTATACTGCCATCATTCTTTCTCTAATTTGGAATTTGAATATGGGATAATTGTAAGAAAGCTTTTCTTCTCTTCCAAGGAAACCATGCGCTAGATGTGGCAGAGAAGGCCCATGTTGATTTTATGAAAGTAGAAGTAGCAGTGGAATTACACAGGTACTTGTAAGTGTACACACTACCGGTACTTCTGTCTATTGGTTGAGCTGAAGTAGAATCACAGAATCATAGAATCACTTAGGTTGGAAAAGACCTCTAAGATCACCAAGTCCAACCATTAACCCAGCACTGCCAAGCCCACCAAACCACATCCTTAAGGGCCATATCTGCACATCTTTTAAATAACTCCAGGGATCAGAGCTCAACCACTTCCCTGGGCAGCCTGTTCCAATGCTTGACAAGCCTTTCCATGGAGAAAGTTTTCCTAATGCCCAATCCAAACCTCTTCTGGTGCAACTTGAGGCCACTTCCTCTCATCCCATTACTTTTTACCTTGGAGAATAGACCAGCCCTCCCTGGTTACAGCCTCCTTTCAGGCAGTTGTGGATAGTGATAAGGTCTCCTGTGAGCCTCCTTTTCTTCTGGCTAAACACCCCCAGCTCCCTCAGTTGCTCGTCCTAAGACTTGTCCTCCAAACCCTTCACCAGCTGGAAGTTTTAGTCCCTTTAATAGTAGGGGGTCTTTAAACAGTCAGAAAAGGAATTGCAATTGGCAGGAAGTGAAGCAATGGCCAATTCAGGGGCTCCCTGGTGAAAACATGTGCTAGAGATGTTTTAGACAGAAGTATCATGAAGGTATAATGGGATTTCAACCGATTGAGTCAAGAATACCCTCCCTCCCCACTTTTATTAAAGCAAAGCATTATGTGTTGGGATCACTTGGACTTGGCAAAAGACTAGCAGAATGCTTCTGCAGAAAGTCTGAACAGAAGGTTGTAGCATTTGGGTTTGGCTTTCAAATCCCTGGATTGGTGAATTTGCCTGTGAGGGGTGAGCAAAACACCATCTAAAGAAATCCTCACAGTGTTTTGGTTTAAAAGTAATAATACAGGTCACTTGTAGCAGTAGATTTTATGTAATTATGGCAAAACGTCAGGAAATATCTTAAAAGCCCTAAACATATGCCAGTAAAATATAGTCTAGGAGTGAGAAGAAGAAAACAACCAATGGAAGAAGAATTACTATGCAGGAAAATTCAGTGAAATCAGTACTATCTATAGTGGAGTAAAACTTAGGCCAAATTTTAGATGTCACATAGGTGGTTATCTCCGTGGGCTGTCTTACTAAGGTTTTGCCTTTCCACTCCCCCACCCCTTTCCCTTTAACATTACTGCCTCTGCTTTGTAGTTGCTGTTTTACCTCCTGTCTGGTGTAATTTCAGTGGAACTACTGCTGCCTCTTCTCCAACACAGCAGCAATCCTCTTTCTTGTCCTGTTCTTTAGTAGAAATGAGTCTTCCTTTTAAGTGCATAGTTTCCAATAATGTATTTGATGGCTGCTGCTGGGCTTTTAGCAGAGATATCAATGAGAGTGTTAAAAGAAGCATTACTTTTTTTCTAAGTTTATGATGAAAAGAACCATGAAATAAAATGTTATATAAAAAGTGTTATGAAGAAAAAAAACATTGTGAGTGTTCAGTAGTTTACTGGCTTTAACACACCTTTCTTCAAGCTCAAGATGTTTTGTTGCAACCAATATCAGCACCTTAATCTGTGAATCTGTGGGTATGTAAAATATGTGTACTCCAGAAAAGTCTGCTGGATCAGAAATTATTAATTGGAGTAATACACAATAAATGCCTCTCTTTCATCTTTATCTATACTACTTTTATATTCTTACTAATGTAGCACTTAGGAATTTAGCCTGATACTGCAACTACAAATTATTCCAAAATTTTCACTGAATCAAAGAAAAAAATATATCTCTTTCTTCAGCTAAGGCCAAAAGTGAATTTGGTGCAGTGGAATGAATTTGATGAAACATTAAGAATTAAATACAGGTTTGTGTATAATTATTTTTCTGATCTTCACTGTACATTTTGACAGACAAAGCAGGAGTATGAAATGGTTGCAAAGATCCTCATCCAAAGTCATTTTACTGTGAGGCTTTGGGAGGCTGCAGATAGCATAAGATCCCAGAGACCACTGTGTCTTGATAGGCAGTTGTGCAGTGTCTCTTTAGCTTCCTTTGAACTATACACAGAATTTATCATTATTTCCTATCCAGGAGGTAGATAGTACATCAGTGAAGGTGTAAACCCACGTAGTGGGATTTCATACCTTCCACAGCAACAAAATCTTTGGAAAACTGAAGGTGGGAGAAACTGAATTGTGAACATTGCCAAAAATGGCATCATGGTTCAGGCCACACTCCAAAGTTCAGGCCCAGGGTGCTGGCCTATTGCAGCTGCCTACTATGTACAAACATGTCTTTGGGAGCTGAACCTACTGTGGTTTCCATCATATCACCTTCCTGTCCTTTCTTGACACCAAGACATGGCTTACTGTGTCTGGATGCTCTGCTTACCTTGCCAGATGGTGCCTGTGAAACAAATGGAACTTGGGAACTAAGGCAGTTTTTCATCCTGTTTTTTCTCTCCATAGGATCCTCTTGCCTTGTGTCATTAAGCAAGTTCCAGATGCCAGCCGACGTGCTGCCCAGTCCTGCCTTGGCTATGGCCCAACCAGGTCACCCTACAATCCTCCAGAGCAGCCCTGCTCCTAAACCAGTCCATGCCTTCCTGCATCTGAGCTTTATTCCCAGAGGTTACTTCACACACTGATTTTTTGTATGAACAGAGCTGTCACACAAACTCTACCTTCATCATTTCTAGGAGTCCTCATGGGATAGGCTTCCTTTCTCTCTTTAATGAGTGAAATTCCCACATCCTCTTTTCAAGATATCATTTGTGTCACTCTCTCCAAAGTGCTGAGCTTTGTTTGCTGCCTCAGTCCTGAGACTCTCATCTGCTTCTTCCAAATAGTATCAGCAATGCAAGTCATTCTTTTTCCTGTGTAAGAAAACACATTTCAGAAACAACACAGCTGCCTGAATTTCCTCAGCTTGTCCTAAGCAAGATGAACAGAATAAATTGTTTCACAGAAAAAAAATTATGTTCCTGATGAAATATCACATCTATCTGGGAAGGTGATATGTGTGCTTTACAACAGTATGTAATCTTATTTGGAGCTCCTCCTGACATTTGTGGAGCAAAATTTCCAAATTTCACAGCAAATGACACCACTATCAGGGTCATCCTCATTGCTGCTGTAATTTATGAACATAGTGCTTGCCAAGGTGGATTGAATTTACTGTCTGTAAAAAAACAAGATTTAGGAAAATGCACCTTAGAAACAAACATTCTATTTCAGCAACAGGACTGCAAGAGCATAGGCAGACCTGTCGATTAGACAGACCATGGACATGGCTGCCATTGCAAGGGCTGAGGACGGTGTAAATACGTCTGAATTTTCAGCTATTTTCCTGTGACACACCATGACAGTGGCTTTGGAGTTTCACCAGATGTGTGCAGAACATTTCACAAGCAATAGAAACACACTGTGGTCCTTAAGAGCATTTTCCACAAAACGATCTCTGACATCTGAACCCTCAGTTTTTAGGGTGCTCTGCAAAACAGAGCTTTAAGAAGTTGCTGGATGAGCTATGTGGATGTTAAATAACAACCTACTAAAAATCATCCCCTCTGAGACATCAGTTGTATGGCCTGTTATGGTGTTCCACTGATCTCATGCCACCCATTTTCCCACAGTCAATAATTATCCCTTTCCCATATCCCCTGACTTACCAGCTCTCCTTTCTTTGTGTCTGCCTTTGCTTCTCTGGTGTCCACTTGCTCTTCATCACAGGGAATCTTTATCCACAGACTGACCCCGGTTTCATTTTACTGCTTCTGTTTCAGGTCTGGAGAGGGTGAGTGTCCCAGACAGCATCTCCACTTTCATACCTGCACTAAATGCTCTCACCTCACTGCAAAACTTCCTCAAATGTGGGCTGAGACCATCACACACCTGTATGCATGCAGAAGAGGGGAAGGCAAAAACCCTAAACCTTTTACTGAGGACAATGAAACCAAGAAATCACGATCCTGTAGCAAAACCTCTTATTTTTTCCCCCCTCTTACATACAAACCTGTGATTTCCCCTCTGGCTTGTCGTGCTGCCAGCAGCCAGCAGGCTGTGCTGAGGGATCAGTTTTCTCCAGCAGGAAGACAGTTTTCTTCATCAGTTTTCTCCAGCTGAGACCCCTTTGCAGAGGCTGTGTTTTCCCACTGGCAGTGCAAGAACCTGTTTGTCTGCCCAAGACTGACACCACTTTGCCGAGAGGTGGAAAGGGGAAAGATACACGTTTTGCCATCAAAATAACAGAGCTCACTGTGCTCTGTATCCCTCATACTGCTAAGGCTTCTGTTAGACAATTTTAAACATCCCCTAGTGACAATGGGGATTTTTCTTGAGAACAGGAAGATAATACAGGAACTTCCTCACTGACAGTAGGCACTTTCTTCCAGAAATAAGAAAAAGTCACAATAATACGAAGAATAATGACTGAGCTGTTCCAAAATAAGCAGTGATGAAATAGGGTCAAGCGCCAGGGATGGTACCTTTGCCCTCTGTGTTGCCAATGATCATCCTGACCCCAAGCTCACAGGGAATGCCCAAGCTCACAGGAAGCCAAATAAAGATCACCAGGTTTTTTTTTTAAGCAGACAAATGTCCAAATCATGATGAGCAACTCCATTATACCTTTGTAAAACTTTGGAACAGCTCATGTTTTGTGCCACCACAAGAGGGTGTAAAGCAAAAACAAGAGCCAAACAAGAGGCAGCCCTGGCCAGTGACGTGTGGTGTCACAGCAGGCATAAGGGCACAGCTATGGTGCCCCACTGCCTCTCCTGTGCATTCCCACAGCAAGCATGCCAGGAAGGATCCTAAGGACAGATATCATTGGATGCTTTTTGGTAGTGTTTGGCTTTCAGGCCCAGAAACAAAGTGTTTTGCTGTGCATTAGGCACTGAAAGCAAAAGCACAGGCTGAGATCACATGAAAACTGTTTCCTCAGGTTGTCTTCACAGCTCCCTGTCTGGCAGGGGGGAAAAAGAGAAATCACTGCTTGTTGGAAGCAAAGGTATAACTTTGTGGGAAGCTGAGTCAAGCTAACGTTCTGCTTCTGAAAGGAGAATGTCCCTCTCTTCCCTCCCACTGATGCAGCTCTTCTTCCTTCTGCTTCTGCCTACAGAATCCAGCTGCTTCCCTTCCGAGGACTCTGTCAGGCACTGAACCTCTCCATAAGGCATTTTTAGTAACCATCAGTGTGGATTGCTGTGTCTGTCCCCTGCTGCCTGACTTGGCTGAGCTGACAGAGGTGCCAAATGATGAGCTGATTAGCCCAAGGCAAGCAGTGGAAGCAAGTGGGAGATTGGGGGAACAGAGGGGACAGAGAGAGCGAAATTCATTCTTCAGCTGAGCCCTTAGGACAAGCTCATTTCCCAGGAAACACACTTTCACCATGCTGCTACCTGGCTGGCCTATCCAGCTAAACTGAAATCCTTTTGACAGAAATCCTGATCTTCTTTGAATTGAAACAGGCTGCACTGTGAGCTAAAAAAATCCAGTAACATTCCATACCTGCCAGAAGAGACCAATATTCCTAAAGCGTGCTTACAACTATCAATTAAAGAGAGTTAACTAATTTAACAGCAGTTTCAAATATTACATTGCAAACTAGTAGGGGGCATTCCTCAGTCAGACCATTCATTGACTCTTCCTGGTTTCAGTTTATACAACTTAATAATAATATTACTCCCATGGGAAAATTGCTTGCCTAAAGAACGAGCAAAATTTTATTTTACTTTATAGCAGTAAACTGAAAAATCTGCAGTGAAAATAAAAAATGAAAAAAAAAAAGCTGAGCAAAATATTCTCTCATTTCACTGTTTAATTGACAAGTGCAAACATAAGGCTCTCATTCTGCAAGATGTGTGTATCATTCCATGAAAATCAGTTCACACGTGTGGGCAACGAGCAGTAAAAAGGCAGCGCTGAGTGCCAACATTGTGCTGTGGGTTTTAAACCAGTGAAGAAAAAAAAAAGACTCAGCAGGTAAAATACCAGACTGGGATTCCATATACTTCCACGGTGCTGCAGGCCCTGCCCCTGCCTGATGGATGTTCCTTGCAAATATTCCTCCCTGCATGACTTTCTACACAGAGCTCAGTGGGATAAACACACCTGTTCTTCCTTTGGGTCCTCAGCTCTGAAAGCTTTGCACAAGGTGAGTTATTTTGCTAAACACTCATAAATAAGGTGACTTACATGAACCTTTGCTAGACCAGTGCTATTTTCTCTGCATGTGTGAGTGGGAGATGTGTTTTCATAGCCTCTTTTTTATTTTTTAATAAAATGGCTGGGAGAAGAGAAAGCTGCCATAAGCAAATTCAAAAGTCAGAATGATTTGAGTTAGGTCCTAAGGCATCTAGGACACAGAGAGTGGTTCCTAAGCTATGATATGATGACACAAGCTATTTGCGTTATAGGAAGGCCATTCGCCTACAGCCTCAAAATGGATCTCATGTGGACCAGATGGGGTGCATAAGTTTCAGACATTGCTACAATGCTTTCCCAAATAAATGGATTTTCTGTGTTACAGGCTGAGTCATCTAAAGTCAATTGTTTCGAGATCATACATCAAGGTTGTCGAGCTATCAATGAATTACATACATATTTCAGCTTTAACTTGCTGTCAGTTTATAAACCACTCCCGTTGGATTTTTATAAGAAGGAAAAAAATTAGGAAAATGTTCATTTTTCCAGAGCAGACAAGTCTTGGAACTTCTCCCGTAGCAAATTTCAAGGAATGTAGTACTCTTTTCAACACCTTACAATCTTTTTTCAGTGTTGAAATACTTAGCTTTTGGCAAGTTTAGCTCCCATTACCCTATGCAGAGATGTGTATTTCAGCATTATCTTAGCTGAGAACTTTTCCTGTTCTGTTTTCCTTTTTTCACCTCAAATTTTGTTCCAGTTCATAATGAAGCCAGTTTTCAAAAAATGCAAGAATGTTGCAGCTTGAAGCAAACCAAAATGGGATAAATCTTCAAGCATCAAGGAAATTCTCACTGACATCTTAAAATGTCTGCTGCTTTGAAATGCCCCACACAAAACAGGAAATTCCACTTTGGCTCTACTACTATGAGAAAACCACTTTGGCTTCCTGTTAGCAGAAAGACATGTCTCATATAAATGAAGTAAGCTCAGGGCCTCATTACAATTGGTTATTTTTTTATGATTAACCAAGCAAAACAGCAAAAAAAAAAGCCTGAAGCTCAAACCCCAACCACAATACATGGAGTTCCTCTCATAGAAGAATGCTTACATGGGCTCCTTTGCTACTTGAAAAGTTTAAAAATACAGGTTTTCATATTAAATCTGTAATAAATATGTAAGCTTACAGGCTCACACAATAGATGTAACCAGGCCATAACTTCCTAACTTTTCCAAGTTAGAAATAATTTTAAATTCTGAATTTCTACAGTGTTTTAGATCAAATACCACTTTTTTTCTTCCCCTCCCTCCTTGGCTGCCCCAAAACAGCCTTTTTACTCAAAATGAAGCTTTCCTCCAAAATTAAAATTATTTTTAAAAGAAAAGTAGCACATTACTTATTCTGTTTATTCCTGGTTTCACTTAGGGTAGAGTTAATTCCTTTTTCAGTAGCTGTTACAGTGCTGCGTTTTGGCTTCAGAATGAGAATGGTGTTGATAACACACTGATGTTTTGGGATTTTGTTGTGTTTATCCTAAGTCAGGGACTTTTTTCTTGTCTCATGCTCTGCCAGTGAGAAAGTATACAAGTTGGGAGGGAGCATAGCTGGAACAGGTGATTCAAACCAGCCAAAGGGATATTCCACACCACAGATTATCATGCCTGGTGTATAAACTGGGGGGAATTACCCAGAAGGGGAGCCTGATCTGAGTTCAGAAACAGAGGTCTGGGAGGTCGGGGGGGTTGAGCAATTGCATTGTGCGTTATTTGTTTGGGGTTTTTTGCTTTTTATTATCATTATTACTATTTATCATTATTATTGTATTTTACTTTATTTTAAATTATAAAATTGTTCTTGTCCCAACATGCAAGTTTTACTTCAGTTCTCCTCCCCATTACACGGGGGGGAGAGCAAAGAGAGGGGGGCTGAGCAAGCAACTGCATGGTGTTTCATCTCCAGCTGGACTTAAAACCATGGCAAGGTGAAACCCTAGCATTGATTGATTCACCAGAACTAGATGTAAAAATTATTGACAATCCCCACATGAAATCTCCCCCATCACAGGAAAGGAAATGTGATCCCGCCTCATTCACCACCAGAAGAGCAATATTTGACTTCCAGAAAAGCTGCAGAAACAGTTATAATTCGATACTGTTACTAGTAATTCCAAAATCTGCATTGCTGCACCAACTGGCTTTAATGACAGAGGAATAATTGTGCATGTGCACATGCCCATGCACACATACTTTCTCCTGAAAAGTACGTAAAACAAGTCCCTTGAGGCAGATGGTTAAAGACTTCTTGACATTCACACACTAGGGATGCACAGTTCCCTGTGCTATGAGTCAACAGTGCAGGTCTTCCAAATCCAGACCAAAAAATACCAGTTACGCCAAGCATCACTGAGCAGAGCATGGACTTGTCCAAATTTCTCCTGTTGAGGTGGCTCCCTGCTGTAGCTGTCAGCTTGTGCGTAATTCTGTCTCCAATTATGGCTTTCACACTGCTGGGCAGCCCCTTGTGACAAGCCCAGGCGAAAACTGTCACAGTTAATTAGCAATGCCAAGAAATTAATCCTGTTTTACTGCAATTTTCACTTTGCATTTTCCACGCTTGCCATTTTTTTGGGTCTAAACAGTAGCTGAAGAGAGCAGAATTAGTTCCTGCACAGTACTTGCATAAAACCCGTTCATTTGTTTGCCTGAACACAAAAATTTGTTAAAATTACAACTGGATTCTAGTAACCCCATTCAAGAATTTTCTGTTCTTTTCTAAGGGGTGATACAACCCATTCTCAGCAGGTCTCCAAAACCTCAATAGTTCAACAATAAGGATCTACTGACCATCTGAAAGAGAGTATTTAAAAGCATTACATTTTAGGCTATGTAATCTGTCAGAACCAAGAGTAGATTTTGGGCAGTCCAAGGGCAATTCTTTGTCTCTGTATTTGGGAAAGCTGTTTTATATATGCATATACAAGTACAGTGTGAAAAGAACCAACACAGCATGTGCAGGCCACACAGTGTTTTTCTTTGTGCACTGCAAATCTACTTCAGCAAATAGAGTTGACTAGGACTTTGCTCAGGACTGCAAGGCACTGACTTGTCTGGCCCAGCTCAACAGGCCACTTAAGCATGTGCTTCTTTCCAACATCTCAGTGAAGATGCTTTTGAAGAAAAATGGTGTTTACACACTTCGTTTCGTGAGAACCTCGCATGTGTGATAGAAAAGGTACATGCAATTGGACCTCCAGTATTAATCGATTACTTAGCACCAAGTAGTTAAAAATGAAATGGACCACGCAAATCAATCCCTTCACTCCTAATTTTCAGGGTGCTCTCAGCAGTTAACTGACAGCATTTCAATGGGAATGGTGAAAGAATAATTTTTAAAAAACAAACCAAAAAAAAAACCAAAAAGAACAAAAAGTAACCTAAAAATGGGCTCCATTTTTAAGATGCAATTACTCTAAACCAAATTGCACCAGGTATTGAGCTTCCCTAATGTCTGTCAACTTCTAGTTAGAATTAATGAAGGGGTGAAATCACCACTCATATGATGATTTCCTGAAAAACAATAGTTTTTTAACCATCCATGGTTTTGTGTCTGCTTCCCCATTTAGTCATTTTCATCTACTTCTATGTCTCTATTTTAAAAGAAAAGCTGCTGAGTATTAAAAATGCAAAATCAACAGTCAAACTAATCACTACACAGGTGGAAAAGATTTCATATGTTCCCACTAACACCATTACCTTTTGTTTTCTCAGTCAAGCTAGGATAAAACATGTAATGTATAAAGACAGATGAATATGGCTGCATCTCTATAGTGTATTTTGCTTTAAAAGATAAACTGTATTGAAAACTATTGACAAATAATATCTATGAAATAGCAACAGAAATGCAGGTTTTCACAGTTCCTGTAGTGGCTTTGAGAATGATGGGCTAATTCTTGCTTTTCTGAATTCAGCACTCTGCAAAGTTCCTTATACTGCAGAAGAGGGGAAGGCAAAAAAACAAAACCTTGAACTGAGGAGAATGAAGACAAAAAATCATGATCCTGCTGCAAAACCTCTTATTTTTGTTTCCCCAAAGGGAAATCTTGAAACTTTATAGAAAACTTCTTCCAGGCTCTAAGTTGTACAGCTTTACTTCATCTAAAACTTAAAGCTGGAAAAGCAGAAGAAAGAGTCACAACAGATGTCTCAGGGTAGTCTCAGCTGTTGAGCCATTACTGTGTTCTATAATGGAAAAAAAACAAAAGAGGCATTTCAAGTCAATCTGTAAGCACTCGCATCTGGGTGGGCTTGGTCCACATGTGCCTATTTATATTAGGAAATTCAGCTTATATAAATATATAAATAAAACATCTATACAGTACATAGTCACATTCATATAAGCCATAAAATTACATATATTTACAAAAATATTTTAGCTTTGTTTTACACTTCCAGGTCCACATTAAGAGTTTAGTTATTTAGCTTCTGCCTTGTGAACTTGATCACCTTCTTTAAGTCGGACTCTGGGATGAGCTTGTACCTCATATACTCCCAACTGTCAAAAATAAGAAAGAAGAACATATTGTTCCAAGGAATTCTGCCAAGTCCATAAGAAAAGTTGAAACTTGTCTCACTGAAGAGTAAATTGCATGTTAGCAAAAGCTGAGAGACCTTCTCTTCTTCATGTAGAAAGACAGTATCTTCTTGGTCTAGACCATAAATAAATTTGAAACTCATAAAATGTCAGGCAGAGCCCAAAGTGGGTGCCTGGCAGCTGACTCCAGTATAAATTCATGCATAATTACTCTTCCATTTGTCTCAGTTTAAACGTAGAGTGGTGAAAGCAAGTGGATGCAGAGATGAAAATGCATACACCGGGTTACCATAGAGAGTAAAAATGTAAAGCAGACTACATCCTGTTGCTATCAGTTTAGCTTCATTTCAAGGTAAGTTACATGGTTAAAACAATCCCAAGGATCTCATATTTATGTAGTACATATTACACAGTTCTGTGTCTTCCAGGAGCTGGACACTAATAATTTTCTTCTCCAAACACTGAAAAACATTTCTTCTCTGCTTTGTTAAATAGTCGTCTTCGGTATGCAGGCCAGGTTCAGGCATGCTTTTTGAACTTGAGGAACTTGCCCTTTTGATATTGAGTTCTGCAAGAGCAATCAAAACTTTGGAGAAGGGGTTGCTTTCCGTTTGAACACTTGCGGAAAACGAACTTTAAGATACAGCAGCTTAAATGGCTTGTACGCGAAGACCCGTGAGAAAAATCTTGCCATGAGCCATTGATCAAATAGCACTTTCAGTGATTGGTTGTGGAGTCACCTCTTGCTCCTCGCTATTCTCTGTGGACATGTCTTGGACTTCCTGCTGCTGATAAATATCTTGGACCAGCATGATGTTTGTGCTCCTCCACTCTCTGTACTTCACCGCTGTCAACTTTGGGTCCTCTAGCAATTGGTTAATTGTGGCCAAGTCGTGTTCCTTACACTAGGAAGAGAACAAGTGGTTATTTCCACAGAAACTGTCAAGGTCATTGTCCATAACAGAAACACTCTGGGAACATTAGAGAACCATGTGACAAGGAGCTGGCCAATTATCCATCCTCCTGGCTGCTTGTTCCCACTTTTAGAGCATAGGTCATCAAGGTTGTGTCGACAGCAAAAATTCTTTCCAGTTAAAGGCAAGTTATGATTTCATCTAGATCTTTTATAGGCTTCTTAACAAAACTTCATGAGAGAAGATTCAGGTGAAAGTTACACATTGTTATGATGTCTCTCAACAAGACAGTACTTGCATGAAACTAGACACAACAGCATTTATTTCTGTAATTCACAGCAGTTGTAACTTTCTCAGAAAATACTTATTCCACATTGTAAGCGTCTCTTCTTTGGGAGCTAGACTGAACATAATTTTGGATATAATTTGTGCACTGGCACCAGAGTGGCTACAGCACATGTGGCTGCCATCTACCACCAGCTCCTACAATAAATCTGGTATCTGCTTTTTAGCAAGAGCAGCCCAGACCATTGCAGGCACCCTGGCTCACTTTTAAGACGTGAGCAGTGACTGATGCAGGGACACTGAGACCCTGTATGTCACAGAACTACAGAATAGTTGAGCCTGGAAGGGACCTCTGGAAGTCATTTGGTCCAAAACCCTTCCTCAGACAGGCCCATACAGTGGACCACAGGATAGAAAAGCCCTAGTTAGGAGGTACAATTCCTTAAGGGAGGCACCATGCTGCACTAAGAAACTTTACTTTCGCTAGGCTCCATCCCTCTAGTCTGAGTGTGAAAGTGATGGAGTAGTTCTAACCATCTTCTCCTGCTGCCACACATTCACCACACCCAAGGACACTGTGCTGGTGGCTGCCTTGAAAACATCATGAAAGTACTCCCACACATTCATTTCACTCTCTGATAGCAGCAATCAGCTGTTTATACATCCATATCCCACTGCTACTCTGATGAACCTTCAGCTGCTCCAATCTCTGTGATGTCTTGGCTGGTTTTAAACACAAAAGCTTGTTCAGCTGTAGTTTACACACATTCTACCCTCAAGACCCAGTGCCAGCCCTTGTGAGAAGACTTCTGACATTGATGCAGGGATGTGTGCAGTTAGCTTAAGAGAAGAAGAGAGGAGATAGGGAGGTAGAATGGAGAGGAGTACTTCTACTGGACAAACTTGGTGCCAAAAAGTCATGCCATGGAATTTCTCCTATAACACTAAATCTATTTCCCACTTTCACTAAGACTGTGATGCACTTGCACGTGGCCGCCTTCTCTTCCAAAGTATTCTAAGCATGTTTTGTTAATGATATGTTATGGCAGCAAAATTAATCTGTTGTTAAATATGTGGAGTCAAAAGTCTAAAATTAAAATTGCACTGATACTTGCATAAATCACTTCTCAAACTAATAGGGTTTTAATTAAAGCAGAGTACATATGGATCAGAAGCAAAAAAATTCTGATTTTTAAATATCTGGTAGATCATTTCCAATTATCTTATGTCTCATATTATACATTAAGCAAATTGACTTTAAAAGCAGATAATTTAACTGATGTAAAGAATATGGTATTTTCCCACTGCAGGCATTTGCCTTTCAGACAGGCTAACTTAAACACTGCTGTGTACAGAACTCTGTTTGTGTCTATGAGAAAGTGTCTGCGCTATATTTGTTTTGTCAATACTCCAGTTTCTGAGTTTGAAGAGAGAAAAAAAAGAATGAGTAATCGGCATATTTTATACATTATGAACTCCCCAAAACTTATTTTTCCATATTAAATACAAATGTTAGACAAAGCTAAGTTTATAAACAGCATTAATCACAACTTATACAATATTCCCATGTTAAATCAGTGCACAATTGTCCTCCTTGCTCATATCTAGTATTAAGGTTTCCATTCAGCTCCTTACTAATGAAAGTGATTGTCCCACAAAACACAACTCCATTTTATACTAACTGGTTCTTAGATTTATTAGTGAGGCTCCTATCAGGGAAAACCTTGCAGAATGCTTCTGTATGTAGCTTCCTATCCCATAAAATAGGTATACTTTTTAAACTTTGTTATGTGGTGGGATCACTTTATTGCTGATGCAAATTAATATTTCTAGAGTCACTGCCACATCACTGAAAACTCTTTGATACTAAGGAGTGACTTCTCCAGGTCTCATATGGAGCCAGGAAGAATGCCTCTATTCCCAATTCCCTTTATAATTGTACCTTTCAGGAATTTCAATACAGGCTGAGGTGCAAAAGCCAAGCCTCCAACTGCAACTAATAATCAAACCAATGATTGTGCTGATAGGATAAGTTTTTAGAATCATAGAATTTCTAAGGCTGGAAAAGACCTCTAAATCATCAAGTCCAACTATTTTACATACATTTCCCCAGTTTGCAGTGCTTGAAGCCAAATACATACATGTACAACACGATACCCAATTCCTGCTTCTAATGCATATAAAAAGCCAGTGAAGCCTCAGTTTGCATTTTTTCTTTCTCCCCTTTATAATATAAATGTTTCTGTTTCCCTCAGTACCATTCAGAAACAGGCTATGAAATCCCATAACACTTGATGCTGGCAAGTAAACAGCTCCATAAATCCCCATATTCCAGACTGATTTACTGGCTCTTTCATGGAACATCTCCTGAACCCCTGCACCCCTCCAGTTTGTGATATATTTCCAACATAAAAGCAGGATGCTTTTGTTATTAAAAATACTTTAGTTACAGGAGGTCTTTACAATAGCTTTGGCACATCCTGTACATTCCCTAATAATCACATGAGGAAAACTTTTTTTGGCTCAGGGTCATTTTCATGTCCTTTATCATCAATGTACTTTGTCTGCTCTTCCTTTTTTAAGGCTCCCCTGTTTAGTGCATTCAGCTGAGCTTGCAAGTTTTCCAGTTAACTAAGAGAAGTTTTCTTTATTAAATTTTCCAAATGAGCTGGAACTTCTGCAAGAAGAGTCCCTCCTGAGCTATTGCCTCTGCTTCCAGTTCAAATTGAACAACAAAACACAGATCAGTATTCACAATGAAGCAGGAAAAAAAAAATTCAAAAACTTAACCACATTCTCTGGGGCTTTCAGTAAATATGTAATTAGAGTTTGGCTGAAGTCTATCCTGCTTCTTTTTTCAGCCAAAGAGTTTCTTTCTCTCAGGCTTTTCCTTGGCAAGATCTGCGAACTCACCTTTAATGTACTGTTCAGCATTCGAATTTTGTGGAGCTTCTCATTAATGGAGGGGTTTTTGCTGCGCTTGATAAATGACTTCCTAAGCTCTTTCTTAGTTGACAGCCGACGATCGCCAATGGGAGACAGGCTTGCTTGCTCCAGCGACTTGTAAAGTCGCTCCATCTCATCATCATCACATTTTTCCTGGTCTGCGAAGAAAAGAATAAATTGGGTATGAGAACATGAATGTGGCAGCAGAGAGCAGAAATGTTATGTTCAGCCATCAGGAAGTCTCTCAACCGCATCAAAAAGTAATGGTATTAGAGTTAAAACCAAGGGCAATTAGGGTAATTTCTAGGGTAATAATACCTATGAGAAAGACATACTTCCAAAGCCAAATGTTGTTAAGAATCAGGTAGTGATCCAAACAGATATGGGCCTGTATCTCCACTAATAGAGTGCTGCTTTAATGCTCTGAATTTATCCCAGACTTAGAACAGCTGTCAGTAACTCTGCGTTTGAATGAAACAACTCTGATAGCATCTGCACCCATTCACCCTTCCCTGCATGCTATACAAGCAGATTATGCTTCTGCCTGGAAACTCACAGGGCAAACTCTCTTAGGTGTGCTGATTCACCTCCAAGTTTTGGTAATTGTTGAAAACTGAGTTTTTAAAAAATGAGGAATTAAATGACACATAGGAACATTTCAGTGGCCTCAAGAGAACGTCCCTAGAAAACAGATTAAAGCAAGAACCCTTGGGACATCTAATGCCTTGCCCCCTGAGTTTCACAGATTGTAGCAGAGAATTTGCTTGTAATGCCTCACAACAAAGCATTGATTATCTCCACCTTAATTATTCTGATGGATTCCAAGCTGCAGGACCATCTTCCAAGACAGAGAGTACAAGAAAGGAAAAGCGAGTAAACAGCTGAGAATAGCGTATAATAAGATGAAAATTGAAGCAAAGGCATTTCTCACAATAAAACAACTTAAAAATGAACAGATGGAAACTAAAAATGTACCAGGCATATGTAGGGTGTTTTAGCAGAAGGCCATTTTTAGCAACAGACTGCGCAATTCACTTCTTGTCCTTCAGTCCACACTGCTTCAGTGATCTCTAAAGGAAAACATTACAGCTATTGCTGTTTTCATGGTGCTACTGCATCCCTCAAAATCCACCTCGGATAGCACTTGGTGTTATATCACTGGGGGTAGTGGTGTTGGTTTTTCTCAACTGCAGTCCTCCCTATGCCCTTGAACTGGCTGGACATTTTTTCTTTTAAAGAAAAGTGAAACATTTTCTTTTCTAAATCATCTGCAGTCAGCAAATATATTCTGAAGAAAAGGAACAAGTCCTATTGCTCACTCATGCTGCAGCTAAAAGACTTCTGCGATATGTCAGCATGCTTAGGAGGCTGCTTCTTATCTTTTCCATGTTTTATAAAGTACAGCATCCTTCTACATCTCTGTTCTTTCTAAATATTTAGGTTACAAGAAAGGTTTATGATATGCTGCAAATATTTGCCTTCACTGTGTTGCTGGCCTATTCTTCACTACTGTGTGATTATAAAAAGCCTACTGTAACTTGACAAAAACTAAATATAACTTCCAACACTGGTACATTGCTGGGGGAGGAAAAGGAGAACTGTTGTATATTTAACAGGCTGCAGGAAACAGAAAAAAAAATGGAAGTGTAAGCCATAATACACGGCAGTAGTATTTCCTGAAAACTGTTGGCTCATGCCATGAGGCTCGTAATAACTAGTTTCCTGCCTGCTTTCTTGGGATGAAGCAGCTGTTTGTTTCATTAGCCAGATTCTGCACAGGACTGGCTCAGCTCTGCTGTGGACAGCACCCATCAGGACTGTGCACAGTAACACTTGGAGGGATGAACTGACTTTTATCAGCTATCCAAGAAAGACTGTGTGAGAAGAAAAAAAATTGCTTCAGTCCTGTCCTGCAATTTTTATACAAAGTCAACCCACAGGGGACTTAAGGTCCCTACTCTAGACACCTTTTGAGGTTAACTCAAAACTCAGTGTCCTAAAAGAGTTACAAAGCAGCAAGCATGAGAAAACACCCCCACTGAACACTCTTCTTCCATGCTAAATATTCTGATACCTTCCATGCACTTGTGGGTAAATGCAAGGAGGACAGTAACAGCACAGAAAAATATGGAGCTAAAGTCAGAGAAACCCAGGAGAAGGGTCCCAGATGATGCACTTGCTCAGCAAAGGGTACTCAGCTCCAGCAGATTTTCAAGACCACTACCTGAAACTCCTCTCCTATTTCTTGTTCTTCCACCATTCTCATCCTCCAAAGGATTAATCAAGGTCAGGTAATTTCTAAGTGAAAGGAATGTACCAGATTCTTCATATCAGGTGGATAACGGAAATGGCAATAAAGCAACTAAATGGAATTTCAGCAAACTGTTGGAAAACGAGGGTGAGGGGAACTTACAGGTTGTGTAGAGCCAAGTGTGAGTTATAGAGCACTTTTGTCTCCATTTTGGGTGAATTTCAACTACAGTTAAAAAATAAAAGAGTATCCTAATACTGTGTGCTTGCATAGAAGCAGATACTGTTGCTATTTACAAAGGATATATCTGCCAATAAAACCTCCATAAACTGAGGCCAGACTGCCTCTTACCTATCCAGAATTTTACCTTCAGGTACCCCTGAGCCAAGTTCAGAAAGAAAAATCCCACATTTTGCAGGCTTGAAGCTGCCACCGAATGCACTAGATTGGTGCTGCAAATCTGAAAGAGGGAGAGCTAATGGAGGAAGGTAACAGGCATTATATCTCACATTCTATTAACAAGCCCAATAAAATGATCTGTGATAAGAAAACATATTTATCTTCATTCACACAATGATGCCTTTCAGTATTTCTTAATGCCAGAAAAGTAAACTAAGAAAGCACTACCTGTAGTTTGCTTGCTTGTTTTTCCCATGAAACACCTGAGAGAAAATTAGGGGTGGATAATAGAAATAAAGCATTGTGACTCAAGGCTTTAGCACCGACTGGAGGTTTTCTCCAGATTCAAACATTCATGGCACATTTTCCCAGAATTTGGTACTGCTTGAACCTGGAGTCAGAGCAGTGACCTGCAGAGGCACAGGTCTCTAACAGAGGCATAGGCATTCACCAGTTCTGTACCCTTACGCTGCAGTGATTTGGATTCGTTCTGTGAAAGAAACCTGTGGTGTCTAGACCATACTACTAAATTGTTACAAAATAGTTGCTTTCTATCACAAAGTAAAAATATATGCAAAAAGCATACAGTATATAAGCTCAGGCCCTGGTGTAAAAATAAACAGATTGTCTGTGTCAGGCTCACAAAGACAAATGTACCATCCCTACTTTGAGCTTTTTTTAGCCTCTGAAGGTTTTTAAGGATGGATATATTCTGCTGGCAAAAAATATCTTAATAATATGGATAGGTCGGACCCCACTAGCACTGCTCTGGAGTGTTTCTTTCCAGCCAGGTCACACAGCTCACTTCAGGCACCTTTAACGTCACTTCAGAATAAAATACAGCAAGTTATCTCTTCCACCAGCTACTCCTCAAGCTAAGCACTTTCTGCCTCAGTCACGCAAGTTAGGAAACTGAAATGCTACTACAGCACTTCTTTATCTCATCCTATTTTAAGGATAAAATACATTCATTTTTCTCCCAGGACCTACTGTAGGATTAGTGGCAAGGAACAAATGGCCACAGTGGAAGGATATTTCATATTGTGTGCATCTGTGATGGTGTTCTTGCAATCAGGGGGACCATGTGCATGATGAATTTTTTTCTTCCCTTGGCACTACTAATTATAAGCAATTCTGTTGAGTGATGCCACTGGCAGGACCTGTCTTCCTGGGATCCTACACTATGCCCTTCACTCACAAGCCCAAGAGCCTGCTAAAGCTTCAGAGCACTTCTAGAAAATTTCTGCAGTGTTGTGTATCTCCTTTAACTATGTCAGACTCCACAGTGAGCAAAGTGGAAAAGAACCAGAGCTGACCTGAGGAAAGGGGAAGTTCTGCATAGTTTCACACTCAAGAGAAAGAGAGCTTCTAGGTTGGAGTAGTCAGGCACAACTGACAAATTCTGATTTAGGGGAAGTAAAAAACCATTCTGAGGCTTGATGCCATTTATCTGGAATTTCCCTTTAACAGGAGGTATCACAGACAAGAACAAGTTGTCAGGGGTTCAACATTTCTATTCTTCACCTCCTCAATTTTCAGCTTCTGCCCTTGTGTCCACCAACTTGCCACAGGCTGGAGACATTAAGGTATTGAGACTCTCCATCTTGGAGCATCAATACAGGAGCCTGTCTGAAATCTCAACTTGAGTGCTCTTTAAGCCTACGTAAATGAAATTATCCAGAACTTTTCAAAAAGCAGCTGTGAAAAATGAAGTTGATTGTTTCCCAGTGGTAAAGATATAGAAATCGGAAATGTTTGGCAGAAAGAGCACTTTGCATTGAAAACCACCTCCAACAGAACATGTCTGACTAAATTTATCTGAAATGTAAATATTTGTTCTCCTGTTCTGTAACTGAGATCTCACAGACCCCCAGTTGTGTATTAATCCAAGGGGAAGAAAAATCTGCTTCTTCCTCCTGCTCTTGCTACTCTTATGAGCTTCTTGTAGCTTTGCCAGCACCTCTGTTTCTGATTCTGCTAAAATTTTTTATGCCAGTGGGAGAGAACACATACACCCAGTCTGGGGAGAGCAGAGCTAAAAAAGTAATAAATTATTTTTGCCCTTACCTACCTATCCCACCCCTTAGCCCTTCTCCCTAGTGACAATAGATTTTTCAATGGGAATATTAACTCACCACAGGGAAATCACATTTCCCTCATAACTATGGAGCAGAAAAGATAGGAAAAATTTTGAATTAGGTGAGCATAGCTCAGGCAAACTCCTCATTGGAAAATGAGGAATTAAGGTAGGAGAGACTGGAAGAAAAT
Source organism: Origma solitaria (assembly GCA_013397895.1). NCBI lineage: Eukaryota > Metazoa > Chordata > Aves > Passeriformes > Acanthizidae > Origma > Origma solitaria. The sequence continues at coordinate 808,011 of VZRL01005209.1, forward strand.
AATAGGAAAACTATGCTACCACCAACAATTAGATGCTGTTCTATAACAGTACAGAGGACTCAGCACTGAGGGATGGAATTTTAATAAACTGACTGAACTGGAAACAACATAAATAAGTATCTCTTTTTCAGAGAATTCAGAGAACCGTAGCACCATAGTTTTCACTGTGATTTCTAAAGCTTTTTTGATGAGAAACAAAACAATTATTCAAGTTGTTTCTCTACACAGTTGTTCTCACCATAGGCACACTTCTTCACTAGTCTCAGCCACAATCTAGCCATTTTCTCTCATTTTTTTGGAAGGAACAAAGGGGCCAGAGCAGACCAGAGGATCTGTTCTGGCTATTACTGGCACAGGCAGACTCCACAAAGGAAGAGGATGTCAGTTCTGAGAACAGAAGGAATTGAATGAATCCAGCTCTCATTTAACCAACTCCTTCCCACAAAACCAACCCAGATAAAATCCAAGTGGTATATGAAAAGCTGTCCAAGTTTGAACATATCAGCACATACCAACTCTTCTGCAGCTACTGTGAGCTAAGGTAGAATAAACCAGAAGTGGTAAAATAAGAATGCCTTGCCAAGATGCATTAACTTCATATGATCGTGAAACCCTCAGAAAATGCAAGGAAGAAGGATCTTACTCCTATAGTAGTAGATCCCTAAATAAATAGAAACACACATTCCTATTTTCCTATATAACCGCTCAGTTCCTGTGGCTTCCTTTTGCTATTGCGGTGTTTGATCATAATGGTGGTGGGTCACAGTCAGATATTTTTGTTCCAGTGGTTGCCAGAAGAAATACAAGGAGTGGAGTTTGGCTGGAGAGTGTGTCTAGCCATCCTGGAGGGGGCAAGGCCAGCTTCTGGATGCAGCGCATGTAGTCCGATAGCTGTTTGTATTCTCAGTTGTTTCTTGTTTACCTTTCCATTTCTTTGCATCACAGGCAGCTTAGAATCTGTTGTCACTGTGCATGTAGCAAGCTGCATTACCAAAGCATTAAATATTCCCGAAAAGTAAATAGAAGAATAATGTTGGTCTCTTTCAAAAGAGAAAACTGATAAACTCCTCTTCTTTGTACCTGTGTATCACTCTCTGGTATGTCTCCAGTACTCTGGTACTCTCCCCAGTAACTGTGTGGAGAGTTAGTGCTGAGAATGTTCACAACACCACTAAGAGTGGTTGGAACGATTGCTAAAAATATATGTTATGGCTTCTTGCACCAGATATTCACAGTCTTTTTAACAGAGTTCATTAAATAATTTTTGTCAAAAAAATAATCCATCATTATTTAGTTGAATCTGTAGCTTTTCATATGGAGTTTCACCCCTTTGTTTCTGAAAAATGTTTCTTTCATTGTTTAACTCATCACTAAGGTCTCTTCACAGTTTTTGTATGTTTTCATGGTAAGCTCTTCCCACAAAACCACAGCTATTCTTTCTTCCTTCTAGGTACCAACTTTTCTCACATTGATCTCCATTTCTTGACTTTGTCCAGCAAAAGTACTCTTCAGTTCTAGAAAATTTTTACCTCAGCTCTAGGCTCTTATCAGCTACAACCAAAAATTCCTCATGAGGTTTTACCATGCAGAATGTGGCCAGAAAACATCGTGGCAGGTTTTTTTTATCCTCACCAGGAGGAGAGCGCACAGACACACTCATAGGTTCTGTGGGGAGTGTGATCAAAGACTACATAGCTGTTCTTTTGACAGCAGGGCTATCTTTACCCACAGGAAAGGTGTTTTCAGGACAAATGTTGACACAAGACACACTTGTCTCCTCCTGGATGCAGTCTCATGACTCTGAAACACGTCAGAAATGCACTATCCAGAAGCACTGTAAAGCAAATAATAGACTGCACTGAGGTATGCCTTCTTGTTTCGCATCAGATAACACGGGTGTTCTTACCAGTTATTGTAAATCATGAGAATTTGCAGCTAGAACAACTTGAATTCATCTCACAGCATTCATGCACATCCTGATAAACTAGCTGGAGAGGGAAGTTCTTGGGAGATAAACCACAGAACCAGGACTGCATCATTCTTGATAATTTTCAGTTGGAACTGAATTGCTATTTTACATTAATCCTTCTTTGTCTACCTCATTCTCAAATTGAAGTAGTTTCATGTCCTTGCAAATTATTTCCTTAATTTTTTTCAGTGGCCATGGCAGAGGAGGGCCTCACACACCGGCCCTCTGCCTACCCTCCCCATAATATGCAGGCTGATAGAGGAAAGAAAAATCTGTGTATGTTGCATGTTTTACTTGTTCAGCAATGGGTTATGATGCAGACAATTACCAGTGAGGTTATACGGTTTCCACAGTGACTGTCTTGGTGAAATTATCTATTTCTGGAATTCTGCCAGCAATCACCACTGTGGTTAGGATGGAATTGTTCTGTGTTCTGCCATCAGGGTTGCCCATCAGCTAAGCAGTGAGCAACAGAAGAATTCATTTTCTCCTTTCTTCTGAGGAAAATTAAACCACTTTGCAAACAGCAGGAATATGCCAAAATGTGCCTTGATTTACATTTTAATCCCTTTTTTAATGATTACTATGAATGAGCCCATCAAACTATACTTTAAGTGATTCTGAATGTGTCATGCTAATTTTATGACCATCCATAAAAGTACTTGTCACCCTTACATTATGATGGAAAGCAGTAACCTACACATTATTGCAGGATTTCTGACAATACCAGAGCAACATATTCTAAACAAAAGTTTAGATTTCTGAATCTTTGAGCCACTGAATCTTTGTCAACAGGACCTATAAACCACTACGCCATTTATAACCTACATTCCAACAATCCATTTGAATGTCCCTAGTAGTAGATTCCAAGGACATTACTTTGTCAAATTTAACCCAGAAGGTAAAACTACAGAAAACAATGTATTTAATATATCTTTGTGAGATTTTCATTAGGGACTCCGTTTCTGCCAGCCCCAGCCTTTTCACAACTTGCAAAGCCAGAACTTATGGGAATTAGATTCCACAGGAACTCTCTCAAAGCATAACACTCTTTTACAACACATAGAAACAGCACATATGCTCACTCTGGATTTTCATTCTTTCTGATCTTCATTGCTACAGATTTTTCTAACAGAACAGCTTAGAGGATGGATAATGAAGGTGAGCACAGAACACTGAGGTAATTTTCACTTTTACTAAAAACTGTACTTAATATCTTTTTTTTTTTTGGTAAAATCAAACACACATGACAACATAAAGGGGTGCTAACTTGCTAACCGTTGATATTGGTAAAACCGTAGAGAGACTGACATTGTGACTAATGTGCCTTCTAGTATCATCTTTCAATGTCAAGTTCACCTACAGAGTAATACTCTGAGTTCTCAACAGCCCCAGCACTGTTTCTTTCCATCACTGTATTACCTTCAGCCTTAGCTTGTAGATGAACCTTTGTTTTGCACTGTGCTGAGACAACCCTCCTCTTTCTGCAACAAAGTACTCCAATTCTTTAAAAGGGTTTGGAACCACGGGAAGAGCTGATGCACAGGAACCTTGCTGCTCCCTTATGTACTGTCTCTCTAGGCAGCATAATTGTATGGCAGGAACAACTCCTGGGCTTCAACTGCTTTTAACACAGAAAGAAGCTTTGCTCAAAAGGCAGGAGATATTTCCTTGATACCCAGGAGAATTATGAACAGTAACAATGACCAAATTCTGGAACTATGCCATCTTTTTCAATTAGCAATAAATTTCAGTAGGACACAGTGCAGATACCTATTTGCTTAAACAAAAGGTAGTCTTAAAAGACTTTCTGATTCAGGATTTTACTTGTTTTCTCTTGATTACAATGAAGCTTAATGAAGCAAATAGGAAGTATGTACTTCAAGTAAATGTAACTGCATTTATTTGTAAAATTGGACTGACCTAAGCCCATGTTCATCATTTCCTACATATTCCATTTTGCTTAGGGTATCCATTCTGTGACACGCTTTATTAACATTTTGACTCAATCCTAACTAATAAAAGACATCTGCATTGAAATAAAGACTGTTAATAAAATTATGTCTATGTTAGATTTAAATACAGAGCCTTTGATCTAAAATATAGGTAAAATCTGAGAAAAGTTGTAAAGGTACCTACCAGCCAGATACTAAGTTATATATTTAAGGTTCAATAAGCTAAATGTTTGTTATAAATGATGTGCCACTGGAAAACTGTTCAGTGAAAAACATAGAGGAAGGAAGGGGAAAGGAAGTTAAGGAAACCTGTAAGTCTCATATTGTATGGCTCTGCAGAGATACATGACCTGTCTCATTAGCTCACCTTTGGCTTGTGATCGCTGTCCTGTTGCATCTGGCACAGCTAGACAATGTGTATCTGCACTTAAGTAAGAGGTTTGCAATCCACCATTGGGTTCAGAGGGCCGGACTTCCTGGCTTTCCGCTGCATCTCCACAGACCACTTCTGGCGGCTCATCAGAATGGATCCGTACGCAGAACGTTAGAGGCTGATCACTCTCTTCTGTGGCAGAGCTGTTAACCAGGTCAAGCCAGGACTGCCTCTCGGAATAAACCACTTTGGATGTCAAGGAAGATGATGATTCTTGGGAGTTGATAGTGCTTTCAGGAGAGGAGAGAGAACAAGATGCTTCACTCGACAGAGTTGAGGTGAAGGATGACTTCTGCTGGTCCTGCTTTCCAGAAACAAAAGGAGGGACAAAAGAGGGGGGAGAGAAAAAAAGAAAGAATATTTATAAGTCATTTCTGTTCCAAGGTTCTGCATGATATCGATATGCAGCTGACATGCTAAATGACCAAAAATTGATGTAATCTGATTTACTATTCATCAAAACAAGCCTGAGGTAGGGCAGTCAATTTCCTACAGGGCAGTAACTTCAGAAACCAAGCCACAAGCAAGCAAAAGGCAACAGAGATATATACCTGACAATGCCTAGAAACAAAGACTAAGGAAACATATTGTGCTGAATGTAGTCTTCTGCGCTAGGTCTCACACTCACCTTCCTTCTTTAATTTGTCTCCACTTTATTTGCCTAATTAAGAGTGCAGAAGAAAAACCACAAATTAGCCATTGAACATGAAGTTGTCTTGAAGCACTGAACAGTTCCACCAATGCAATAACCAGAGACAGACAGAAAGGGTCCCAAGCACTGAAGTACAATAAAAAAGTATTTTTCCTAGTCCATTCAAGGGATAATCATTCACCAGGGCAAGAAGGCTTAGCAGGAACTATCAGAACTTGTGATGAGATCATCATGATATGAAAGCCAGATTTCTTGCTGTTGCAGAAATTTACTCCTTCTGCAAATCATCTGCTATTTGTCAATGCCAGTATCAGAATATCAGACTTGATGGACCACAATCCCGGCAAGTTTCTGTGCTCAATATCTATGTAGAATAGATCTGTGTAAGGATTAAAACAGATGAAAACTAGACTGAAGGTATTGAAAATTACTGAGAAGGTGTTGCTAGGGAAACCTGGAAAAGCTGCAAACACAGTAAAGGGACTAGCCTGGAATACCTATTTATAACCCAGTGAACCAGAAATAAGTTTTATTCAAACAAACCAAACCCAGAGTAAGAAATTTTTTGTTATGATTTATACACTTCCATAATTCAGTGTTGTACACTATAATGCCCACTACTTCCTTCTTAAATTAAAAACAGAAAAGTACATTTGTCTTCTCGTGCTTCTAATGCAGCTGCATCATGTAACTAGTGGTCAATTCAGAAGATGAGGAGTACCAATATCAGACTGTGGGCACTATTGTTTATAGCAGCTTCTTCACTTTTGTAAATTTTCGAAGCCATTCACAGAATCACAGAACTGTCAAGGTTGGAAGAGACCTTTAAGATCATCCAGTCCAGCCATACACCCAGCGCTACCACTGCAACCGCTAAACCACCAAGCCACAACATCAGGCTCCAGATCCAGACCCTTCTTGAACACTTCCAGGGATTGTGGCTCCACCACCTCCTTGGATAACCTATTCCAATCCCTGACCACCCTAATGGTGGAATATTTTTTCTCATATCTAATCTGAATCTCCCCTGTCTCAATGTAAGGCTATTTCTCCCAGTCCTCTTACTGCAGGCACGACCCCCACCTCACCAAACCTCCTTTCAGCGACTTGTAGAAACTGATGAGGTCCTCCCTGAGCTCCTCTTCCAGAGATTGAACAAGCCCAGCTCTCTCAGCAATTCCTCATAAGACATGCTCTCTAGCCCTGTCACAATTCCTCTAGGACTGTTCCAAACATTGCAGGACCCAGACATTCATATTCCTCTATGAAAAGTACAATACTATATTTCAGGTGTGTTTTTGTTTCTAAAATAAAACCCTTCACTTATGCATCCTCAAGCAAAGGACAAGGAGATGCTGTAGTAAACTACGAGTGCTACAAACACCCTTAGGAACACAAATGATACGAAGCATTTAATCTAAGAGCTCCTATCACAAAGACAAATTGTTGAAGCACAGTAAAAGCTCTTGCCCATATTGTGGAGATGGTCTAATTTCAATTGTTCAAAGCTGGGAAAGGAAGATATTAGATCTCACTTCTATTTCTGGCATTTGTCCATAAAAAAAAAAAAAGTGTTATTGAAATAAAGACTGTGCCTCACTGAGTGGAATATATTTTTGTTTTCATTTTCATTGTGTGTTAATCAAAAAATATGGGTGAGAATAAATATAACTGCCAGAAGGTGTTTCTTTTTCTCTGCATATGTGTTGTGTTTTGTTTTTCCTTTGGCATGACAAATGTTTACCTAACTTATTTGAGTGATTCCTTTGGAAGTTCTGCAATAATCCATATGATAATATCTTTCCATTTGGGGATATTTTAAAAAGCAGATCATAAGGATTTCACTGGGTATGAATGAGTCTATAGATATTTTTTAGAGAAAAATTATGGCCATGAAACTCTTCGACTGCTTTTTTGGCGACTGCTGCAATCTATTGTCTCAACACATCTGCTGACTTTTGAACTGTAAATCCATTCACACGTGGACAAATTAATGCAGGTGATAAGTTTAACTTTTGTCCTACAGATGTTATCATTTACTTGTTCCTCACATTTTCTTCCACATACCCAAAACTATGCATGGACATGGAAAGCTTGTGATCACTACTTTTTTCTTCTGCAAATTTCAAAATGTTGTGAGTCAGCAGGGAATAGAACAGCAAGTATAAACTTTCTGCTAGAAGTACAGCCAAGCGTTTGCTGCTCTAAAATGTAGTAGAACCTGCACCTGGGTGTCTATTAGTTCCCAGACTAATAGTTTTCAGTTTGGAGTTGATGTCAAGAAGTTTGGGGGCCTTTCTGCTTAAAATAATAAAAAGAAATCAACTTCAGTCAATGCCTGTGGCATTCTTGATGCCGGGCTGAGTTGTCAGGGTGAGTGTCACTTCCAGTAGCAATTTGAGAAAACTGAAACAGGCCAAGTGCTGTACCCACAGCATATAAACCCAAATCCACCGTATTTCTGAGACTTCACAGCTTGGTTAAAGACCTCTGCAACAAATAAACAGGCAGCAAGCAGTGTTTAACCAGCCTTTCCTGAGACAACCATGGGCTCCATTCCTACAGCTGAGTTTTTAGGAGAAGCTGCACTTTCCCAATCCTCCCAATGTTTTCTTGTTTCAGCACTTGTCCAGAAGTGAAAGGGGTATTAAATTTGGTATTTATAAGAAGACTCTGACTTGCAGTCAAACAGAGCTGCTCCTACTCACAATGTAAGCAAGCTGAGCACAGGGCAGACCCACAGCAAATAGAGCTTATTCCTGCAGCCAGTTTTGGGGTGAAAAGATGACATGACACATTTGCTCAGGAGACACTAACCTTTGTGCACAATGGAAGGGATTTTAAGGGATAAGAAAAAGGGAAATCAGCTGACAAATGTAAAGGCTGAAGGGAAGATAACCTTTAAGGGAAAGCTTGAGAAAGCAGGAGCCCTCAGCATCTCCACCATCGCCTGCCTCCCATGTGTTCCCTGCCAAAATGTGGAGGCCAGCACTCAAGAGGAGCTTATGGGAAGGAGACAACCGGAGATCGCCTCTGCAGCAACAGACCAAGAAGCAGCAGGAAACCAGAAAAACAGAAAACTGAAAAACAGCACCTGTTTAAAACTCATCATGTGGAAAAATGCAGGCATTCACTCAGAGGTGAGCAGACGGAAAAGACATCTACAGCCTCCTAAAGGCAAGACACTGAGGTATAAAATTCAAGATGCTTCATTAACCGACCCACGGCCCAGAATAACTGCTGGAGACATACTGCCAAAGTTCTTCTTTTCTCTGATATTTATAGCCACTCAGTCACATTTAACTTCCAGTTAATACAGGCGGCAAAGAGTCACGTTCTGCACAGCAGTGAGCGCCGCACACCCCCGAGCGCCAGGCGGATTGCTCTGGTGATAAACGCTACACATTTCAGGAGAAGAAGTGAAGACTGACTTATCTGACTGAAAATGAGGGGGGCAAGTGGGTGACAGTGTGACATGTGCTCCCAGCTTTATGTGAGCTAATTAGAGACTGCCAGACAGGCAGCCCTGTGCATGACATCTCCTTTTATTAACGCCTGTGATTGCACAAGCTTTCCTAGCTCATCTGTGTATTTCAGATTTGCAAAAACTTCACTGCTCCTGTGCCCACCCCAGGTGCTGGATGTCATTTCAGCGTGCCACAGAGGAACTTGTATCACAACAGTGAGGCAGCAGACACTTCCCTTCCGTGAGATGCAATGAGACCATTTAGCACTAAGTATATTCCTGCACACCTCTCAATGCTAACTTTCAGCTAGGGAAAGGAAAGGCTTGAACTCAGGACTCCTTATTTCAGCTGCATTGCCAGCCCAAACCAGATCACCCATCTCTAAACACAGAATTAAGCAAATTTGACTTTCCATTGTAAAGGAAAAATTTTTAAAAACTAAAACTGGGGTGACAAAAGACTCTCACAATGCTGCTCTATAATTTCCAAAACGTGATGTTAGCAATCTGTTTACTCCAAAATTGCAGCCAAGCCCCCAATGCCTGTTGCGAGCTCCAAGAAAACTTACTGGTTACAGATATTAAGATATTGCCTCTGCTCTTTGCAACAGCTCTCCCTGACCTCTACTACAATGGAAACTTTTCTTTTAAAGGCTGCAAAGAGAGGAAAAAACCCCACCCCAAACCTACTAGTGAAGCTACCTATGATAGCAAATGAACTACTTTTTTCTTTACTTGAAAATAGAGTTTAAAATGGAAAAAAAAAATAAAATTTAAATAAATTTTTAAAAATCCATTTAAAGCACATGTAAGAGCAATGAGATCACTGGGAAAAAAACAATGATATAGAAACAAGATTAATAGGGCAAGAGCTGGATAATAATTAGGCAAGTCAATTTGATTAGACTCATGAGGGTGCATAGTGCTTATTCTAATTTATGAAATGAAGTGAGACAGGAAGGAATATTCTGGGACAATACGCTACACAGATTTTGGAAAAATGCCTATTTTCTTTTCTCATAGTCTATTTTTCAGAGGTAGAGGAAAAAAACCAGATTTTATCACTGTGTGAAGAGGCCTCTTTCCCTTCTCTTCACTGCCACACAAGCAGCTTCAAATTAAGCAGTCTTAAAAACAGCTCATGCAAATAAATAAATACAAAGCTGTTAGATGATGCTACCAGGGTCACAGAAAGAGAGATGTTCCAGCATGGATTTAAAAAGAAAGAGAATAGCATAAAAAAACAGCTCATAGTGGAGTGTTAAAAATCTTGTAAAGAAAAGACAAGGTGTGTATGAATGACACCTTCCTTTCTCCAGCAAGATAAATAGGAAGGAGCTGATCTTTTACAGCACAAAGCTCCCTGTGGTGCAGAATGTGATAACTGTGTGGTCTGCCGTGGAATGGGCGGTCAGTGCATGCATATTTTACAGGGTGAACATTTCCAGACACTGTTTTAGGTTATCCCTAGAGGTCCACCACCTCAAGAGAGTTTTGTTTCAACCAGCTTGCAATGAGAAACAAGGTAATTACTGGAACACTTACCGAAGGAGGAGGCGATGTCTGGACTGTGTAGGGTGGAGGTGGCATGTCTGTTATTTCTGGATCATCGTGTTCACTTTCACTGTAGCATTCTGAGGGATACATGGAAAATGAGCCAAAATAAAAAGTTAGACCAACGTATTTGTACCTCACTGTGGCAACCAAAGGTCACCAAGTAGGGTGTTCTGGACTTAGCACCACACTTCAACAAGTCAGCTTCTCCTAACCTGCTTCTGGTAATGCTACACTACTTCATGTCAACTTTTCTTTTCTTTTGTTTTAAGTAGAAAAACTAGTTGTTAATTTGCTATGACAGGAAGCACTGGGTGCACTGCTCTAGGTAGCTTCACTAGTAGGTTTGATGTGGTTTTTTCCTCTCTTTGCAGCCTTTAAAAAAGTTTCATTTGTAGTAGAAGTTAGGAAGAGCTGTTGTGAGTAGCAGAGGCGCGATCCCTTAATCTCTGTAACCAGTAAGTTTTCCTGGAGCTAGCAACAGGCATTGGGGTAATTTGGCTGCAATTTTGGAGTAAACAGGTTGCTCATATCGTGTTTTGGAGATTACAGAGCAGCTTTTGTTACACATGGTAACTCACACAGACACACCATACAGCACGGCAGTACATATGAAGAGGTAGTACCAAGAGTAAACACAATACTCTAGGACCAGCCCACATGTCACTTTTTCTTTTCTTTTTTTAACAAAAACAAACTGATAAGAGTCTGAATATCTCTTGACATGCGGCAGAGGTAATCACACTGTTATTTTTTTCAACTATCTGTGTAGCAGTTGAAAATATTTTCTAAAAATTTGTTTAAAGGTTGATTAAATGAAGTGATAATCATTGATAAAATTAGACACAGAAAAGGGGAGGCATTATGTTGCTGATACCTATGCCCAGGACCTGGCAATAGTAAACATTGGACAAGATCATAGAATCATAGAATAATTTGGGTGAGAGGGAGCTTAATAGGTCATAGAGCCCAACCTCTCTGCAATGAGCAGGGACATCTTCAAATAGACCAAGCTGCTTAGAGCCCTGTCCAGCCTGACCTTGAACGGTTCCAGGGATGGAGCTTCTGCCACCTCTCTGGGCAACCTGTTTCAGTGTTTTGCCAACCTCACTGTAAAAAATTGCACCGTTATATCTAGTCTAAATTAACACTTTTTAGTGTGAAACCATTACCTTTTGTCCTGTATACCCTGCTAAAAACTTTGTCCCCAGCTTTCTTACAGGCTCTCTTTAAGTACTGAAAGGTCACAAAGATGACTTTTGCTGAATCTCTCAGCACAAATGCAACCTTCACAGGAGCAAGTGCTTGCATCCCACCCTGCATCTCATGCTCAGGGTGACAGCACTCACCCCCACCCCGCTGAGCTGGGGACATGAGACTTTGCAAAGACAAAGTCAGCGCTTCATGAGGACAACATAAGTGAGTGCCAAGGGTCACAGAACAGAGGCTGCTCCTATGGTCTCCATGAGATCCAGAAATGCCTGTCCCTCCCTTTTTCTAGCCACATGCATTCAGCAGCTTGTGCTGTCCAAGAGGTGCTCACAGAAACTGTCCAGCTCTGCCTCAGAGGGCAGGGCTTGCTTATATTCAGGGAGTACTTGTCAGAGCTGGCCTTCAGGGCTTCACACCACTAGAAAGCAGTGTGTTAGCATGGTCTCTGGACAGTCTGAGATTATTTCATCTAAAATTAACTCATTTAATACCCACACACTTTACTCTTCTCCATGTCATCAGGCGGGGTAATAAGCACAGAGTGAAGGGAATAAAATTGTAAGAGAGAAGAATTAGGTGCAGGAGAGAGAATTTTCTAGCTTGTTAACAAAGAGAAGCTTAAAGAGCTTCATTACTTTTTCTCCATGTACTCCTTGAAGAACCATAGGGGTTTTGAGTAGCATAGATGCTATTCTGTTTACTGAAAATATGTGCTGGCACATCTAAGCATAAGGAACTGAAACTGGCTGCAATAAGGCCTATATCAAATTCTAAGACTCTATTAATGCCTTTTAGAGTAACTCTCAGTAAAAACCTTATTGTTTCCACAGCTCCCCTTTTAGGCACACAGAAGAACTGAAAAAAAAACAACAGATGTTTCTGATACTTTAAATAGGCAAATGCCAGGGAGGGCTGTTAAAATGCACAGAAAATACGTGAATACACAAGAAATGCCATTAACAAGAGCCAAGACTTCTGAAGAATTATGGTGTGTGATACAGAGAGGAAGAACTGCTCAGCAGGAACAGAAGTGACAGTGGGTAGGGGCAGTGTTTTTATGAAATACAGCAATTTTTCTTTAAGAGCATGTCCAGCCAGGCACCAGTGGGTGCTGCACCCACACTGAAGGCAGCTGCTGGACCACCTGTGAAAAAACATGCATGAAAAAACAGGGAGGTGTTTAACACCAGAATCAGAAGGCCTTTTTTTGAATGAGAGATTGGCCACTGGCTTTAAAAGCTAAGGAAATATTAGCTATGTTATGTTATTGCATGGTCATTAGATAACCTGTTCCAGAGGTTATTGAGTGGATTACTTTGTATCTTTGGGTCTTTTTTTTTTTAAATTAAGATTAGTGGAATGACTCATTTTGTTTGGATTCATAATTCTCGACTCAGAAAATACAACCGGTATCACATTTTTGAGGCTTAAAAAAATTGGTTTAATGTATAAAATTTTGACCATTCTCATTTTCTGTCAAACTCTTCCTTTCATGAAAAGATGGACAACATATTTGCACACTTCCTCCCTGAGTACAAGCATCTTGCAGTTCTTACTACACAACCTAATATTCAATATAACCCTTTATCCTAAAATGTTTTGATAAAGTTGACACAGGCAGGAGGAAATAGATGATGCAGGAATTAACAAGTTTCCTAACAAGAAACAACTGTGAACTGAAAACAAAGAAACTGATGAAACTTGCTGAATCTCCAGGAATCAGTAGTATCTGTGTTTACCAACTCTAAAGCTGCTTTTAATGGTAGAGTATAAATGGACCGAGATCAAATTAATCAATAATGAAATTACATCGCCCAAGCCTGGACATAAGCCACAATCTTGAATTTTGTGAAAAAGCAGAAGGGATGAAGAGGGAGACATTTCAGTGCTTGACAAAAGAGGCTGCATCTCCTAAGTGTTCATACTATGGTAAATGCCAGTTTCTTCTTCATGATGACAGCTCCTTCACAAGCTCAGCAGCTCTAAAAAGGGCTCTGGGTACAAATACTCTAAAAATGGTGACTTAAAAGCCCAGATGGTGACACATTCGTTAGGTTAGAGTCCATTCCTGGTTTGGTAACATAGTGCTACCCAGAGCACTTCTCATTGTAAACCAGCTCCTCTGCCCAGCTTTGTGCTTTGAGTGCAGGTGCCCTCTCACCAGAGTTATATTAGGTCAGTGTGCAAATCAGGACAATAAATAAATTGCTGGGAACTTTTAAAGTTTCTCATTCCATGATGAACTCTTGGGCTTGTCTCTGAAGGCAATTGTAGGCTCCAGAGCAGCACTACCACCCCCTTGTCCCCCAACAACGCTGCGGTTGTTGAAACCCCCAGGACTGGAGGGGACATTAGCGATGGCTCTGCAGTGCACAAGGTGTTCCCAGGCCTGTGAGCTGCCCTGCTGCAGCACAGCTCCTGTAATACAACTCACCAGCCCAAAACCCAGAGCAGCACAGCTGCTCGTCTTCTCACTTGGCAGGCTTAGCAAGGCAGCAAACTGCCAGAAAGGAGTTACACACCTCTCACAAGATCATCGAGTGTCTCTCACTCACACGGTTTCTCACCATTCTTTCTTTTCCTGTGATTACTCTGTGCCGTGTCAGTGTGGTTTCTCTGAGCTCAGACAGCAGACAGACCCAAGATGACAGTTTAAAAGAAAGAAAATAGCTGACAAAAATTTGGCCAAATAAAAAAAGTGAAGAACACAACGTAGTTACACACTGAAACCAGCTATGAGCATACCTTCTTCGTTCTTCCCGTTTGGTGCCTGAGGGTCTACAGCCATTCCCAGCTTACTTAGCCACCTGTGTTTGAAACAGAGGGAACACAGAGTTAGGGACGCTCACACACTCTTCAGACAGAGTTTTGTTCCTTTCAGTCGTGTTCTACATCAACACATCTGTTTTCATTGGCCAGAAGACTAAATGTCAAAGTTTCTACTTCTCGGCTCATCTTCTAGAAAGGCACCAGTTACCTCTGTACCAATACTCCTTGTGGTGAACAGGATTAGCTGCCTGGGACATCTTTCCCTGATGCTGACAAAAAGCACCACTGATGACCCAGGAGTTGCATTTGTGGAAGCTAAAGAAAGTCTTTGTGCTATAACACCATGTCAGTGATTTAGTCCAGCTGTTGAGGAGGTGTCATCTGTCACCTGAGATGAAGAGAAAGGCATGGGAGCCATAGAAGATGATGTCAGCTGCCCTGGCCAAAACTATTGCAGCACAGTCTGTGCCACTTGAAACCAAACTTTTTGATCATAGCATACCACATTCTTCAACTTGCCGCGTACTTTTGGTTTTAGTAAGTCTCGCTTCCTGTGTTGTTTTAAGCCATTAACAGAGGTTTTTTTCACTTATCTTGCTAGTTGGCTGCATTTTTCCAGGGCTAGAAACATTCTCTAGTTTGACTTTTTGTATATTATGTTTGCCTGTAGGTTGTTAAAATCTGTTCAGACTTTATGTAACTAACAACTGAAAAAGCTCAAGCCTTTAAGATTAATACTCAAGGCGTAAATAGAAGAAGTATGAAGGGCAGGAATTTGTTACTGGAAAAAAACCATTTTGTTTGATTTTGGTTCTACTGAAGCAACAGGAAATTTGCTAGTAAGACCAATGTCAAAGTAACTGCACTTTTAGGTTGCAGTATGAACAACAGAGCCACAAACAATTCAGAAAAACAAAGTGTCATTTCTGTAAGAGTGGTCTATTGACTCTTTTCTGACAGCTAAACCTAACAGAATGGTTTTTTAAATGAAAACCTACCTTAACAAGGAAAATATTTGCTAAAAAAATTCTAGGACTTCATTAATGATGAGGGCAGACAAGTCACTAATAACTATGTTCAATTGGCTAGCTAAAAGCATTCAGCTAGGCAGCATGCCTTTACTTTTCATGTGTGCATGACAATAGCAAATACATGATAAATCAGTGAAACAAATGACTGTGTTAGTAAATCCACTGTTGATTTAATAGAGATATATGGACAGATATATGCATATATAGATATATGCATGAAGAGTTACAAAAGGTCATGATCCATCAAGCATTTACGCACACCAGAAACTCAACATGCACAAATGCTCCAGTGAGTTCAGTGGAACCATTCACACATGTATTTGCAGGACTGGAGCCAAGAGAACAGATGTCTCTTGGTCTGTTTTGACATACATGTGAGTATGTGTGTACTTTATGTATTAAATGCATGTATTTTATACTTTGCCAAGGAAAACATCATCAGTTGCAAGAGTGAGGAGTTAGAACAGCATAGTGCAGGCTGCTCTAACACTACGCTACCTAGCTTTAAGCCAAAATGAAATTTACTCAAGAAGTGGAGTTTGAAGAAAGTCATTCCAAGGACATAAGAGCTAAGACACCTGCATACATTTCAATCACTCACTCACAGGAGACTAAACATTTCTCACATGAGAATTTCCAGCTGGGCTCCAAACTGGCTGTTAGCACTCACTAATATCCTCCATTAGCTTTAATTTTCCTTTTCCATACGTCCTTCCATCTCTTCTGTCTCCACCAGGGTCTCTCTATAGAAATATTCCTGTCCAGCAGTCTCCCATTCTCAATCATCCTCATTCTATCTTTCTCAGGAACTTGTCACTCCATTCAGGAGCTCTGGTAGGATATACAGGAGCACAGAAATGGATTGTTATCTCCCCACCAGAATGCTCTGTGCTGCTCTCTCCTTTTCTATTGTGGTAAATATGTATGAAGCCACAGATTTATAGAGGGAATGAGTAGTCAATGACCTGTGAAAAATCTCACAAAGATCACCAGTAGAGCCATGATTAAAATCCTGACCTGACTATCACAGGAGCTCTCCTCCCATCTTAACTGTGCTGCTTTGTATCCAGTATTTGGCCATTTAATGCAATAGCATTGTGAACAGACTGCAATCTGAAGTAAAAAAGGCAAAGAAGATATGAGATATATCTAAATCGGCCAAAATTGGATCAGTAGAAAATAATATCTTTCTGATAACTCAGTGGTTTCTAAAATGGCAGTATTCACATCCATTTTTACTTCTTCCATTAAAAACTATCTGGTTGTTGTATTCAGGACATTGGTGGAAAGAAAATTTCTGACCTGTCATGAGGACCATTTAACTACAGCACAGTTTGTGCCGTCTTTCTATCCCTCTAACCCTCATTGCTAGATGACATGATACTCTGAAAGCAGAAATTGTTATATTCTAGTCCTTGATCACTTCTGGGATAAAACTATACTAAGCTTTTTCTTCTCTTTCCTTTCTCCCATCACTTCTTCCACAGTGATGTACTTGCTATGAAATCTTAGCATCTCTAACAGAAAGGGATTTCTACCAGCAAATGTTGGGAAGATTAGTATCAAATTTGGGCTAATTATGTGATTCTGATTTCAACTATAATTAGTGAACAAAGAGCAATAGTTTTCTCCATTTGGCAACCAGAAAAATTAGACTCAGTAATTCCCTAAATAACTTTGTCAACAACTGCTTAACAGTGAAAGAATGAACTTTCAAAGAGTGTTCTCAAGTATGAGACAGGATGAAACATGACCAGTTGCTCCTACTTACGTGTTCATTTCCAGAACATTTTCTGCCGCAAAATAAAATGTCTTGATCTGTGGGTGGCTGATCTTAATAGCACTTTAAGGGAAAAAAAAAAAAAGAAGGTATATGAAGAAAACTAGTTTATGTAAGAAAGAAAAAATAATAGCTGAATGAATTATTTAAAATATTTATTCGCTCCACTGTATTAATCCGGATTAGCTTGTCTATCAATATAGCTCTTTCTTGAAAACTCTAGTCTATTTTTAGCTCACTTCTTAGGCCACACATTATTTAGAGAGTATAAACTACAGGAACTAAAAAGGAAGGAATAAAGAATAAAACAAAGGCTTCCATTATTCCATTACATAATTCTATTATGTTCCCACACCTCAAATACTATGTGCAGTTTTGCTTCCTCCAGCTCTGAAATGTAAAGCAAACCTGAAAAACGTTTAGAGAAAGCACTAGTAGTGATTCAAGGTATGGAAGAGCTTCCACGAGTGGGCAATCTGGCTAAGATCCCACAGCATGGGAACTGATGGCTGAGGGAAGGGACGTGACACAGTGAAATCACAAGCAGCACACAGTGGGTGAACAGCGGCTGACTCTTCTGACTTCTCCGCCAGAAACATGAAGGCTTTCTCTTGAGGGACACAATTAAAACCATGCTGAGCTTTATTATAACTTTGAGCAACAGCAACACCCCTCCAAACCCTTGAAGTGTGCTCAGAAGCAGCTGGAAGTCAGTGCTGCATATGGAATTTGGAAACAATATTTTTAAATGTGTACCCTGCTAAAAAAAGTATTTATACCCTGCACAGCCAAAAGGCTTCAAGTACAGCCCAAGCTCAGCTGAACCACAGCAGCCTAAAGAATAGTCCAGGCTAGGAGGGAAGCAGCATTACTTGCACCACTGCTGACCTCCTCAACGAAGAGGGGGTATCTGAGAACTACAGCTTGCTCCTAATCAGTGAATGAAAAAAAGGAGGAAAAAAAAGAAAGCATTTGGCACACTGATCTGTTGGGATTTCTTTTATTTGTGGTTTTAGCAAAGCACATCTGGCAGAGATTTCTCAAAAATATTTTTGCAATATGGCTTTCTTTCAGTAGCTCAATTAATATCTCATTATTTATACAACACAAAAGAACTCCCCACAGTTTCACTGTCAAAGACTACTGAGGTTCATTCCTTGAAATGTTGTAAAAATCATGCAAAACCAGGAACAAGAGATAAACTTACTGCTTTTTTTTGCATTCAGTTGCTCGATCCACACTGAAGTCTGGAAGTCTTATAAATCCTTCTGCTTTTTCAGCCTTCAATAAAAGAAAAATATTTAATATCACCACATCAACCAACTGGTAAGCTAGTAGACTCCAGTGCTGAATAATATTTAACATGCAAGTGCTTGTTTTTGACAGCTTTTTATACTGTGAAAATATATGCTCATCACCATGGGGACAGATTAACGCCTGATGAAATATTTCTATACCAGCTATATTTGTGCAAATCCTGGGTGCTGGAAAGCCACCACTCCTGTTGGTGCAAGTGGCAGAGCGTGAGCATAGATTTTGTTGATTGGTAAGGATGAAGAAGAGCTATATCATCCATTCAGGTCCGGATTGTACCTACAATCTCAAAGGTGCATTTATGCCATGATACAGCATATATGCCTCTTACACTGACGTGTAGCAGCAGCACATATAATGACCTAGGCATGGCTGAGAAATACAATTCAAAAGTGCCCCAAGATTACTCTAAGCATAAATGGAGGAGGGTGTTCCCTGTGTGATTGCAGCACGGACCATTTTGCAGGGTCACCTGTACCCGAGCAAGGCAGAGGCAATACAGGCTGCTCCCATCCCACGCAGCTGAGCTCTGTTGCTAAACTCTGCAAACCTGCCTCGGGTGGCTTTGGTCACTCAGCTATCACTCCCTGCAGAAATCTGCAGGCATGCTACAAGAGGTAGCAAAATCCAGGCAGGCATTTACAGTACCCTGTTTATATGCAGTCAGCCTTTTCTGGATGCAAGGAGGTTTACTGAGCATTGATGTCTCTGTTCTCAGTCAGCAGGACTCTGAGTCAGAGCATTGCTCCTGCAAAACTGAAGTGAAAAGCCTCAAATCCCTGTTCTTGCTGCCTGAAACAGTGACATCTGAAGCAGAAACATCTTTCTTTACTACATCTAGCTACATTCACCTGGTCATCTGCAATGAGATTAGGACTTCTAAGATCCACAATATATAACGTAGACAAAAGTCTGTAGCACATAATGTCAGGAAAAAATGTACTTTCCTAAACACAGACAGTGCTCATTCCTGAATTACATTTTTGCTGTTCCCAGCCATTATTCGTAGACACATTAAAATTCTGAAAAAGTGCACAGAGTTAAAGCAGGTAAAATATACACAACAATTACAAAGGCAGAGGATAAATGAAGATGACTGACAGTATCTCAAGTCTCATTATGCAAGAATATGACGAGACTATAAAAACTTGTTCATCAAGACAAGCCTTTGAGATTTAATGCTTGGAACTATGAATCTCCAAGAACTGAAATACGGATACAGAACGGATATTTCAGTGGGTGGCTTCCTCTCACATCTGCATATCTGGTATACAATAAATCATGGCCTAACCATCATTCCTGTCATTTACATGTATTAAACATTCATATGAGAGGTTTATATTTTGTATCATCACCAGTAAACAGTGCTGCTGCTCCAGGACACACACACATACACACATAAAAAGCATCAGTGGAAGGGGGTTTTATTATTTTCTTTCTGTGTAAGAGAAACAATTGGGTTTTTTTACATCTTGGCTGAAAGAACATTCATTTTGCAATATTTGTATGAAAAAGTGATTATTTTATACAATCATTCGCTATTTAACACTCTCTGATTGTATTTGTATCTGTAAAACTTGTTTAGAGACTGGCTTGGAGAGCTTTTGTTTCCATTCCACATGTTGGAATTTCATGAGACTAAACTGACTGAGATAAAATAACAACTAAAGCTAGTATTGCCATCCCAGATCTATAGTATACTAAGTATATAGGGATGAGAAAATGAGTATGAGTGAGTAACGGAGGAGCTCTATTCTTGGGCTGCACTGTACTAAAGATAGAGTTGTATTACCCTGCATTTCTGAACCAAAAAGAGTGGTCACTTACTGAATTGGGAACACCAAAATTCCTGTTCAGTTCCCGAGACCAGTCTAAGAATACCAGAGACCAGTCCCTGAAAAGCTGTCCATGAGGTATCATAATCACTACTGCACACATTGCTGGATGAGAAATGCATACAATGCCAGTTGTTTCCCTGCAGTATAAATCAATAAACCCAGGTAAAGTTATCCACATGACCCTGTGTGAAGGAATACACCCAGGTACTCATTCAGCAATAAATCCATGGCCTGAGCTGCGTGAGCCATCAGGTGGGTGAGTGAGTGACTCTGGTCGGGGGCAGGTTTGGCCCCTCTTGCATGTTTCAAATGCAATCACAGCTCAGCCAGTTCTATCGATCAGTGCAGTAACCATTGGTCTAGACTGCATCCTATGAAAGCTCAGAGTGCTGCACAAGCACCCATGAGGGGGTTAGGTCCATGAAATGCCATTAGATAAGTCACTGTCTCTATTGTCAATGTGCAAAAGTATTTGAGAGTTTGGACTGTGTATTGGACTAGTGAATTATCAGGACCCTGCAAGCCAGCAGGGAGACACTCACATGGAATGCTCCCACCCATGCAGAAATGGAACTTGGACTTGAACCACTGACTACTTTAATAATGTATAGATAATTACTATAGATAATTAATAATGATAGACTGCTCTACCTAAATTGGGGGAGCACACTCTAAATTACTAATGAAAATAGGTCTTTAGGCTTTGATTTCAGTACTTTAATTTTAACAGTTTTGCAACAGAGAAACCCCCGACTTCTGATGCAGTATTTGGCATGTTCCAGTTGGTAAAAGATTATGTTCTCACGTACACATTCTCTCTCAATACATTCAGATTTTATACTAATTCTGTCTGTGATTTCTCATTTGTTCATTTAAAGAAAACTTTATGTTTCATTTTATGTGTGAGTGAAAGGAAGGAGGATGATGCTGTGAATTTTTTAATGCGCTATTTGTACACATCTCAATCATGCCATCTATGTAACAGAAAAGAGGGGTTTGATGGGTATGTAGCTTCATAATGATCAAGAAAAAAAGAAAGGAGAAATGGAAAAGAAGTCACAACATTAAAGCCTTATGAGCGTTATTACAGTCAGCAAATAGAATTCCAAATAAATCCTAGGAACAGAACATGTGGAAGTCATCTTTTCAATCATTCTTGGGATAAAAATGACATTTTAAAACATTTAAAGCATATAGAAATCCTAAGTGCTTTCTTTTCTCTGAGAAATTATCTCTAACGTGACTTTAGAATGCTTTTATTTAACTCACACATTTCACTCAAGCTTCCTTCAGATTTTGATGCAAAGCTGTAAAATAGCCCTAAAAAACTCAGATAAAAAGAACCTTGACCTGTTTTCTACTTAATCAGGACATTTAAAAGAGTAAGCTGTTATGTCTTGTGGGTTTTATGGAGGTTAACCTAACATAAATCTGTACTTTTGCTATTCCAAGTTGCAGAAAAATAATTTCAATAATAACAACAGTCTCACAAATGCTTGGGGCAAAAAGAAAGTAGCCATTTTTTCAGAGAAAAGTCTTTAAACTCAAAAAAATAAAAATTATTTATGAAACATAATGCATGAATCCAGTGAAAGAGGCTAATGCCCTTTTGAGCTTGCCTCAATATGTTATCTAAATGTTGTGGCTTTAGGAGATTTAGTAAGTCATTTAAACTGAGTGTAATGTTGCAGAAAGATTTCTTTTAAACAGTGTTGTAAAATGAAATATCTGGTTATTGTGTAACAGCTCCAATCTGCAAATCAGGGTACTCTTCATGGCTTCATCGGGGTTTCAGCACTGCCCCTAGAAGACCCTATGGGTGTTGGAGGAGCAGTTCAGACTTTTCAGTCTTTTATTTCTCTCTGCCAAGTACTCCAAAGAGGCATCCTATAGAACTGTAAATAATTTGTGTAAGGTATTGGGCCAGAGGTTCTCCAACCTCTCAGTACAATCAGCCAACATCAGTGACTTTTTCTCATCCATGTAAACAGCTATTACAACTCAAAGGTAAAAGATTTTTCTTTTAAAAGGCTGCAATTATAAAGCTTCCAGCAAAGCTATTGGAGTGAGGACCAATTTAAATGCAGTGAATGGGGAAAAAAAAAGAACAAAGATAAATAGTGACAGTAGATCACAGCCTGCAACTCTTTAATTTTATATTTATATTTCTTTTCAGCTGAATCCCCATGACAACCATCGTTAACACAATCTGCAAAAAACTATTTCAACTCCACTTGGAAAACCAGTCAAGCTACCCTAAAGACCCACCAGACAAAGGTGTTTAGTCCTTTGTCCCATTCCAGCCAACACCATGCAACACAGTCAAAACAAGCACACAGAGGCGGGAGCTGGGAATTACATGTGACCATCCTCCCCCACCACCCCTCTTCCTATGTAGAGTACTAATTCCCTCTGGGGTTTCAGTATGAGAATTGAAACTGCTAAAGGGTCAGGCAGGATCACAATCTGTACTATTTAAACATTTGTCTTCGAGGCAGCTGCCTACAGAGAGCAGGACTAGAAAATAGGAACCAAACACTGAGGAAGAGCAGCTGTCCAAGGAGTCTGGTGTTGAATGCACCCAGAATGCCTGACTGCTCAGATCCATTTTCTGACATTTCCTGTGTTTTCATTGCAAAACCAACCCTTCTGTGCTTCATCCTAGTCGAAACAGCTTCCCCTCCCCAGACTGGGAGTGCATCCATGCTGTAAAGAGAAGTTTACTTGCCTCACGTTTTATAGAAACAGAAAGGGTGTGTGGGAACAGGTTCCAGGGCAGCTTCCCCAAGCCTGCTGAGACCACTGGGCGCTGCCCTCAGCTAGCTCACTGAAAGTCTATTCAGATGTGCCTGTGCTCTCTGCCTTGCGTTCAGTGGAGGAGAAGCTTTACTCTTGGGGTGTCTGATCCACTACTTCTGACTCATTTATTATTTTTTCTCTGTTGAGCTGTGGCACTCACAAAGTATTTTATGTTAAATTGAAGGAAATATCATCTGCAAATGTCACAAGTGTCCCATGTCGTGTCCTATATCATGTCCCAAATCTGCCTCATGTGAGACACCCAGAACCAGACTGGCTTGGAGGCAAATTAAACCAAATTGACAGAAACATCCAAAGCTTCAGAGGCACTTGAAGACAAACTTGACCAAGATGATATTCAGATGAGGTTATCTACCCAAATCCAGGATAATGCACATTCCCATACAAATTCCACCCACTCTCTATTTTCTCCATCTCCATTAGAAAAAGAGGTCCAGCACCCTGTTGCTATGCTACAGTTGCCAGTGTCTGGTTTTTACACAATCACAAACAAGCCACACTCATTTCTCTCAAGAACAAAACTGGTCAAGCAGAGCTACAGGCAAGCAGTGTGTCCTCGTTCCTTTGACGTCAGCCCCGCTCTTTCAGCACCACCTTTGGCATCAGCCTCTGGAAAAGGCACACGAGAAGCAGGACTCCTCCTTCAACATAACCTTAGACTGTCATCTTGTATGTCCTCTTGGGACCAAGGATTAACTTTATTGGAGACAGTGGAAGTGCAGGCAGTCCTAATGCCAGGCCAGAGACTTAAAAGAAATGTCAAGCAAGCAGGTGAATATGTCAGTGCTATTTCTCCTTCATCAATCTAGAAGTGACAATATCTGGGTCTAATTATCCCACATATAATTCTGAGCACACCTCTGGTCTCAGGAATTTAACAAAGCAGGTCTTAGCAAAGAACACCTCCTGTCCTTCCCAGACCCCACAGCTATGGATGTTCTGAAAACATTGCCTGAACCTACATTTACATAGAGGCTGCACTTCAAGATGCCCAAAGAAACCTTGAGTTTTAAACATAAAATAGTGTGTGAGAGTTGGCAGAAGTTGATAGCAAAGAGGTGCTACCAGCTAGCACGCTTAAAGAACAGCTGTGATAGGTGAGAACTCAGGGCTGACACAAGACAACAGTGTTTTGAAGCCTTATGAGTTCTTCAGAGGAAATTAAATTAATTGGAATGAGGCTGGCACTTATTTTTCAGCCTTGCTCATTTGGGGGCAGTCAGTGACAATCAGGAAGCAGGCATGGACTAAAAGGATGAGTTCTGTCTAGGAGCACTGGGACCAGCATAATCATGATTTCTCTGGATCTCAGGAGTGGAATTTAACCAGGCCAAAACAACTGAAGGAAGTGGAGGACTTTGCACCTCTTTCCCATCACCCTTCTATTGCCAGGAACAAACTTTTCCTACTCTTGCCTATTTTATTTCCTCCCAGCTTGATTACTTCTCAGGATTATTCTTTTCTGATACTTTTCATGTCTAAAAAGATGCATCAGCCAGCTCACCTTTTTTAAAACTGCTTGGCAAGAAGTACAACTGGAAACACCGGTTTATAATAGCCAATATTAACAAGGTTTTGAAAGGTATTAATGCTGCTGATTAATATATCTACCAGGTCGTGTCTTTCAAGCAGAGATATTTTAAGCATTGGTAAAAAATTGTCCTTCTTAAACTTTTTTTCCCTTATTTTTCTATTTCTCTTCTTTCTCTTATTCATGCATTTGACTTAGTCTTGAAAGGAATCTATATCAGATTACCACAACATCATTAAAAACAACAGCCCAAGACCAATAGAATTGCTTTCACTTTTCCCCCAAAAAGGTACCTAATATCATCCTGAAGTACCAGTCAAAGTTTTTATTCTGATTTAAAAA
Source organism: Origma solitaria (assembly GCA_013397895.1). NCBI lineage: Eukaryota > Metazoa > Chordata > Aves > Passeriformes > Acanthizidae > Origma > Origma solitaria. Next base: position 832,677 of record VZRL01005209.1, read on the forward strand.
AATCCAAACCAAAAAAATCTCACTTTCACATACACAAGCAAACAAAAACCCCACAAAAAACCCAATAACACTATACTCACAACTGAAGGGAGAATGTGAAATACTCTATATTATTAAAGCTTTGTTTAGGGTGTGAAGATTTTTAATGGCTTAAACTATTTTATTTGTTACTGAAACAGCATATTTTTTTATGAGGATTACTGCAATGGAGAAAATTTAAACAGGAAAAAAAGAAAAAGAAACCAAGCAGACAAATAAACAGAATAATCTCAGTGCGGAAGGGAATGGAGAGAAAAACAAAAGAAACATTTCTGAATATTATATTAATAAGAAGTGAAGAAGCATTCCTATTTTGAGTCTTGGTAACAAGTGTTTGTAAATTGCCTATACCAAGGAAAATGTTTCTCAAATCCAAATGCCACCAGAGCTTTCAAAGAGTAACTCTTTACAGGGCAAAACAGACAGCAAGTTAACATTTCACAAATACTCACTGAACTAGAAAACACATAGTTTTCTACATATTTCACATTCATACAGACACTTCCCAGATCACAAGAAATGTTAGGGCTGAGAAATAAACCCATTTATTTGTACTCCTCCAGGGTGCATCTAAATTGTGACCCCAGCTTCCCTCCCCTCAGCCCCAGCAGATGCAGTTTGTCTGGCACCTGGAGCTGGATGTTCTCTGTACTCACCAGCTGACTGCTGTACCAATACAGCGATGACTCCTTTAGCACACACCAGAACTTTTTCCATTTGTTGCCAATGAAAGCCCCCTTTTCCTTCTTTTTGTAGAGCCATCCTTGGCAATCGGCTTGCCCCAGCTCTTTGCACGATATCCTCCGTCGGCTCATTATGAAGAACCCTGTGCCATTAAAAATACAGTGTTGTGCTTGCTTGAAAGTGCATTACCAGGAAAGATGTTGCTGCCAATTAAAGATATGATCCTTACTTAGCATTCTCAGCTAGTCATGCAAGCATATCTTAAAATATACTTAGAAGTCGTTCAGTTTTGTAATGGCTGTGACAGTAACACACATTTGAAAGGCATGCTGATGTTCAGAAACAAAATAGTAAGCTATAGATAATGCAGATACTAATTAATGCTAAGATAACCATACATGAGTTTTCGTAAATTAAAAATATAGCCTTTGATCCTTTTAAGAGAAGCATGCATTTATTTTCCTTCACACAGCTGCGCTGAAAAGAATACATCTATTCAAGTCAGCTAGAGAAAACTATTATGCCAAGTACATGAAAACCACTAGTGTGTACATCTGTGCAGGCAGCTGATTCTACCTCACTGATTTCCAGCTTTGATTCAATTAACATACCACAAGGATTTAGTCCAAAGGAACAGCCCGATGTCATTTTTCTCAGAATCAGTGTAAGAATCGGTGGAGTTAGAAAGCAGCTTTTCACCAGCTGAATAGCAGTACAAAATCCTCACCCTCCCAAGAATAAGACATACTAAGAAAATAACAAAAGAGGAATCCAGGAGAGAAAAGAAAAAACAATCTCTCATTACCTTGACTTTTCTTTTTTGCCTTCTGACGCAAAGGAACCTGTAAGAAATGCAGGAAGGAAAGAAAAGAGGAAATTTCAGATTGTGTTGCAACATTTGTGTAGAAAGGGGAGGGGGAAGCTAGAGAAGGACGTGATGGTGATGCTGGTGGTATATGCAGGATGGAAACGCATAACCCACTCACTGCTGAAGGGACGTTAGCAGCTGAAGCACAAAACGTGTTAATTAAAATTGATGTATATCTAGTTGAGCAAGAGCAAACGCAACCCTGTTACACATGTCTATCTACTAGCGCTTCCTGTTTCACATCCACAGGCAGCTTCTACTTTGCTGTGTTTGCCTGAATTGTATTATGTGCTTTGAAGTTAAAAAATAGAGGTTAAAACTCCAGCATTTTAATGCTTCGTTATGCTCCAAGAAGGGGAATTTACAAACATGGGGAGATTAAAATACATGCCAGGTGACTGACAGTCATTTAGTTCATTCCAAGAAATCCTGAAAAAGTAAAAAAAATTGTCTTCACATTTGCCTTTTTTTGTTTAATGCAGAACATGTACTTTTCCCTATGAAAGGGTTTCATAATATTTCTTAAGAAAAGAAATCCCACAACATATATGGAAATTTTAGTCGCTGCAAAAATAACACAATTGAATTTATTTACTCATTTGCAGTCTACATATTTCATCCTGAATAAAAACATAGAAAATGAAACTAAAAGAGAAGACCGCAGAACAAAAAAGATTGTAATTGAAAATGGAAGATATGGCTTTTGGAGTAAATTCTCCCAATACAGGCTGGATGGTTGTGTGATTGCAGACAAAGTACTTGACTTCTCTTTGCCTCAACCTTTCCATCTCTAGTGTGGGAACTAAAGCATTCACCTTTTTCTATTTTTAGGAAGGGTTTGAAGCCTCTGGATGGCAAATGCTGGATAAAGTGACGTAGCATTGAATATGCTGGCCACCACGTTGCTATGCAAAGCCGGCAGCTACCTGATCTGCTGCAGAGCTACGCTAAGAACATCCCTAATGTAGCCCCTCTGCCTCGCCAGCCAGCTTCCCAGGAAAACAAAACCCCATTTCACATTGCTCTTGAAATGTTTGATGGCCCTTCTCACAGGAAAATTAAAGGTGAATAAAGCCAGACCATCTGCAAACAGTGATGGAAGAGACCACTGTCACCAGTATTTACAAGAGCCACAACTTTCTCAAGCAGTGATCTTTGCAGTGTGTATGGCAGAGCACAGAACGATGAATCGCAGTCCTGTGCTTCTCTGGTGACAGGTGACATGTCCTGAACAACACTCTTATGGGAGGCTTTACCTGGCACAAATAATCCCAGACTCCTGCTTAATCACAGAGTATTCTTTCTTCTTTTTTCCCTTTTTTTTTTTTTAATTCTACCACTGCCTCTCTCTCTCAGACTATTCTCCATGACAACACACAAAGAAAAGCAACAAGAAAACACATCAGCTCTCTTTGAGGCTCTGCTATTTCCCCATCCTACACAGGCCACCCTTCATGTCTTCATTCCGAAGAAAGTATTGCCCTATTTAGGACACATGGAAATAATATATGGCCTCAGGGACTCAGTGGCTCACACAAACTAATTACTTTCCGTTAGAAATATCCAAAGGGATATTAAGAAAAACAATTATGAACCAGGTCTCCTGGCCCAAAATCTATGTAATAAAGCAACATCACATCTTTGCCACAGTACTATATTGGGGTAATTTCATCTCCAACAAACATAAAGTCATACAACAAGAAGAGCAATACTGAGACAGGATGTGGCTCTCTCTGCCCAACTGAGGAGGAAGCAATCTTTCCACTAAACTTGTTGATGATCTAAAGCTGAGTTACATGGTCTATTGCTCATCTGTCAAGAGTTAATACCCACATTATGTAAGTCATCTGTTGGGACCCACTTTATATCAGACTGAGGCAAAAACTGATTACCTATCAAGAGCTTAGGCTAGCAAAAAGAATTCACAAATTTACACGTATTATTCTGCAGCAATGGTGGTATCCTGCTGCAAGTTGATCGGGGTGATGAACCAACCCTCTTTTCTTCATACATTGTGCAGGAGGAGTCAGGAAATTACGGATGGAAAGAAGAGCACTTTCCCCAGCCAGCACTGTACTTAACTTGCCTGGATAAAATAAGTGGTAAATCTCTAACAAAATAACTGCTGAATGAAATTTTTTGAATTAAGATACATTTCTCATTATCTCTCCAAATATGCATGAAAACTGAGGTAAATTTTCAACAAATTAGTACTAAGCCTGGAATTCTGCAACTTTTAGTTGTGTTTTAGTGCTGTTCAGAAACCCAGCATCCTCCTGTCAAAAAAATGTGTTCTGCTCCACACAAGAGAAAGCTCTAATCCCCAACTGCAGCAATAAAATCTGTCATGATTCATAAAATTGCCTTCTCAAATTTTGTTGATCTATAAACAAATAAAAACAACCTCTTTCTCCAAAGCACAGTGTTTGGAGTTAGATAGATATTTTATGAAACAAACAAACAGTTTTCAGTAAAACTGTTTTCATCTCAAACCAATAGAAAACCTATATTTAAATGAATCTACCACAAAATTCATAAAATGCCTCACCAGCACAATTTGGATTCAATTTTCTGTGAGAACACAACACATTAGCAAGTCTCCAGTGGCAAACCTTTTCTCAAGAAGTAAATTAAAGTTTTGTTCACTGAAAACTGTTTTGTAAAAGTCAACAATCTTTTATTTCAGTGGACCTGGGCGAACATTGATTAAGAGATATTTTTAAGTTTCACTCTTGTAGAGATTCTTACCAGTGCAGAACAAAGAGAAAATTGTGGAAGGCAGAGTTGTTACCATTAAAACCAGGGGTATAAAAGCAGTTTCAGATGTGAACGTACTGTAACAGGCATACACAGTCACTGGAACAGTTTGAAACGAAACCAAATGTCATGATTTTGCATCTGACAATGGTGGATATTTTTCTATAATTTTTAATTTCCTGATGGAAAGTGATTTATTTAATTATCACAGGTTCAACTGAAAAACTAAACAAGAATATCAGATGTATTTCTATCTCTTCTTATTACCAGGGAAAATCTGAGAGCAATAGTTCTGAGACAGCTCTTGGATAACTGCATAACATACACTTTTGTGCAAGACTGGTAATAGAGCGTAGGTTTTTGGTAGGCTTTGGTTTACTAAGGACTGAACAGGATGGGGTATTGATCCTGCAGAACAAAACAGACTTCAGACCTGCCATCCATTACTCCTCCACGGGGCAAATACACCATGAGTGAGTTGCAAAGGAACCTGCTCCACTGTGCACTGTTCACAGCCACTTCTGTGGCAGGTAGACTTCAGCAATGAGCAAAAACATAATGAGAGAAGTGACAACTTAGCAGAGACTTCTGTCAGTTTAGATGTCTTGTTTTTCCACAGAATCACAGTAGGATTCAGATTGAAGGGATTTCAGGAGGTCATCTAAGTCCACTCCCCACGTGCAACTGGTTTTCCAGGAGCATTTCCAGATAGCTTTTGCATTTCACCAAGCGTGGAGACTCCACAGTCTCTCTGGGCAACCTGTGACAGTGCCCTGTCATCCTCACAGTAAAAATGGTTTCCTGATGTTCAGAGGAAACCTCCTGCATTTTAGTTTGAGCCCCTCACATCCAGTCCTGTCATTGGGCACCACTGGAAAGAATCATAGAATCGTTAAGGTTGGAAAAGACCTCATCAAGTCCAACCATCAACTTAGCACCATCACCATGCTCATCATTAAACCATATCCACTTCTTTGCATCCTCCCTTCAGGTATTTACACACATTGATAAGAGCCCCCTGAGCCTGTTCTCCAAGCTAAACAGTCCCAGTTCACTCAGTGTTTCCTCATATCTTAGATGTTACAGTCCCTTAATTATTCTTCTGGCCCTTCACTGGGCCTCTTCATATGTCATGTGTCTCTTATATTGAGAAGTCCAACACAGCATTCCAGGGGTGGCCTCAGCCACTGAATAAATAATGACCTTCTTCGACCTGCTGGAAGCATTTTGTCTAATGCAGCCGAAGATACAATATACCTTCTTTGCAGCATGGGCACTTTGCTGGCTCATGTTCAATATGATGTCCACCAAGATTCCCAGGTCCTTCCCTGCAAGCTACTTTCCAGCTCTGTGGGCCCCAGCATATGCTGGTTTCCCCTGGCAGTATTACTTGTGCCCAAATGGAATAAAAGCAGGGGGCAGAAGTCAGAGGGCTGGACAGGCTCTGGTAGTCTCTCCACCACATCCTGGATCCTGGCCCCTCGCAGGCAGCACACATCTCTAGATGGTTGGTCAGGGCTAGAGATGGGTGCTCTGTCCCTTGCAGCAGGGAGTCACCCACTGCAGTGTCTCATCATCTCTTCTGGTACACCTGCATGGTTTACAGCCAAGTGAACCAAGTCCTTTTCTAGAAGGCACATCTGGCTCCTCTTCAGTTATGAGGGCAGTCAGGCTGTTTTGCAGTTGCAAGTTCTTAGGTGAGGCAGCAGCTTCCTCTTGATACAAGAAGCCATCATCTTCCATCCTTCCCATTCTCCAGAGGTTTTGCTTACTTTGATAGTGGACACAGACACTGCCTGCTTCTCCATTGCAGGTGGGGACTGATGGTCTTCAAGCTGTGGTGTGCCAGACAAGACCCTATCTCTCTCCCTTTCACTTCCTCTGATGCTGCACTGTCTGCACCCTTCCTCTCAAACCTCCTCCACTTGCCAGAACAGCTCCTCCAAGATGGCCTGCAGGGCCAAGAGACATCTCCCTTGGCCTCAGGGTGAGGTCCCTGACACCCCCTGAAGCCTGGCACTTGGAGGGCTGCAGCCACTCTGTGTGGAAGCCTCTGCCCTAGCAGGGACAGCTGCTTCTACATCTTCTGGCGAAACTGTGCCACCATGTCCAAGACTTACAGCAGCATAGTTTCTGTGAGGCCCCTAATTTCACTCCTTCTTCACACCCTGCTGCACAAACTGATAGCTCTGTTGGCTGCACTCAGTGTAGGTCCCTCCCAACCACCAGCTAAAGGACTCTTGACCCTTCCTAATCAGAAGGAGCTGCATCAAAGGCTCCAGGCATCCTGGGCCAGAGGCAGCTGCCAGGAACAGCCAAGGATCACTCCACGGGGTGCTTCTGACTAGAGACTGAGTGGTTTGCAGCTTGCAAACTCACTAGGAATAAAAAATGGGGTGAAATAGGTATATGAGGCTATTCCAGGGGAAAAGGGAAAAAAATGGTCTCCATGGAAAAGCAAGGGTATTGGGCTAATACTGAAAAACAGGCTTTGGGTCTCAAAGTTCAGCTCACAATGCATGAGTCTGAGAAGGCACCAAAGGCAGCTGTGACCAACAGTTACATTCTACAGAGCTGTATTTTCTTTAAGCTTCTTAAGGCTTAGACAGATGTGTGGCTAAGCTCATGTGTCTTAGGTTACTGTTTGCTCATCCATTGAGGGGTAGGACTTGGAAGTGAGGGCACCCCTGGCATCAGGCTCGTGCAGTAGACTTCATTTCATCATTACAGCAGAACTGGGGCAGCCTCACCACTTGGCCTGGCCCATAAGAAAGATCTGGTATGGACATTGAGGCTGTTCCCATGTGCTATTATTTTATGCTGTCCATGGTCTTCTGTGACAACAAGGATACAATCCTAATGTATGACCTCTTCAGATGATCAATAACTCTTGTATATCTTCAGTTATACTTACGAGAACATTGCCATCAGCTTCCATGAATGGTTTCAAAGCCTTGTGGAAAAGCTGTAAAAAGAGAAAGTTCTGTGTACTTAAGCTCTGTATTATATTTTCATACAACATAAGTCTTGGTAGTAGAGTAAAATAATGCTTTAAAACGTTTTTTCCTTCTAACTCTACCCTCCAACTCCTTCCAATTCCTAAACAAAACAAAAAAAAAATCCAAACTTTCCCAAAGACAATCCTATATTATGTGAACTGATTTTACTGATTTAGAAATCAACAAACAGTAAGTAATATTAACTCAAAACTATCCAAGCTTATTTTATGCAATAAACAGAATAAAGCTCATGGATGTAGCCAGAGCGTTGCTCTTTGCTTGGTTGTGATGGGTTTTGGAATTGGGTGGGATTGAGGGTTTTTGAGGTTTTTTGAGGAAGTACAGAGAGAATAAATAAATAAAATTGGGAGTAGATTATTTTTGTTCATTTACATTTTTACTCTGAAAGAAATCTACAGGATTTGGATTTCAGCTTTGGTTGAGTAACTCCCAGCATTTTCTGGGAATAAAACTTAGGTAACCTTCTGGTTCTCCTGAATGGGATGCGACCTCATACTGGAGTACTCATTTTATAATAGATTGAAATTTTCCTTTCTGGAGACCAAAATCTGAGCAGTCCAACAGCAGACACTAGATTCTATTTTCCACAGACACACCAGGTTAGTAGGAATCCATTTAGGGGACAGACCAGGTGATTTCTTTTGGTTAACACCAGCACTTGTCAAATCCCAGTGTGATTTTCCTTTGGTAGAATGGGCAGATGATGAATTGGTGCAGTGTACAAGACCAATGAAAATATACCAGTGTTTTAGTGCCAGCAAGTTCCTATAAAACTCACCCCTCTCCACGTGAAAGAATCATTGAGGAAAATGGGAGAGGATATGAGACTCAGCTGAAGCAAGCAAGAAAGGATTTCCAGAAATAGAGCCACACTTCAGAAGAATTTCTAACAAGAACTTTTTCCTGTTACTAGAACCAGTTATTTAGGATATGTGCCACTCCTTATACATAATATTTGTCTTAGTTTGAAAATAAAATCTTTAAAAAGAAAATAAAAACCCACCTACTGGCTTCCAGTAATTTCAAACCAAAAATAGAGAGGCAAACACATACATATTTTTTTGGCTCCCAGCCGTTAATGTTCAAAAGTAGAAAGAAGCACTTTCTATAAGTGGCTCAAGTTGAAGCAATATCATGATGAGGAAAGATGTTATGGCCAATAATTTCAAGGATGTTTAGAAATCATAGCTAGTACAAACAAGCAGAGGAAACACCTTGAGTTATACAAGCAAATTAACATTGAGGCTCAAATACAGAACAAGAAAGAAAGGGAATAACAGACCATATCACAGTAATTATTGTGACGTGGCCTTTTTCCTGTCATTCCTTCATTTCATGTGTGCCTTGGGTTTGGGGAGGAACTGTACAGCTTTGAATCAGACACAGTACCAGGAGCAAGAGGAGAAGCATTAGTTAACTGGCAAGGCAACATTTCCTCCTGTGTATTTTGTGCCAAAGGAGCTGAAATGGATTTCAGCTAACTCTTCTCAGTGACTTTAACTCAAACTTTTGTTTAGTTTCCAAAAATTGGATAAGCAGTCTTTGAGCCAGAACCCAGTGTTCAAAAGCAACATTGACTTCTGTGTCATTCTAGTTAAGAGTATAATTTATTGTTCCCTGTATAATGAAAGACATTTTAAAAAAATCATACATTCACTGCAGAAATAACTCTTAGACACTTAACCTGAGTTTGTTTCTCCTAAGTAAACCCAACCCGAGTGAGATTAGTTACTCTGTGAAATGGCATTAAGATTTTTATATCCACTCAAGTGTACTCAGCTGTTTCAAAACTAACAATTCAGAAGGGCATAACCTATTCATCTCCGCACTACAGCAAAATAAGTGATTCTTCTCAATTTTGTGCAGGTGCACTGTGGGAAAACTATCTCTCCTTACTAAATAGTCAGAAGAATTAGGAGAAGGAGCTGGATAAATGGGGCCACTCAAACAGAGCCAATCTCCACCTTACTGGATGGTCCAGCATGACTCTGCAGGGGCTGTCTCTGGGAACCACAGACTCTGGGAACCACAGCTCCGCCAGAGCTCAGGAGCTCTGCAAGTCAGTGAGAGCTTAGTAAGAGACAACCCTTCAGTTCATGCCATCAGGAGGGTGACTCCTAGCCCGAATAGCCGCAGCAGGAGAGGACTTGTCCCATTTCACAGCACTCACAGTGCTATGTTACAGTCTGGAGATGTGTGTATATCCTCGTCCTGACTTAGATGGACATTGAATTTGAAGAGGGAGATCACCCCAAAAGGTGGGTGTGGGATTCTAGCCCTCTTCCTAAAACTCTCCACAGGCAACAACATAAACTCTAGGAATAGGAGAGGAAAACCCTCCAGCCTAGAGATTAAGGCACCCACATGCAAGGCGTGCGACAGGATTGCACTTCTGCTCTAATGAATGCTCAGCTTTCTAAAATTGAAAAGTGGAATAAACCAAATAGAGAAAATAAAGCATGGAAAATCCTCTCCCACTTCAGATGGCTTCACAAGCGATAAAACAAAGTTGAATCTCTCATTTTCTGGAGGCCAAACTGCAATGGATATACTAAAAAAAAACCAAAGGGGATAGATTTACATTATCAGTTTGTAAACCATATCGATATTTCTTTGCCTTTTCTTAAAGGTACCTGAACCAACTGATTTAATTTGAGTCTGAATTGAATACAATGTGTCAAATGTAATTTCAGTTAAGAGATTTCTAAATCAAGTTCTTGAGGGCTTTTTGATTTTGATTTAACAACTGAACTATAAGTATGCATAGTTTTATTAGTGTCACTTCATTCTTGCTTTTTCAAGAAGAGTAATAAACAAGTAGGTATGTGAGTAATAGCTGATGCAACAAATGCGGAAACGTGACAGGTGCCTTATCAGAAATATCTTGCTATCATGGAGAGAGGCAGTCTATTTGACTCATCATCTCCTCTGAAACATATAGAAATATCTCTGGAAAGATCAAAGGTAATTTGAAAGGGTGTAAAAAAGGAAAAAAAAAAAAACAAAGCACTGAAGTTCCAATGACTCTAATTGCAAAAATCAATCTTAATTCATTAGTAATATTCCTTTTGGGAAAATCAAAATCCACAAGGCCTTATGCAGTCTCTTACCAATTACAGGCTACAGTGAGTATGTCAATCAGCAATGATCATGGTATAAGCCTGCCAGACATGCCTTCCAGGCATCTCTCAGATGACATCCAGAGCAGACATATGCCTTCCTGCTTCTGAGTAAAATATTTGACATTTGCAACATGATTCAGACCATTTGTGTCACAGAAGTGCCCAAAATGTGCATAACTAAGCTCCTATTCAGATGGCATTGACACAGACTACTCTGAAAGAAAATTTCTGTTTTACCAAGCAGCAAGCCAGGGCTGTAAACAACCTGGAAAATGAGCTTTGAGCCTTCTGGTTACATTTCTCACCCTGGTCACCAGCTTTAACCTCTATGCTTGTTTCCTGTTTATTTGGCTGTCTGCAACAATCTGCACTTCAATGGGCAATGAATTGACAGGCAATATGAAACTAGTGAGAGTGCTACTAAAGTTTCCCCCCAAAAAAATCAATGATTACTTAATCACATATCTCACCAGACATTAGGAATAGCATTGCCCCAATTTACAGCAGCGCTTGAAGCACTGTCCTGTGGCAAGGAGACAGCCTTACATAATAGTCCTAAATTATTGCATTACCTCTGACTGGGGTTCTTGCAACAATGCAGGGGGAAAATGATCACAGTGATTGCATGCTCATAATTGTCCTTAGGCTTACTAGAGATCAATTTAATCTGACAGAACCTTACCATTAACCACTAATTAGTCAGCTCTAGTCAGGCACTTAACTGGTTAATCAGCTATCTAAGTTGACTGTCTAACTTGTGCAAGGAGTTTTTTGATCTGCAGGTTTTCTCTCAGATACAGGCTCACCAGGGAAGATGGATATTAAGGTGGTGCTTTGCCTCAGAGCAATGACAAACAGACATTAGGGTAATTTTCACAAAAGTTCATGGGCTGTCCCATCCTAAATAAGGTTGCCCCACCTATGCTGGTCACCATGACTTCATGTTTCCAATTGCAGATGAAACTACAGATTCACCACTAGCATCAGAAAGAGTAAGCCTATCAAAGTAGACATAATTATCAGAGTATACCTTCAGCTTTCGCCACAATGGATAACTTCAAGCTTTTTGCTTAAGCACTGAACTTCGAAAACACCAAAGGGCTCTTTTCACAGGCTTAACAGCAAGAAACTGCATTTTTCATATCTAATATCTTTTTATTTTATAACACCATTGGTTATAATGTTATTTTCAAACACATTTGGAACTACTCAATCCCCTCATCTGAAAGCAATTCAAAAAGATGACTTCTGACTCTGTTTGGGAGAAGGCCAGGAAAAACTGGAACAAAGTTCACTGCTCCTGTGTTGGAGACAGAAAGGGTCTGGAGACATCGCCCTGCTTGGATCACAGCCAGGTCCTGTCAGCCCAGCTGGGAAGCCCTAGGGCAGCAGGTTATACGTGCTGACAGCTCTGAGCAAGCAGTTGCAGGAGTCAGCGCTCCCTGCCTTCAGGAGGAGAGGGGCTGGAAAAAAAGAAGAGATTCAACAGAAGGAAGATGTGATCCAGCTGCCTCTATGGCCTCACAGACTAAAATGAGAAAGGAAAATGGCATGCTTAATGAAGTGTGTCTGCCCCAAATTCCTTGTAGTGTTGACCTGACTCCTAGTGCTGCTGTGTTTGAAGAAGAGTTTGCAGAAACATTGAGTACAATGCTGCAATTCCTGCTGCCTCCTAGCTGGCTTTTGGTTTTTGCCGTGGCAGCCAAAGAAAGTGGGCAAAGTTAAGCTGGCTGCAAAAATGGATGAAGAGTTAGGGCACTGAAGGGGTAAGGAAACACTCCAGGGATAAAGAAACACTTCCCTGGTGTTCTGCTGTCTTTCAAAGATGCACAGGTTTTTGCTAGTCCAGAAGATGAAACAGATGAAGGGAGGAAGGGAAAAAAAATAAAACAAAAAGCTTATAGACCCTCCTGAGACAACCGTCCGAGGGGTTTTTCTTGAAGCAAATCCCTTGTGAAAAGATACAGATGAGGAGAGAATGACCATCATTCCCTCCTCTATTTTTTCAGATCAGCTGTTCAGCAAGGACAGTGTTGAGAGAACACTGCAAGGTCCAGCACATAGAGAGCAAGGGCATGATTCACCCTAGCACAAAGGTACTGCTGCTCTACTTGCAAATGTAGATCATTGCAGTGACAAGAGCCTGAGACATCTTCACTGGAAGGCAGCTCTGACAAACATGGCATTGCAGCAGGTTTATGCATTCAGTGGAATGTAAAAATTGAAAAGAATTGTGAGTTTGGAGGACAAGGTCCAGAGGAAAAAATGAAAGAGAAAAGGTATTGTTGCAAAATGAAACAGATTTCCTAAAATAAGACTAATACAAAAATCTGTACTAGACAGAGCTGCCATGGTTAGGCTGCCTGGCACACTGCAACTTTCAGCTCTGCTCTGTGCCTCTTCAGAAAGACACTGACTTCAGGGTCCTTTTCCCAGAACAACTCAGTGGCATTTTCCTTTTGGAGAATTTTTTTTTTTTTCATCCAGTGGCAATTGGGATGAAAACCCAGCTGGGAGGCAGGAACCGTCGAGGTGGGGAATGGCCTCCACACTGCCAGGCTGCCCCAGGAGGGGATCTGTCCCCACTCACACATTGCTGAAGGCATCTTGTGGGCAGCAACAATTTGATTTAAGGCAGTGAAACCAAGGCTAGAACAGAAGCCAGTCAATCTTTCCTGTGTTTACATGTGCTCTCTAGGGCACTGTGGATGGTGTTTTCTCCTCTGTCCAAAAAACCCAGCTACCTGAGCAATATTTCCTGAGCTGCCACCCTAACAAGAGATGTAACAAGAAAATTCAGTCCCACCACAACTGACACAATTGCAATGTAACATCTCAGGATAACAGGAGCATGCTTTCGACTCCTGCGTTTGAGAACCAGAGGACAGCAAAAACTGTTACTGCTTGCACTCTCTGAAGCTTAGATGTGAATCTTCTTTCTTCTGCTAAGGCAATGTTCATTTTATCAACAGCAATATAAAAAAGGCCAGCTTTTGCACTTCCAGGGAAATCTCAAGAGAACAGATTTTTAAAAATAAAACAAAATCATTATGTTGATGATTATAAGGATGAAATAGGTAAGAAACATCTGGGGAACTTTATGCTTCTTCCATCAAAGAATTCCACTCCACATTCATAAAGTTCTCAAGAAACTGAAGTCTTGAGAGCCCTGTTTGGTTCTTCATTAAAAGATCAGGAGCAATGAAGAGTTTATCTTCCTCCCACACATCAGAGCAGAGAAAATACATGTGCTGCACTAAAACACCACCTCTGCAATAGAGCAATCCTGGTGGGGAGAGGCATAGCAATGACAAACTGCCCTGGCAGGTTTCACCAGGGGAGGGTGGAACTGCTCCTGTGCTGCAGTGGCATCTGCTCAGCCATACAGATTTGCATGTGGCCTCCTTTTTCCCAGGAACAAGAGAATGGAGGAAACTGGACTGCTGACATCACAGCTTCTCCAGAGAAATTTAGCCAGCGTCCATTCCTCAGTTCAACACCCAGGTGCATGTGCTAGCATATAGCATAGAGTTCTCCAAGGTCTAGGACAGGCAGGCCAGTGAGCAGAGCAGGCAACTGGGAGCCAAGTAGTGTTCTCAGTATGTCTGAGTTGGACCAGATAGGGACTGCTGAGAGGCTAAAATAACCTCTAGGATGAAAACTCAAAGACATGATGAGAAGGTATGCTTAGAAACCTTTTGCCCTGAAATCCAGTTTAATTATCAATTGGCTTGCCTGCTTCAGAGTGTTTCAGCAGTAGATTTGGGTTTCTTTTAAACAGATTCATTCTCATCTTCAATTGCTACCAGCCATATTTACTTCGACTTGCATTTGCAATAAGCAAGAGAAAAAAGCCTTTTCACCACACAAAAAGAGCACAGTAAGAAATATCTGCTAGAAGACAGAATCTCACCAGTGTGAAAGGGGCTCTTGTCTAAGGTGGGTAGCATAACAAGCTGGTTGGTCCTGGGAGCTGCAATAAAACTTTAAAAGCTCCTATGGCTGGTTGCAAATGATGGCTGCATGCAAATGATTGCTGCAGTACTTTTCTTCAGCATTCAGTGCCTCTAGGCATTCAGGATTTACTGATTCTTGTTTCTTAAACACTATAGCTTTTGCCAGAACATCTGCACAAAGAAATAAATCATTAGAGATGACCACTTGCTACTCCTGCAAATGCAGATCTGACTACATCAGAAACTTGCTTCTTGAATCTTACAGAAATGAACAATTTTCTGTACTCCTTTTCTGTAGTATTTCCCTCACTGTAATAAAATCTGAAAGGAAAGCAGTGAGCCTTTTTCTAAAGGAGAAACTAGTATGTTAAAACTACTTGCACAGAACTAAAAACTGAAGTTCTCACAACAGTCTCCACAAAGTTAATCTGCATCTGTTATTTTTCTTCTCAGGAGAGACTTTCTCCCTTTGTTTTTCTTCTAAAAGCTCACAGCTGCTTATGTTCTTTTATACTTAGAACAGTGTGTTCCAATAGAGAGCACCTCTATTTTTTAATAATTCTTATACACATATCTTTGAAGCTTTATAGACAAAAAGGAAACTGTCAAAATAAATTCTTGACTTTTCAGTCATAAAAAATAGTAATCAAGACAATATAAAATTAGTATTATCACCTATTTAATGGTAATGTATATCTCACAGTAACGGCATCCTCAATGCTTTTGAGATACTTTTATTTCTATGATCCTCTTTAAATAAATTATTTAACTTGTTGCTTCAGTTTTTTCCTCTCATTGGTAACAGAAACCTCGTGGTAGTAAAAATAATAAATGAGAGATAAATGCTTAGAGAAAAGCAACTCCACACTTGGTATTTCCCATTGCAGCTGAGCTCTAATTTAAATCAGTAAGTGGTATTAAACCATATCATAATTTCTAAAGTTAAGTATGTTCTGACTGAAAATATTTATTTTTCAAATTGTATTACAGTCCTTAAACTTGAATTTTATAACTTATTTACGGTTAAGCAATTAGATTCATCCAAATTCATAAGAAGGTTGGCACAAGAACAAACTTTTGACCATCAATCTGTGATTTATTGAGATCAATGAGGATAAAAAAAATGGAAGCTATTCCAAACCTCTGCAGAGGACTCACTCTCAATATGCTTGTGTTGTTCTTTTCTTAAATGTCTGCCACTCCAGAGTTTAAGGCCCAGTTCTTAGCAGGAGAAGAAGAGCTGACCACAGGAATAGGACGAAAGAATGCTGAAATGTTGAATTCAAGGAGCCAAGGCTAAAATTCCACAGAGCCAGGTCAGAAGGCTCAACAGCTGTTCAGACTGGGTGTCAGTCAAGTTTTCAGCACATTTCTTAATGTGTTGCACGTGCAACCAATATGTTCCTACTTTGTCACGTCCTTAAAAGTGAAAGAAGGGGAAGAAGCAGCACAGGAAAGCTATGGACTCTGAGCACCCAATGTCCTTGCACATCCACAGGCAGGGATGGTATTATATTTGTGTTCTATCTCATCAGAAATCATCGAAGTAGAGGAACTGCAAAAAGCCCTACGGACTCAGCAATTAACCAGTACAAGACCAAGTCTTGGTACACTTGGGCACAGAGGCACAGACCACAAGAGCTTTGATAGAGACACAATACAAAAGCCACAACTGAAAAAAAAAAAAATCCAGTGCGCTAAATCCCTAGTAAATAAATAAATAAGCAAAGAAATAAATAAATAGTGGTAACTTCTGTTTCTCCATTCCAGCCCTCTTGCCTTCCCTCCCAAGTCCCTATTTTTCTCTTATCTGTAGAGATGCTAAACAACCAATTTGGGAAATGCTGCATCTTACTAAATGCAAACATCTTCACACTGTTGCTTTCTGAGAAAATTTGACTATTTGACATCATCTCCTTTCTCCTTGCACTTTGTAAGATCCACACAAATCATTTCAAGACTGTATTAGGGAGTTACAGAAAGCTCAGACAATAAGCAAATTATTGTGTGTTAGCTGAGACACATTAACTACAAAAGAGCTTTGAGGCAAACTGAATTGCCTAGAGGTTGTTTTTGCTTCAGATTAAGAGAAAATAAGCACAATTAATATGACTCAGCTGGGACAGCATTTTGATGGTGCCTGTACCCAGAGAAGCTTCTCCTAGAAGAGCCTGGTAGACTTAGATGCACCACGGAATAAGAGCATGAGCTCTCTTGAGACCTTGCAGGATGGAAAAAGGGAAATGAAACAGCTACACAATGTACCAAGGCAGGGAAATATGTAAAGTGATTTACAGCATTACCACACAGAATATTTCTGAAGAAACTTCTCTGAAGTATTAGCAACAGGGATTGCAGTATGCTTACTTTCATTACAATGGGCCATGTGTGCTGTAGGAACACGGAAGAAAAGAAAACTGCTCTTGGCAGGTTCCAGTTTGATGAGATACAGCAGGGGGATGCTGGCAGGAATCAGACAGACTCCTACAAACAGTAGGACAACAACCACCAGGATCATGTTTTGGGTCTCAGCATGCTTGAGGACAGACATTGTCAAAGGTTGTGTGAGCACCAGGCTTTGAAAAATAATGAGATAGTATACATTCAAATGCTTGTAAAACTAAGAGAGGGATCTCAGGGTGTGAAGGATCCCAGGGAGTTCAAAATGAGAGTTGAAGCTCAGTTTGTTTAATGCTGCTCAGAAGTATAAATAAATAAGACAGGAGATTCATCAATGAACCAGACTGAGAAAACTATCCTTGCAGTGAGTTTCTGAATTGATATGAGGTGCTGAAGTTACTTTGGTCAAGGTCAGGTAACAGGAGACTTCAGTAAAAGTGGCATTAGATAATGACAGCTTGGATAAGAGTATATTTCTGTGTATGGAGAGTGAAGACATTTGAAAGTTCATGTGAAATATAATCAATAGCTTTGAAATGAGGACAACAAACTGGAGAATGTGCTTAGACTGTGACATCATTATCAGTATATCATTGTCAGTAATAAGCAAGTACAACTTAGGAAAGATAGAAATTGACCATACTGGCTGGATTCAACTAAAGGCTGAGCCACGACATATCAGAAAGACAGGCCAAACTCTACATTTGATTAAAAAAAAAAAGGGGACAATTCTGTGTTTAGGAGTAGATCTGTCCTAGGAGGACTTTGTAAATAAAATCACTTGGGCAAAATATGCAGAGGAATAGATCAGAGCACAGTACCATTTCTTAGATCATAAACAGCATTTTGAGGTATATTGGGACCTTCCGAAAGACATTGTGCATGTGTTTTCAGAAAACAGGTGGAGAACCATTGGCAGATATAATCACAGATGGAAGGTTTTAAGAAGAGATTTTCAGATAAAATTGAAGGTAAATGCGAGGATAAAATGAAAGCAGAGTGGACAGGGATTTTTGTTCATTGATTGTAGTTAATAGAAGAAATAAGAACTTGCTACCTGAGAAAAAGACTAGAGGATGTTCTGGAGAAAAAGAAGGTAGAGAAGTAAAAAGACGATGAGCTCTGCCCAGATGAGGAAGCCATATCTGCAGAAGAAGCAGTTAAAGAAGTAGTAGGGGAGGCAAGGCCATGTCATTATGTTGCCCTTTTTTTTTTTTTCCTTCCCTGGAAGCAACACACGAAACCCGTTTGGAGAGAAAGGACACAAGAATATGGGGACAACTGAAAGCACAAGCACAGGGAAAGCATTACTCAGCTAAGCCAGAGGCAAGGGATAGAGTTAGAGGAGGACAGACACAGCTTATTCACAGGATTTATGCCAGAGATGCCCCACAGCAAACGTATAAGAAACAGACACTGGAGGACAGCCAGCCTGTAACTTGATGATAGGAAAGAGAAGTGAGCAATTAAAGAGTAGAGGAGGCTGCAAAAGGAAAATATTTTTAGAAATATATGTCGCTAAGGCATAAACACAGTGCACACACTTTGATGAGCTATGTCTTTAACTGCACGCACTGCTTTCCAGAGAAATTCTTAAGAGAAGAAAATGTGGCTCTGCTTCGGGCAAGAAGGTACTGAGATGCAGAAAGGGGCAATAGGTGTAGTTTCACATGCAACATTACCTCCGTGCCCATCTCCCTGTCTAGTGATTGTGCAACACTCAGCATGATTTTATCAGCATTAAGTGACGCATCAGGAAGGACACCTTCCCCAGGCACAAAACCAGGACTAGATACACTGGCCTGTAAACAGCACTCGGGAGTTTTCAGGTGGTTGAGAGACTCCTTGAAGAGAGTTCTGTGCACAAAACAGTGAAACTCTTCAGCATGTCATTCAGTGAGAGCCTTTTCCCTGGTTACTGCTCCTACCTCAGGATCCAACAGCAGCTGACAATCTCCTAGGACCTCCCCATGACAAGCTAGTGAGCAGCAGGCTGCAAATCCATGCCACTTAATCAAGCGAGTGCACAATACACAATTCTGTTGTCTGTAAAGTGCCCTAAAGCTGTGTCTTTATCCACACCAGACCTTGTCCTACTAACCCACAACTGAGCCACTATTACTTTAGAGAGGTCACGAGGGAGCGTGTAAGGGATGGATTTTCGGGGCAAGGGGAAACATCTAGAATCAACAAGGACAAAGCACAGCATTTTAAAAAAAGAGGAAGCCCTTCAGCCTGTGTTGGCTCGATGCCTTCGCCCATCACCTTGCAGGCACTGCCCAGGGCTGGTGAGAGCCTGCCCTGCTGAGCGGGCAGCACCCAGCTGCTGCACCTGCTCCAGGAAACACACCAAGAGGTGGGAAGCAAATGCTGCGTTCTGGCAACTGGACAGCCCTGCAAGAAATCAGGTCTCCCAGTATGCACGGGGACGAGTAGCAAACAGCTAGAACCAAAAGTTCACGTGAACATTAGCAGCCTGGCATTAATAGCTCTTGCCATTTATGAAGGGAAACAGAGCTTTCCATCATCCTGTGAGGCAGCATGCTGGGCAAAGTGAAGGGGATACAGCACTTGAAAGCAGACAGCTTTGGCATGCCTGACCCAAGGCACACAGCCTCCACATGCCACAGGACTTCCATCTGGTCACACTGTGTGCAGCTCTGCCACCAGAGTCAAAGCCAAGAGAGGGGCACTGTGGGAATCTCCTTTCCACAGAGGCAGTTTTTGCATCGAGAGAGTTTCACCACAGGGGAGGGCACAGGAAGGCCATTCCATAAGTTGCAAAACAATTTCTCTCTCCTTTTTGAGTTGTCGCAAACCATTGAACACTGACAGAGCTCGCAGACAGGAAAATCCTGCCAGACTGAACTGCAGTTCCTGCACGGGGGTAATAAACCTTCTGAGAAGCCCAGTTAATACAACTGAGCCCAGTAAAGGAAGATATTACCCTACACCCCAAAGAGAATTTGTTGAAAGCAAGAAGGTAAGTGAATAATTAAACAAGATGCTAATCTCCACTTTCTCCAGAGGCACATTTTGTTGAGGAAAACTTGAATCCAGAGATAAAGACAGGGGTTTGGGTTTTCTGTTTCAGCACAAAGGACAGGAGATTTTAATTCCAGCTGTCCTTTTGTATGGGTAAGCCCATTCATGCAGTACTTTAGCCATGTCTTTACTCATTCAATTTAATGCATGTGATAAAAACCTTAAAATTAATGTAACTCTTTTCACATTGAAAACAGAAATAATTCTGCATAGTGCTGTTACCACAGCACAATACAATCTACTCCCATATTGCACCCTAAATTCTCTTTACACAACGCTAGATTTGCACGTTTTTCTGTAGGAACCCAAAATCAATAAGGGAATTGCTTCAAATTCCGTATTACATATTTGTCTTCACAAATATCAGAACAATGTGAAATCTATTGAATAATTGTCACTGTGTCCCTTGATGGATCTTAAAACATAACTGAATTAAACTTGTCCAGAAGAGAATCATTCATATACATGTTGTCCCTTGTCCTCACTCAACAAACTTTTTTTCTAATTATTTCATTACTTTTTAGTGATCCATTTGCATTTTTAACCAAAACAGGGAGGGGCAGGGGGGAACATGAGATGTTTTACACAGGCCTTTAAAAACAGGCAGCTACTTGCCCATGTGAACTTCCTTTATTGTACAAGTGAGCATTGTTCCTTATCAGCTAAAACTACACTGTCTTTTAAAAAGAAAAGGAAAATAGATGTGACTAGACAGAAACAACTAACAATTGTCACTTAAGCAAAAAGAAATAAGCCACAACCTTACCAGCCAGGAATTCTGATGAATAGCCGCACTTGTCCCGTCAGCTCCATACACCTTGCAAAGCAGAGAGGAAACTCTTACAGAAATCAGTTGCAATGCTGAAATTGCCCAAGAGGAAACTGATGTCTCCTTTACAAGCCATGACTACACAAACCACAAGTCAGGCATCAAAGCAAGTGCTGAAAGCCTTGCCTGCCAGAACTGTTAATGCTAGAACCCAGACATGTGGAAATGGGGTAGGGAATGGGAATAAAATATTAGAAATATTCTCAAACAGAAATATAAATATTCCCAAATTTTTAATAATTTTTTTTGCTTCCCAAATAGAAATTGGTTTAAATAATGTACTCTCATACATTCCTGAGCAGAGGCTTGTGGGAGACAGAAGAAAGCATAATAGAGGTTCCCTGTGACAAATGGCACTCTCCGAGCCTCAGCACCGCGTCTCTTACTAACACAATCCCCAGAGCACTCCTCCAGTCCCAGTCTCCTGCAGGAACCAGAGTTCACTCAGGGCTGCCTGAACCCAGCCACGCCAAGGCCAGGGAGCCCTTGGGACAAAAGGAAGGATGGGACATGAAGTGCTGTTGGTTTGGTTTTTCTGGGTCATCTGTAAGGTGTGTCCCAGAAAACCCCATCCAAGCAGGGATGACAGCAAGATCTGCAGACAAGCACATGGACCTAATAGTTTCAAATCAACTGTCTTTAGTTTCCACATTTCCTTGTCAATTAACCGATGCAAGGGTAAGCCAAAATTAATAACCCTATTAAAAATATTATACAGATGCTTCTGTAAGTTACAGTTTCACTAGGCACGGGGAACAAAGAAAATGAAAAGTCAAGACCTTGTAGTTTTGTGTACTTTTCTGGCTTATGTGTTCAACAGTTTTAGCCAAAGGTATGTGAACTTCAAGAATAAATATACATCTAGCACAAATGTCCAAGTAATTTTCATTGCTCTGTCTACACAGCTCTTTACTTATTTCACATATCACATTAGTCTATAAAGACAGAGCACACACTCTGTTAAATTTCATCCTTCTTCAAAATGATAGGCATTGCAATAAACAAGGCAGACCATCACACACTTTGAAGTGATTTTTTCTTTTTTTGACTCACTGGAATATTACAGACCAGTTTCCTCAAAGAAGGATGGAGGGATGCTGCTGCCTAGGGATTTTCCTGCGTTTTCTCAGATCTCTCTTCCCTGTAACAGCAAAATCCCAGGGTCCAGAGTCAGGCAAAGGAGACATACAGAAATTTCAATACTTTATTATTCATGACACTGAAATTACAGTGCCACCTGTAGGACACCCATAAAAAATTAATTTGGGCCTTGCTGGTGCCACGAATGCCAGTTATAATTACAGGGCTTTCTAACCGTCTTGGCAGAAGTGTAGGAACATAAAAAACAGATGACTCATGACAGTCTGCAGGGAGTTACTTGAAAGCTTTGTTCACACAGGGCCACATGCATCAGCACATCCAGAAGAGGATATTTTGCTACAAAGAGGAATCTTTTGTGGAAGGAGGATGTGCCAGTACAATGCATTCATAGTCCATCCACTTCAGAGCCTGTGACAGTGTAGGCAGGAGAGATCTGTCACATCCTCAACCACTTCCAGCCAAAACAGACATGACCCCTGAATAGCTGAATCTAAGGAAAGTTTCCATTGTGGCTGCGCACTTTTTTTTTTCTTTTCAGCTTTTCCACTCTCAATTTAGTTTTTAACTATGGACCATGTAACCCAAAGCATTCAAATAACACTTCATTGACCAGTATTTGCATTGCATTTATATGTTACTTTGCACCAGCATTGAGAAGCATTTATACATCCTTCAAAATATATTAATAAGCTTATTTTATGTTGTTTTCCCTTCTTTTTTCCCTTTTTACCAAGAGAGTAATTTTCCACTTTTCTAACCCATAGCTAAGGCAGTGTCCGCAAAGTCTTCTCTCCAATGTATTATTTCAAGGCCCATGGCAAGACAAGAGTAAGTAGGTGCATCTCTGTAGCTAAATTTCCATTAATAACATTTGAAGTGGAAAGTACTCAACTGATTTACTTAATAGTTCTGCTGCTGCAAATGAACCTAAAAAGAGGAGGAGTACAGCATTTCCAAGGGCAGTTTCTGCTTAATGTTCAACTGTGGTCAGAAACAGAACAAAATATTCTGACAAATGAGGAAGGGAATGGTGAATAATATAATGGATTTAGGAATGCTTTTGTTTGGATCAATGGCAGTTTTGTGTGGAATATTATGTAACATAACCATCGCCAACAAACAACAGAATGAATCTGTAACACTAAAGAGAAAAGAGTGAAAAGAATGGTCAAGTATTGTCAGGGAAAAACGTTCTTGTAGGAAGATGGATTTTTATACAAACATGGATTTTTATACAAACAATGCTTTGTAGTGTGGCTTGACTGAAAAGGGATTCAACATAAATAGTTTCGATTATGATATATATAGGGAAAACACATCTCTTTCTCAGTAAAGTAAAACAAAAAGGGAAGGAACAAACAATGAAAGGTGATAAAATGAAGAGAAGGAAGTGGATTCAAGAACAGTGTTTGGAACTTTGGTGCAGAATTGAAAATATTACTCTGTGAAACAGGGCAAATAGCGATTCACTATGTGCAGAGAGCAGTAAATTAGGTAGTTTCCAGGAACATTAGGTTGAAACATTCATGGCAAATTCCACAGCATAAAAACATAATTCTCTTAGTTGTACTAGTTTCTTATAGCTAGTTTCACTAGCTTTACTAGCAGTGGCAAAGAGTAAGAGACCTTCACTAACTTTTGAGGTGCACAGCACAGGAATAAAAATTGCAGTAGGGTAAGTGATGCAGAGAGTTAAAAAAATTATTTATATAGTAGTACAAATGCAGGCTGTAGAAATCACTAGGTTTCCACCCAGAGAGTTATGGGAAGCTGGAGCAGAAAAAAGATTTCTGAAGGGACTTTCTGCCAACGTGGCTACAAGGACACAAGAAAACTTGCAGGGTGTAACCAAAAATATTTAGGAATTTCCAATTGCCATTTATCTGGCAAGCTCCCTGTGAGGAAATAAAGGATTGTTGGAAGCAGAATAACCAGAATCATATGTACCAGGGCATATATGAACATGAGGGCAGCTCACAGAGATGAGTGACGCTTGGTGAAAGCAAGCAAGTTACAATACTTTTCCACTGTGCTCCTACAGCAGATTTCAAATCCACTGGAGTTGGGGATTGCACAGCAGAAAACATATCTGTCTGGTTAAAAATTCAAGACATAGCATCTGTATTTTCTCCTTCAGCTGGACAGCAGTTGTCACAGAAAAAGAAAAAAAATAATCACCCAGTTTGCAGTTTATTTGCAATAAGATCCCATTAGACACTGTCTTTTTTTTATTCAAAATGCTCTGTGAGTGTTAGTTTCTTACCAGACAGGAAAGCAAGGTATCATCTGAACTTTCCTTTGCCTACTCAGCCGACTAAGTAACCAATGAATGTACCAAGAGGTGTGGGAAAGCCGCTGAACGCAGATAACATCACTTACATATCACCTACCAACAAACCTATTGGTTGTACGACTTCTGCCACAGGCTGTAGAGACCACAAGTGGGATGAGATGAGTCTCTGGCAACCAATGTGATTCATACTTGCCAAACCTACCTGTCACAGGCAAACCAGGTGTTATTGGCACTTAACATTTATGATTGCAACCTACTGACTGGTACAACCATAAAGTTTTCCTTCTAAGCAGTAAAAATGTTCCAGCTTCCTCTGTGAGCTTTCTTTTCTATTTTAACTTCTTTCAGTTAATGAAGTGAATTAAAAATAGAGAGCATTAACCAGTCTATGAATGCTCCAGTGTTGAAAAAATGGTGGGGGTTTATACACATCACCTCAGTTTCGTATTTCTCTCTCCCCCACATCAAGTCACCCTTGTGGGAGCATTATTGGCAGAATTAAAGGGGTAGAAATCAGCTGTATATTTACATTTACCACCTGGCTAAATCTCAGTGTGAGAGTTTGAGAATAAAGTGCTGATAGACAACATGAAACTGGAAGCCTTCGAGCAGGGAATGAGAACTCAGAGGGTCCAGGCCTGATTCTGGCACTGACTAACCACTTGACTTTGAACCCACTTCTTCCACAGCTTTACCTCCACACTTTCAAAGGAGGTACATAATAATTACCTACATTGGAGGAAGTTTGTGAAAATTTAGTAATTAATTCCTCTAAAGTGTTTGGTTGGTGTCCTCTAAACTGCTTCACAAGCAGGAAGTATATGAGCTGTCTTTGTAAGGACAGCATTATCAGAAAAGAAAAACACTTTAAAGTGGCAAGAAAATTGCTTAAACAACTTGAAAACAAACAGGTGTCAAAATTAAGCATTAGACACAGGTTTTATTGCGGCACTATACTAATCAAGGACTTTAGCATCTGTACAGAATCCTAAATCCCTCTCTTTGCTTCAAAGTCATTTCTTGCACAACCTTATGCCACTGCTTTCCTTTCATCTTTGATAAAAAGCCCTCAGCAGTTCTAGTCACATTAGCACTAGTGCTGCTTGTTGTGGCTGTATATGTTTAAAATGCTTGCCAGAGAGCCTGCAGCAGCTTCCCATTGTAAATGTTGACATGGACACTTTTATCACCAACCCAGTGACAGAAACTGGGGGTTCCAGGTGCACTGGGAATGTGGTGGGCTTGCAAGATCGCCAGTAGGCTGTTGAGATGGAAGCACAGCCAGGAGATTGAGGGCCATGATTATATCCCTCTGCTTGGTCCAAACCACATCTGACCGCTGTATCCAGTTTGGGACACACACACCAATAAAGGAAATATGGTGACAAACTGGAACAAGCTCAGCAGGGGACACCAAGGTGGATGGAGCTGGAAGAGTGGTTCTGTGAGAAGTTAAGGGGCTATGACACTTCCAGCTTGGAGCAGGGACAGCTTCAGGGGCCCTCTATCAGCAGCCCTCCACCACCTGTGAGGCAATCACCGAGACTGTGGAGATGAGATCTTACTGGTGGTACACAGTAAAAGGCTGAGACACAAGAAGCAGACATTGAACAGGAAAGTTATAGACAGAATATAAAGAAAAGCTCCTTCCCCATGAGGACAGCGGGACCAATTACCCAGGGAGGCTGTGCAGGCTCTGTCCTTGGAAGTTTTCAAGCCCCAATGGGATAAAGCCCTGAGCGAGTTGGTCTGAGTTCATTGCTGAGCCTGCTGGGAGCTGGAGGTTGGACTGAGACCTCCTGCCTGGGTGGTGCAATGAGCCTGTCATTCTTTGTTAGTTCCAAACCTTCATCTGACCAGCAAATTATCAAAAACCTGTAGAAAAAATATTAAAATGTCTTCCCATAAATAGATAGACACATATATTTTCGAAAAGAAGAATAGGTATGAACACGAACACAAGTTTAGGACAATCTGTGACTTGTACACGTGCAAAAAAGTATGTTAAAATCCAACCATAAAATATCACTATTAGGGATACGATAATGAACTAAGACTATGCAATTTCAAAAAATATGCTCCTTTAGAAGGTATCTTTTCTCACCATGACAAACATCCTTCTCCTTCATTCATGTATTTCAGCTGTTCTGCAAAGTTATTCAAACAAAATTTTTTAAGCATATTTATACAACCCCCTTTCAAAAAAAGGGCTAAGGCCTTTATCCAGCTATTTTGGTATTTTTAAAATTATTCAGGAAAAGAGGGGAGTTGCTGGATGTTAGACTTTCCTTGAGAAAAAAGAAATTAAAAAGAAAAAATAATCCAATAATATGCACATTTTTTGCATTCTCATTCAACTGTTTCTATTCCAAATGTAAGGTCATTTATCAAAAGCAAAAATTAAAAAGGAAAAAAATTATATTTCTTGAAAATGAATATATATTAAAGTACTTGAAAGTCTTCTAAAGAAAACCCCCACATTATTTTCACATATATTAAATTAATTTTTTTAATAATTCTAGGGTTGTGGTCTAAGATTACTAAGGCTAGCCCATCTACTTTCTTGTAAAGAACCCAAAAGAGGTATGTCCCTTTCCAGTTGTAAGGTAAATAGATAAAAAAGCCAATTCTTAGGTTATTCTAAGCCATTGACTTAGGTTATTAAAATCAACAATTAATTAGTAATTCATCAATAAGCTTTAATTACTTTATATGTAAGTCACTGAGAGTGCACTGAATTTAATTATACTTTAGGGTCACATGAGTTACTGCCATGCTACACCCATCTGAAGTTCAGAGTCTTCAAAATATCCATAATTTGCAAAAGGTCCGTTTTTGAAATATTGGTAAGAAAAGCCTATCATACTATGCTTTGGTTGTTTGGGTTTTTTGATGCTTGCACGTCTATTTACCAAATAATGGCTTTTCAAGTTATACTACCATTAGGTATATGAACATCATCTAAATTCATCTGGGTTAACTGAATTTGCCCAAACGAATTCTGTCCCTTATTTCCCCTGCGGGCATTCGCTCTGGGCTGAAGGAAGCTGCCTGCTGAGCTCTCACACCTCCGAGGGACAAAGGAGGTCACTCAGCAACGCCAACACATTCTCCGGGAAGAGCATCGACCTCAGCTGCATGTTTGCCATTTCCCATCAGTATTTTTGCTGAGGTTGCAAAGCATTTGCAATTGCTGCTTCCTCTTTCTCTCTCTTCCTCCCCCACAGCATTTGTCCCAGGTCCAGCAACAAACTTATCAGGCAAGGGGGATGAGGGCTGGTCTCCAGTCATCCTTTCTGCCCAGCTATCGTTTTTGCCCTCACTCCACTCCTCCAGGTTATTTGCATTTTCCGTCCTCAGCAGTCAGTCATAATAAGGCGAGAGAAGGGAATGAAAGCATTTTGCAGTACATGTTAGTAAATATTTGAGTCACTGTGGTCTAGTGGTTAAAATCTCCCTCTTTTTGAATAGGCTACTAGGTAAACACCTAAGTACAAGGCTTCAGGAATTGTATTTGGGACTCGCTGTTCCTTTTTTACATTTTTTTTTTTTTTCCTGTTTTCACATGTTCCTCAACAGGGAATTTCACCTTGGTAAAGACTCAATCTTGGAAATCTCCAAACAGCATAAGGAAAACAGCTCAGTGTCAAGCTCATGGCATACATGAAGAATGTGAAAACGTTAGGACTAGATTGCAACCTGACTAAACAAAACCATAAAATCTTAAGAAATTGGGACACATCTACCAACACTCTTACATTGCTAAGAACAGCAATTCTGTGCAAAGGTGCTGAAGCCTCCCATGAAGGCACAACTGAGGATATCCCACCTGGTTCTCCTTTGTAGTAAGAGTGATTGCTTAACCGGCTCTCAGAAAAGCTTCCAAACAATCCTTGATTAAAAAGACAATATTATCTATGATATTGTCAACTCTAATTTTCAAACTCATCACCACAACCAGCAATTTATTTTCCTTTTATACCAGAACTGATCAGACTTTGGCACTCCCAGAAGCACCCTGGCTAAATAGGGAGGCCTCAAATGAACTCAGGGGAGAAAAAGAGAGTTATTGACCTTGGAAAGAAGGGGCAGGCAACTCAGGAAGAATACAAGGATGCTGTTAGGTCATGCAGAGAGAAAGGAGGAAGCTCAGCTAGAACTCAATCTGGCCACTGCTGTCAAAGATAATAAAAAGGGGTTTAAGAAAAACATTAACAACAAAAGGAGGGACAAGGAAAATACCCATCCTTTATTTTATGCAGGGGGGAACATTACCACCAAGGATAGTACTTAATGCCTTCTTTGCCTCAGCCTTTAACAGAAAGCCCTGTTATCCTCAGGGCAACCAGGCCCCTGTGCTGGGAGACAGAGACAGGGAGCAGGAAAAAAAGCCTGCGATCCAGGAGGAAATAGTTAATGACCTGTTGAGCTACTTAGGCACAAGTCTACAGGACTGGAGGGGATTCACCCAAGGGTACTGGCTGGCAGAAGGACTCACCCAGCCACTCTCCAACATTTATCCTCAGTCCTGGTTAACCAGGGAGGTCCCAGCTGACTGGATATGAGCAAATGTGATGCCCATCTACAAGAAGTAGTTGAAGGAGGATCCAGGGAACTACAGGCTTGTCAGCCTGACCTTGGTGCCAAGGCAGGTCATGGGGCAGATGAACTTGAGTGAAAAAACATGACAAGTACAAGACAAGCAGGGAATCAAGCCCAGCCTGCAGGGGTTTAGGAAAGGCAGGTCCTGCTTGAACAACCTGATCTCCTTTTATAACCGAAAGATACAACTACTGGATGAGGGAAAGGCTGTGGACACAGCTCACCTGGACTTCAGTAAAGCCTTTGATAATGTCTCCCACAGAATTCTCATGGAGGAACTGCCAGCCCAGGGCTTAGGAAGGTGAAATGCTCACTGAGTTAAAAACTGGCTGGGCCCAGAGCGGTGGTGAATGGAGTTAGATCAGCTGCAGGCCAGTCATGGGTGGTGTTCCTCTGGGCTCAGTACTGGAGCCCATCCTGTCTAATGTATTTATTGATAATCTGGATGGGGGGATCAAGTGCATCCTCAGTCAGTTTGTAGATGACACCAGGCTGGGTGGGAATGTTGATCTGCCGAAGAGTAGAAAGGCTCTGCAGAGGGATCTGGACAGGCTGGATCGATGGGCTGAGGCCAGTAGTTTGGGGTTCAACAAGACCAAGTGCCAGGTCCTGCCCCTGGGTCACAACAACCCCAGGCAGTGCCACAGGCTGGGGCAGAGTGGCTGGGAATTAGCCTGGCAGAAAAGAACCTGGGGTGCTGGTCAACAGCAGCTGGACATGAGCCAGCTGTGCCCAGGTGGCCAAGAAGGCCAATGGCATCCTGGCCTGGATCAGCAACAGTGTGGCCAGCAGGACCAGGGCAGGGATTGTCCCCTGTACTCAGCAATGGTGAGGCCACACCTCGAGTGCTGTGCTCAGTTCTGGGCCCCTCACTGCAGGAAGGACACTGAGGTGCTGCAGTGTCTCCAGAGAAGGGCAATGGAGCTGGTGAAGGGTCTGGAGCACAAATCTTGCGAGGAGCAGCTGAGGGAGCTGGAGGTGTTTAGCCTGGAGAAAGGGATGCTCAGGGAGGCATCTACAATTCCAAGAAAGAAGGCTGTAGCCAGGTGAGAGCTGGTCTCTTCTCCCAGAGAACCAGCAACAGGACAAGAGGAAACACCTCAAGCTGCACTGAGGATGTTCAGGTTAGACATCAGAAAGAATTCCTTCACTGAAAGGGTGGTTAAGCATTGGAATAGGCTGCCTAGGGAGGTGCTGGAGTCACTACCCCTGGAGATGTTCAAGAAAAGACAGGACATGGCACTCAGTGCTGTGATCTGGTTGACAAGGTGGTGTTTGGTCAAAGGTTAGATTCAACAATCTTGAAGGTCTTTCCCAACTTTAATGATTGTATTCTATGAAAGCACCAAGGTTCAAGCCATTGGAAATGAAGCAGCTAAAGAGCCCTTCCACTGTCCTCTGCCCCTGGGGCCAGCATGACCCAGTGACATTACCACACATGTCTTTTGACACTTCAAGCAGGGCTCAGAGCTCCCCAACCCCACTGCTACTCCTACACGTTTGTTCCACCACTGTAAACAACTGCTGAAACCCAAAAAACTTGTTTTGTGAGGCTTTGGGCTAAGCAGCACTGCAACAATCTCTTCACGCTCACATATTAAAATTTCCAACAGTTCGTGTTATAGAAGAATTCCCTATCTGTTAAAAAAAAAAAAAAAAAAAAAAAAAAAGATGGAGGGGAACAACAGTGAATGGTTGCAGAAAGAGTGAAAAAGAACAAGTGAGAAGGCAAGAGAGAAGATGTGATTGGACAAGCCAGTGGTACAGATTCTTGCTTTGCTACACATCTTTTTCCAGGAGCCTGCACCAGTTCTGTGCTGCAAAGCTCAAAGGACCTTTGAAACTTAGGAGAGCACCCTGTCTCTTGAGGAGCTCTCCCTAGCTTCCCTGGCAGTCTCTGCTTACCAGGACACCCATCCACCTGGCCTTACAATTTCAGCTCTCTAAGAAACTCTCCATGTTTTCTCCAGTGTGACCACTTAAAAGAAGTTCTCTTGCTGTACTGCAGCCTGCTACAACATCTGTAACCACATCTGTAACTTCCCTGGTGCTTCTCAGAGACAGAAACTACCAAAGTACCCTTGGGGTGTTCTCGCTTGTCTTAGTCCTTGGCACAGCACTCTCCACCGGCCCCGTGCCACCTCCCTGCTCCCACTGAGCTTTGTCCCAAATACCCACATCAACGTTGTTCCCGAGGCTGACACAGAAACAGTACCTGCAAGCCACTTCCCAAAGCTGGAAGCTACAGCAAGACTCTGCAATTGAGGTTACAGGTGGTGCACAAGGCTGAGAGGCCCCGTGTAAGCCTTCACAGCACCAGCAGCATCTCCAGAACTAAAGCAAGCTCCCTTTGGCACTGCAAGACAATGCAGCATTGTCAGAGAATAAGGTAGGTGTGCCAGTTTCATCCTCAGCACTTTCTAGAGAGCTCAACACAAGACTGCCACATAAAAAATGTATAGATAATCTGAGCGTCCCGAGGGGATGCAGAGATGAAGCATCTGTATCTTCAATAACAAACTGAAGAGATTTGATCTCATGGATTATCATTTTTTCTTATTTGCTTAATTACATGCCAGATTTTGAGGGAATAAAAGTGGCATTTCTGTCAGTGTTCAAACTGTGTCAGAATAAAGGTAAAGTGGAAAACAGAGCACAGGAAAAGCGAGAACAGAGACAATGTCAAGTGAAGTCTCCATGAGGAATTCTGCCATTCCACAGCCTGGGCACATCCTGACTGCAGATTTGCAGAGCTCTATTGTATGAAGTATTTCTCAACAGCTTGTCCTTCCATAAACTTTTCTCTTTGCTTTTTGAACCAATTTATACATTCAGCAAAATGAAATCCACACTAAACTCCCATAAATTTAATTGTACAGTGTGTGAAAAAGTACTTTTCTTTTGTTTAAATTTACTGCCAGCTTTGATGGATTTTTTTTTTTTTGTTTGGTTGAGGTTTTTTGAGGTATTGATTGTGGCTTTTTGTTTGTATTGTTTTAATAAATGGAGCACACTAGCTTTCCTGTGGAAAAAATGAGGATTCAGTGCCCCCTTCTAACCACCACTGTGCCAGTCACAACTGACAGACCTCTCCATGCTGAGAGACATTTAGTACAAGCTCAGATAGTAGTGTTTTTTTAGTCTCGTCATCTTTTCCTACTTCTTTTACAACTCAAACAGTATCAGAAGATTTCTCCGGTTTCTGTTTCTAATGATCTGGAAAGATTTTGCTGTGACTCCCTCCCCAGGCCATTTTTTATGACTTTTAGTGAACAAACCAAAAAGATTAAATATTTATCAAAAGTTATGGTTTTTTCCATTTTATTCTGTTGGATATGACTCCCAATTTTTGAAAAAAACCCTTATTTCCAGCAAACTGCTGTAATTTGCTGTTTACACATACCATCTTTGTCATGTTATTATTGGTATTTTTTAAATCTTACATGACAGGGATACATATTTACTCTTAGTTTCTACTAATAGCACAGTTAAAGAGCCTTGATGCCATTTCAAACAGCTTATCCTTTTAACTGTTTCTCCTATTTTTTTCCTCAACACACATTCTCATATCATTTAGGTCCACTTTTTAAAGTTACTTTACTTCATTTCTTAACTACCAGATTGATGTTGAATTTGAAGTCACTGTGGTTCCTACATTTGTTTAACTTAATAAAGATGTCATATATAATCCCTTCTTTTGCATTCCACTTAACCTCTACCATACAGAATAAAAATTTAATCCAGGATGTGGGGGTTTTTTGGGTTTTTTTTAATAAGCACTTCCTACTAAATGACCTTTATAACTTAAAAGTTTTTGTCCATCCTTAAAAGGAAAATCCCTATATATGAAGTAAAGATGTTCAATTTCTCAGAAATCCCGATTTGGAAGATTAACAGTAATAATAAAGAGTAATGATAAAAGCAACAATAACAATTTCACCCCAAAGCCGAAGGCAGGGGCCAGGGAGGCTGCAGGAGATGGAAGGACACTGCTGCCTAATGCTCTGGGGCTGGTGACACCTGGCAGGAGAGGACAGGGGTCACGCTCTGCTGGGAAGCAGCACTGTGCCCCAGCCATATGAAGAACATCTGCTCATCTCTCCTGCTAGGAAAACCTGTTTGTTTAATAAGTACTAGGTTGCATGCACACATTAAGCATACATTTGTACAGCAGTGAATTTACAAAAGCCTTTCTTTCCCACCCCTTAGGCTGTCTGCCAGAATCACTCAGCTCTAGGTCTCTCTGCAGAACAATGCCATGTAAAACATCTGACACAGCCTCCATAGCCGTGGAGTGTGTAACCATTAACTACCTGCTGGACCATGGCAGATTTCCACCAGCAGCACTCTTCCTGGTCCAGCCCCTGCATTTAGGTTGGATGAAGCACTGGTTTGAAGGGCAGAATGCGACAGCTGGTGGAGTGCCCTGCCCCAGCAGAGGTAAACAGGGACCTAGGCTTGCCTGCAGGACTCAGATTTGAGTGGGATGCTCCTTGGGACTTCTTATCCTCTGAGAGGAGATAAGAGTCCAAGAAGATATCTAGTTTCTGGGCATGACTCCATGAACTCCATCTAACCAAAGCATGGTAGAAGTTGTTTATGTGGAACTGTGAAATCTTGCGTAAAATGTAAGGGATTACAGATATACAAGGTATTCAAGAAGTCACTAGTTATAACCAATGTCTAAGCCCACAAATTGTAGTCAAATTAAATATTTAAGTGTCCTCTCCCAATCCTGCCTTATCACATATTTATTTTCTTTTGGAGGAACTCAAAGAGAGAATTACACACAACTAAAAAGCATTTAGGAATTAGGTATGAGGATGTTTTAGAAGAAATGCCACATATAAATCTGACTCTACCACGATCTGTAAGAGATAACAGCTTCATTTCAATGATTACACCCAGGAGAGGCTCTCCCTCCTGCATCTGTCTGCTCAACATTCTGCTGCAGAAGGAAACAGCAGTACAGGCATCTTGTCCCCAAAGACACCGTCCTCTGTACATACACAATGGAGAGGGCAGGGGAAACACCACCAAACACAAACCCTAAGCCTCCCTTTACATGACTTTTCCATACCACAGCACAAGCCATTTCCTTCTCTCTTCTCCAGTAAGGAAAACCGTGCATTCTAATCTACAAGAATTCAACAAATAAGATTTAGACACTGACCATCTTTGTTACCAGGAAAAAAAAAAGTGAAATCACTCCAAACAGATCAGAGTGGAGACAAAAATTCTTGAAAGAACATTTAAACTCATCCTGGACAGAGAAATATCCAACTGTATGTTTCTCTCAGGGCTAACTTGCAGACTTAATTTTTTAATGTTTTTCACTAAATAAAGCTCAGCTGAATCCTCTGCAGGCACAGAAACCCCACCAAGCAGAGATCATTTCAAAGACTGAATAACTGGTAGTGGCCACTGCCATGCACTACTGAATTATCCACAGCCATTGAATAGTTGGGAGACTGACAGCAGGGAAGGTAGTCAACTGAAGAAGAGCACTGGTTTACAATTCAAGACCTTTCCATTCCCCCATTTGCTTTGCAGTGCTGAGCAAAGTTGGTTTACCTCTGTCTCAGTTCCTCAGGTCATCCAAGGAAAGCAACAGCTGTTCTCTCCTGCAGATGGAAGTATTGTGAAAGGCAGATGTAAATCCACAAACACTAGGGGAACATCACTCCCCAGAGAAGGGGATTGCAGTCCCCAGTTAGTACCAAAAAAAAAAATACTTGTTATTAAATGCCAACTGAGATCTATCCACCTCATTAACAGCAGCAATTAACCTTCCAACCACAGGAAACAAAATATGCAAACACTGAAAACTGCTGACCAAACTGTCGTGATTTTAAGTTAATGAAGCTGATGGCAATGCCATAGCTACAATGACATGAAAGTCAGCTCTCGGAGCAAGAACAGGAGGTACCCTCCCGCAGAAACATCTCTGGTCCAGGTGCTGCCAGTGCCCCAGTTCTCCCATAACAGCATTAGTGCTGATGTATTCTTGACAGTTCATTTTCATTTAGGGTTATGTGCAACTCCTGCTTATGATGTCTGACAGCAAAGCCCAAGGAAAGAACTTAACTTTTTAAACCTACCTATCCTTCTCCTACAGAAAATCTCCAGGTTCCAGGCACTTACAGAGTAACCTCCTCCATTTTTTTTTTTTGCAGAGAAGCCAGATGATGGAGCTGAACCTGTGTGTTCAATTCTAGTTTCATAACATTCAATCTCAAGAAAACTCTTCCTTTCATCCCCTCTACTTAAAAATTTCAGACATTGCTAGATAATAAGGAAGTTTCCTCAACTTACATAATGCTTTCCCTTCTCTTCTTCTTCCCTTACATCTGCCACGTTGACAAAGCAGAGGACACGGGCAGAGCTCCAAGAAGACTGCAGTAGGAAGAGCAGTGATTCTTGCTACCTTCTCACCAGTTGTGCTAAAGACGTCCTAGACCTGAGCAGGAGATGAAGTGAGCACCAGACTTTCTCTGCCATGTGGGGATGCTCCACATCAGAGTCAATTACACTTTTGCTCAGTGAGTCTCTCCAGAGACACAGAAAGACAACTCCAAACAAACATACATGGTCACTTTGCTTTCTTCAGATCTCCTGACACCCCCTTTTCTTACTCTTCAGTTCCAAGAATTGCATATTACCTGCTGTGCTTACTTGAGTTCCAGGCACATCTGGGGCTGAGAAATGACCAATCATTCAGGGCAGCTATTTTTCCCAAGCCTCCATCAGCCCAGCTGGAGCAGAGTCCGAGTTGCAAGTGTGACAACCGAGTGGGGAGAGAAGCTCTGGGAGTTTGCCCTGGCAAAGGCTCAGGGTGGGAGGACTGGAAGAGGACTGACGTAACAAGACCTATATAAGGCTTTGTGACAACTAGCAGTTGTCTCAGTGGTTTTGCAAGTATCAGTTGTATTTACTCTAGCTGAAGTGTTGCTGTCTGCAATAGAAATTCAAGTTTCCTGTGGCTGCTTCTCAATTCAACACTCATGAAACAGCCAACACCCTTGGTCAGGATCAAGGGCTCATCATGGTAGATACCATGTAGATAAAGAAGATGACATCATCCCATCCCAAGGACTTGGCAGAGATAAAGAGGGAGTAAGATGATGACAAAGTACCTGGAAAGAGAAAAAACAAATCCAACCATGCCCCCTCTTGGCCTCTATCAAAATAATGACTATGTGTAAAGCCCTGATTGTATGCATACACGTAAATAAAAACCAAGACTCATACTCAGTACCAGGAAGATGTTTAGCTAAAGTCCGCAAGCTCCTGCCTATAATAATTTTCCTGCCTTCTGATTAGAGCCAAGAAAAGGGTTTAGCATTTTTCCTCTTCTCTAATCTAATAGAATTTGTAAAAGTGTTTTTCCTCTCTCCTATCTTTCCAGTTGGTTTTATTTATGTAGACATGGCAGTGTGGTAAATTTCAGACCTATAATTTGTGGCTTCCTGACTTGGGATTAGTTCTGAAGTAGTTCTTATGTGGCTGCTCCTCCAGCTAAATATTTATACACATACACACTGTGCATAGCTTTTATTTACGTGCATGAGCAAGGGTTCTGCATGCTTCACATAACTTTTCAGAGTCTACATGTGTTTCCAATCATGACAACACATTGAAAATATGTGCCTACAAAACACATTTTAAATGCATTTATACAACACAGTATGTGCTTACCCTTGAGGTGTTTTCTATATATAGAAAAGCTGAAGATTAGGCTTCCTGTTCTCATTCTTTCCCTTCAAGTCCTTCTCCTGTTATTCATTGTATCCAGGTTTCCATTACCACTCAGCTATACATTATTTTTCACTGGCATGAAATAAATCAAACCTGAATTCCAGTAATACACATGCACATGATGAAGCATGAGACTGTCCCCTAAGAAGGTATCTGGACTTTCACATTTCAGTCAATTCAACAGTGTGATGGTGTGGGAATGAGCACCAGCTCAATGTCTGCTGAGAGACTACATTTCACAAGACTTCAAGGTATCAAAAAGTGTAGTTACAAAATACTATCAGTGCTCACTGACACCATATTGAACATATATGTGCTTTAAATCTCTTAAAAAAATATATATAGCTATGTAATAAATTCAGTCTTGTTTTTAATGGTTTTAAACAGAATGGTTTTAAACAGTGATTTAGTTCCAAAGTCCCTTTTTAAAATTTCATTGTTTTAGCTTGCGGATGAGGCCAAACAAGCCATTCTAAGTTTCATTCCTGATGTCAAACGTGAAGGCATTTGTAGGAATTTTCACACCTGAATCTTGCAATAAGCTACACACAGCATAAAAAGTCAGTCACCCTATTGGCCCCAAATAGGAAACACAAAGAGCCATGGCTGGTTCTTGATTGCCCCACACTTCTGAAACTATCCACTTTTATAAGACTTTGCAGTATGAGAGATAAACACTACTTTCTCCACCCTGACCTTCCTTTTCCTAAGGCCGAGATGCAAGAAGGAAGGCAGGGCTGCAGCAGCCCTGGGACCTGCACTCACAACTTACAAGTTCCCAGTTAACAGCTACAGTCACTTCTGGGGTGGCCTTCACCCAGTGAGGAAATATAAAATACATATGACCACAGCCTGAAGATGGTAACACTTTAAACTAGATGAATTTAACAAAATGGCTATGTCATTTTGGAATGAAATGACTATTCCATTGCCTTTGGACTAATCTTACAAACTCAAGCAGTCCCAAAAGTCAACAGTGCTACATAAATGCATTCACATGCTGATAAATGCCTGCAGGACCAAGACCTAAGTTAAGCAGATTCTATAAACCTCATTATTGTCTGTATTTACAGAATATGATCTATTTGACTTATGTATGTTCCTTATTTGTCATCATTGTCTTGAATGGATTTTTATTTATGTGCATGACTAGACAGTCTGTGTTTTGTATGAATACCAGCATTCATCCATCGTGAACAATAAAAAAAAGTTTGTCAGGGAGCAGAGACCCACACAGCTCAGCCAGGCAGTAAAATGCCACAAAAAACCCCAAGCAGGAAATCATGTAAGCAAACATTTTCCAAAGGACTTGTACACCAGGCTGTGATACATAATCTGCTTGTTGCACTGTTACAAACAAGTCAATTTGTACCATTCAGAATATTTTCACAATCTATTTGAGATAAGAAGAAAGAGACGGCTGAGCAGACTAGAAAATCCAACCAGGGTTAGTCACCACTGACAAGCCCTCAGCAGCCCAATCAGCTGAGTAATTACAGAGTCACACAGATAAAAGCCTCATGGCACCACCAGTCAGACTGCAAGCACCAGCCGCTCACACAGTGATACTGGCAAAAAAGGTTAAATAACACAGCAACAAAACATTGTGCAGAAATTCCAGGTGAGAGCTAGCCTTGTGCATGGATCCATTTGAAATAAATCTAGATAATGTGGAATGAGCATATGTTGTATAAATAGTACACATTTCATTAGTCACTGTCTGCATGCTTGCAAAGAAGTTCCCAAACGATGCAAAACCATCTTGGCCAAAACCAGCAGAGACTGATGTAGGGTCTGTTTGATTTACCATGCTTGAGTCTTTTTAAAGCCTGGAATGGAAATTCAAACCACCATTTTACCCAAATTTTATCTAGATCTGTAATTTTGGGGGGAAAAAAATACAACAGGAATTTTAAGTCAAGTTGTCTGCTAATCAAATTGAGGACAATTTTATCTAGTTTCTTCCATTCTGTTAAACCCAGTCTCTTATATTACAAATTAAATTCAGAATAATCCACTTTTTCTGTTCATTCTGATGATGGATTTTCAGGAGAATAAATAGATATTTATCAGAAAAGGAATAGAAATAAAACATTTTTTCGTAGAAGGTTAAGCGGCGCCTGATAGTCTACAATCTGCCAAGTTAAGCAAACAAGGAGAAGGGGAAACCCTACCTTGTAAATAAGGCAATTACAAATCTAGTTTCTACACTCTGGAGTGAAGCCAAGATCTAAGTGTGAAGGGTTGAGAGGAAAATCTGTTGTAAATTCCTTCAAGTGAAAGTCCCTATTTAAAAGGCAGAGTACACATTTTAGAAAGGTCATGAAGTCACAGCAGTTGTTTGGGTTTTTTTCAAAGCACAACTCTAAATGAAATTTGACTTCTTTTAAAAAGGCAGAGACAGACACAGCTGCACTTGGAGTGTAACCACTACACTAGAAGGAGAATAGCAGTGATTAAAAATAGCTTTTGCATTGAACTTTTGTAGGTACTTTAAATACCTACTGAATAGGCATTATTACCTCAATTAATGTGAAAATTTATTGTTGTATATTCCCAGTTTAAAGAAAAAAATGAAAGAGAAATATACCTCTCATATAGGCATAAAGTGAGAAGTTACATATGAAGTGTTTCACTAAAGCTTTCACTCGAGCTTGGTTTTAGTCTCTTTCTAGATAAGGGGGCTGTGTGGACAGGGAAATATGGCAACAGCAGACTTGTGTTCCTTGACTGTTTTTAAGTCTAAGCTCTTTGGAAGGTTTTTAGCAAAGATAAAAGAGTGAATCTGAAAGACAGAGCTTACAAGTCATGCCATTCCGTCTCTAATAAATATTATGGTTGAGTAGTTTAAACAGAATTCAACGTATGGGTATATACATACACCCACAGGCATACACACATGTAAATACTTTTATACTTATATAAAGCTCAGGCAAATTCCACTGAAACTAGGAAACCAGACTGGAAAATCCACTTACATTACACCTTTGCATTTTAGTCATAAATTAAAAAGACTGTGGGTGTTCTGACTAACTGACAGAGAGAAAATTAAGCCACTACATGGTGTTTATCATGGGGTAGACTGTTGCCTCTCCTGATTTTTAATTGGATGTTAACTTTGGCACACTCCATTATAAACAAGTCCTGGCACTAAAAACAAAGAGACAAGGAATCATTTAATGGATGTATTCCCATAGTCCATCAAACATTCATCACTTACATTGCCCAGATATATTGTCAAAGGTGATAACACATACATATCAATAACAGCAGTCTGATATTCTGCTCCATTCCTCATTGCAGAGGTACCCAATCCTGATTCCAAGGAAAGCAACAGCGTAGTGTGCAACCATATCCAAGAACATGAAAGGTGTGGCTCTAACTCTCAGAAGCCTTCCTGAGCAAGTATAGCATTAACAGTACCTTGATCCTGGCCTCCATTTCTATTCACCTTACATATAATTGCACACACATACAAAAGCGACTCTGAAGTAGATACAGAATGACCCAGCAACACTTCACACACCTCCTACAAAATGCCAGAAGGCCTCGTGGCAAACGCCCCAGTCACTCGCTGTCACTCCCAGTCAGGATGCTGGCAGATCACACACACCAAAAAAAAAATTACTGCAAGAAGAAAAGGTCCTGGCAGAAAAGTGATGGCAAATCCTAGAACAAAGCCACTACAGCACCACAGGATATGTAAGCATTCTCAGATTGACCAGCTGGCAAGGCTGCCACATTTCAGGCAGACCATTGGAGCAGCTTACTTGGAGTTGTACTGTGGCTCAAGCATACATGAAGAGACACAAATGTCTCATTTATAATTTTATGAATACTTTGAAAAACAAAGGTTATTAGCAATTGGTTTCTAGCTTATCAGGCTGTTATTCCCTCACATTGCTACTTTGCTAAGTATATTATTCTCCCCCAAAAATTAAAACAGCACCCTTAAACACAGGTTTTTCCCACTAATAAATTAACTATTTAGTATGTTTACATAGGCTCTTTTCCACAGTACAAGTCATGTTGAAATTGCCCTAATTAAAATATCTCCATTTATTTGCATGACTAATCAGTACTTATCAGTAATGTGGCACTTTATATCTTCAAAGCACTTTAACTGCATATAAATGGATTATCTGAAAACTTGCCCAAAAACATATCTTGAAATCTGATGCACAGACTCAGTTATTGCTTCCCAAAATAACTACTGGTTTTACGTGCACACTGAATCGTAGTGAGAGCAATACCAACAGGTCTGAAGAAGCCTATGTGTTACTTATGGAAAGAGTAAATAATCCACAGAAGAGATAAAGACAGCAGACCAGACACTGTTTCTTGACGACATGGAAAAGCACATGGCTCAGTCAGTCCTTTGAGTGGTAGAAAAGACAAAGTCTATCCCACTTCCCACCATGCTTTTTGCTGAAGGGAGCTGTCGCACTCATGTGCAAATGAAGTCCCACATCCCTAAAATTGCTTGCAAGAGACTTGCCACCATTCTTTCACTTCCTCCTCTTTGGAGCTTTCTACAGATTTGAATGTCAAAATATTCAGGACATCTGGTGTTGCTTTCTGGAGACTGTGGCCACTGACAATCTGCGCTGCATGAGAAATTAATTTCTTGGTATAATGCCACCTGTGTTTCTCCCCATAAAGTTCATGGGCCACCCATTGGTTGAAAGAAGATGAAGGTGGGTACTTTTTTGCTTCACAGCTTGTTTTAACAAGGAACTGATATACAGAAATAAGCTACTTCCATAAGCACAGAGCTACCCTACCCGTAGACAAGTTATTTTCCTTTTTAAAAATGAAAAACTACATTAGAAATGATAGGGGTGTGGGGATATGTCTTTCAACTCTATCAAGAAGAAGTATAAAAGAGTAGATTTTGAAGGTCTATCATCTTGATTTTCAAAGGCCAAACTATATTTTAGAACTATCAATATGCTTTCCCTTAATAACTCAGAGGTGTAGCACCATTCCTAATATTTTCCTTCTATTAAGAGGAAAAACCCCATAGTTCTTCAGAACAAATAGCAGTGCTTTTCCAGTGTTCTGCAAGTCCTCAACTGAAAGAGTGACAATGGTGATTTTAGAAGATGATGATTTTACTCTAGATAACTACAAAACTGCAAAATTAATGATTCTGAATGTTACTACTCCCTGTCCTTCTTTTGTGTGTGGTGCCCCTGAACTGAATCTTCTCATACATTGGATTGCTTCAGGCTCCTTTAAACCTCCAAATTTCACTAGGGTTATGGTGAAGTGTGTATGGTGGCTTTTATCCAGAAGGGCCTGAAAGAGCTTGATGAACTCTACCAGGATGCAATTACCTACAGCCTGCTCACATCGCTGCAAATTCATGAGGTTGTGGAGACATCAAGAGATCATTAAGTCTGTCCCTCCCAGCAGGATCATTTATCCTCACCCTATTTCGGACAGAGGCTGTCTAACCTGTTCTTAAAGACATCAAATAATGGAGGTTCCACAGCTCCCTTCAACATCTTAAACCCGTGCTTAACTCTCCTTGACATCAGGTTTTTCAACCAAATTCAAGCTCTGTGCTATAATTTAAGCTTATTGTCTCTTGTCCTATAAATTTCTTACGTAAATCTTTAACATTTGTTCTTAGGACACCAATGTAGTCATCTTTTCTTAAGACCATGCAACATAGTTTGATTTAATATTTTCTCAAAGGCCAATGTTTTCTAAGCAAGGGGGCTGTTGCACCCTCGCTGAAACTACCTGCTGTGGTAAATATTTCAGGCTATTTCAGGCACTGACAGCCCTAAAATGACAGTCACCAAAAGGAATGGAAGTGCCCCCCTAGCACAGTTAATGAGAGGTTCTCTTGAAGAATCTGCTGAGAACCAGAGCCCCAACCCTTTCTTTCTGTTCTGTGTTGGTTAAAAATACAAGCAATTTGCCATCAATTCCCAGGCCGTTCGTTACTCATACTGACAGAGTCCCACAGTCTGGTTCAGACTCAAAAGAAGATTTGAATGCCTGCTGGTTGTGTCCCTCTCAGCTTTGGTGGGGGGAAAAAAAAGAAAACCCAAAGAAAAGTCAGACAAACAAGATCTAAGAAAAGCCTCTCCGCATTGCTTTTTCCATTCTGCTGTTCTTTAGACCCTTTGAACTGCACTATTAAGTACAACAGAGAACAATTAAATCCCCAACCCAGTACACTCAGGAAGCTAAAACTACTAGACATTGCTTGCTAAAAAGAAATCTTACCATCTGAACAGGTAAGACAGACTGTAATAAAGGGATGGATTATTAAAAATATTTTTTTAAAAACAAAAAGAATTCTTCACCAATATCAATATAAACAAAATATCCACAGAAAAATAGATACATCTTATATGTGGAAAACTAAGGATATAGCTGCAGGGAGTATATGTGGGTTTGTCTGCAAAACTACTGCTCCCCCCAGCCCTGTCACATGCCTATCCCACTCCTTAGCTGGGAGTTTTTCCAGCACTAAATACCCCTTCACTACCACTGAGCTTCAGCAGGCAAACGTGTAAATTGGGTGTTAAGTTTACAACATGGGCAGCACAAGAGAAATTGAGTTACCATTTTTGGGGCTGGTGACTGAGGCAACAAATCTCACAGTTCACCTCCTCATTTCACGAGGGGAGCAGGAGACACAGAAGCTACCAAGTCTGAAGGATCCCCAGCTCTAGCACATATCCCACGTCTTCCCCCATGAAGAACTGCTTGAAATATAATTTCTAATAAGCAAATCATGCCTAAAAAGTTCATAAAGCATTATTATTTTTAAATGAAAACACTTTATAATCTAGTTGCAATATATATCGCCTCTTCAGTCTTCTGAATATAGTTTTAACTTACCACAAATTTAGAGATCTCGGGAAAACCGTAAAATTTGCACATATGAAGCAATAGAGCTCCCCCCGCCCGGAGACTCCTTTCTGTCTTCCTTTTCCTCCCCCACCCAAGCCCTGAATACAGGAAGAGAGATCACCAGCTGCCTGCTGAAGAAAACAACTACCAAATAGTGTGCATCATTCAGATGGCTTGGATGATTCAGCTTTTCCATGTGAACTTTAAGTGGCACACAAATGGTGCTTTGTGCATTTCTGAACCAAACGTGTATTTAATAGTCCAAGTACATAACACAATTTCTACTTGAAGAACAACTTTTCTTCTTAAATACAGCAGTGTATCTCTTACCTTACAATGGCTCCAGTTCCCAAACCTATCAATAATTACATCTACCTGTGTTTATGTATTGCAGCATCCTCAGCATTTAAAAATACATTTCTTATTGTTCTCAAAAGCTGAACTGAATAGGACAATGAAAAGAGGATCTAGTGAAAAGCTTGTAATTTTGAAAACCACCTGACGTGATGTGCATTGGTTTTAGAGTAGGAGGGCTGGGAAGGAACAGAAAAGCCAGATGTTGCAAGCAGTCTCCCAAAATACAACAGCACAAAGAGCAGCAGAGTTTGTTCATAAGTATCCCACAGTTACCTTCAGCTCATTGTCTAGAAACTTGTAGGAGAATAATAATATTAGAAGTTTCCAGATGGTAGACTGAGATTAAAAAACCCCACACAAATGCAAAACACGTACACATTTACTTTGTGTATTTTTTGTTTAGCCCTGCCCAGATAAAGCATTAGTGCCTGGTTTTACTTCTCTAGTTTCCTTGGCCTTTATTAATTGTTCAAATGTTCATTTGAATCCTCTTAACCAACAAGACCCTATTTTCATTTCACCCCTTCAGTCATAAATCAGAAACAATTCTAATAAACTAATCAGATCTGTCACAGAAAGTAGCAGGAACAATCAGACCTAGTGCTGCATTGGACAGAACCTCTTGCCAGAAAAGCCCTGTTTACTTGGCAGGAAAATTTCCTATTTATCCTCCAGTACAGAAGCAGCGCAAGCATGTTGAGCACTACACTGTCTTCTGCAGGCACACAGGTGTGACAATGCCAAAACTGCCCAAGGTGCTCAGCAAGTGCACCTTGAGCAAAGGGAGAAGGTGGCAACAGACTGAACAGACTGGTCATCGCTAGAAGTCACTCAAGACCTAAAGAAACAAGAGGAATTTTGCTTAGCCTGTGCTTTGAATAACAGATGTGAGCTTTTGGGGTCAACTATGTGCTGCTTTCCACTAGGGCAGCACCTGGGATTTTGTCCCGAGGTGCAAACTAGGCAAGACTACTGGAAAGCAACCAGAGAACAGTGTTTTGGTGGCATCTCTTCTCCCACTAAAGGCTTTTGTATGTTTTTTGTGATTTTATAGCTGACTTCCACTTCATTTTAAAACATAGACATGCCAGACACATCCAGTCCCAAGAGCTCATGTCAAGCTAGCCAGGGTGATGCAACTCTCACAGCTCCTGCCCTGAGTCAACGCTGCCAGAGTCAGCCTCCCTAGCCA
This sequence comes from Origma solitaria, assembly GCA_013397895.1. Taxonomy (NCBI): domain Eukaryota; kingdom Metazoa; phylum Chordata; class Aves; order Passeriformes; family Acanthizidae; genus Origma; species Origma solitaria. The sequence goes on from VZRL01005209.1 coordinate 877,576, forward strand.
AGATGTCCCTCTTCACAGCCAGCTACACAAGCAGCTAACACTGTGTGAGACCAGAGTGGGACTGAAACCTGCATTTTGAAAACACACCAAATACTTCATTGCAATCTTGTTGAAAAACCCACATTTGCAGGAGCGACCTGTGGGAGAGGTCATGTGCTTTGGTTACCATGAGTGGTTCAGGTTTTCTGAACTTCAAACTTCTGATGATGCTTGTTTTCACTCCCTGGCATTTCTTGGTAGCAAGAAAGACAGCAGGAGTACTTCCCATCACAGCTTCCCATCACAGCTTCCCATCACACCTCCCCCCTTGGTCAACCACTGGGAAAATGACTCACAATGCCAAAACCTGAGCCTCTTCTACATCCTGCAAGAAGCTTGATTTCCACACAGACCACATCCATTCCAAGCATGACGGGCAGCCACAACCAGTAGCAGGTCACATGCATTTCTTGTGGTCAGATTTCACCCATGCCTTGGCACCCAGGGGTATCTGCCTTGCTGCCTCTCCCAGACAGCCCCAGCTCTCTTGTCCACTGTGCTTTAATGAAGCACATTAATGAATGAATGAAGTACATTAATGAAGCACATGCTGCTCTGTGCAGCACCAGGTGAAAAACAGGCCTGTGCCACAACAGGAGCTCAAACGCTGCCAGACCTTTCTGGTTTTTAAATAATAGCTCCCTCATATTACCTCTGCACCAACACTGTGACACATCACCCCTCCACGATGGTCCCACACTTCCACAGGAGAACAAACTTCACAAATCACATATCTTGTCCCATCAGCCTTTTATTCAAAGGCCTGTCACTCATCTCCTGAGCAGGAGGAAGGGAAGAGAGGGGCTGCTCCTTCAGCTGCTGGGTTTCCTCTTGCCTTCTTGTCCCTCCACCCCACACAGCCACTGCACAGACAGCAGGAGAGGGCAGGAGGTAAACACCCATCTCTCCAATGCAACCTGTGAATCCAGAATTACAAAACTCTGAAAGAGAAGAAAAAATAGACTTTTCTTCCCAACCAGTGGTAAGAAGCCGGTATGTTTGGACCTAAAAGACCAAGGATTGCTTGGGGTGGTCTAAGCAGCTTCAAAGCAGAGTCTAAGCCAACAGCTTACTAAGCAGAGAGGAATTCTTATACGAATCAAGAGCTTGGAAATATTGTCTTGTGGGCAGCACTATTTTTGCTGGAAGGCTCTGGCCAAAACTATCTCAGACATCCAAACAAACTGATTATGCTATAAATATTAAAGGCTTTATAGCTGTTTGTTTGTGCAATAAATTCTTGGAAAGTCCCTTGGCCTTAACGTAGGGAGGAGAAGGTCAGAGAGGAAGAAGGACATAGGAAAAGGGAAATAATTAATTTTGGGCATCATTTGTTTCCTTCTCATCCTACTCACTTGTAGGAACTTATACCAACCTCCCATCAGAAACAAATGGTCAAGAACTATGCCAGACAATATTAAGACTTCTGTGTGTTCCATGGGACATTCCAAGGGCTTGAGAAAGAGACTCTCAGCTAAAATTGTGTTACACCTAAGACAGCCTTTGGTCATGTTCTGTGGAGACACAGAGCACCACAGTTGCTCTGCAAGAATCTACAATACCTGAACTACAGCCCTCATTATCTACTATCATGTAATAAATTCAAACAAATCACCCAAGATGCAGCCACTAAAGTTTGGCTGATCTTTTACCTGGATGAAAATCCTTACTTTCATTATTATTCATTATCATTCTTGAAGCTGTTATTCACAAGGTAGAAAAACTGCTTTTTCTTGTGTTTTGGTTATGGAGTTTTGTTTGGTTGGGGTTCTTTTATAGTTTACAGATTAAAATTTTATGGCTCATTTGCGACTACTTGGCATTACGAACATTTTCACTGGAAATATGGGAGGATTTCACTAGGAACATTTGTACTGAAAACAGCTAATGGGGAATGAAAGAGGAAAACACATTAATAAGTAACACTGAGAAGCATGCAATTACTTGGGGAAAAAGAAAACATTAAATACACAGTCAAAACATTAAATATCAGTTTAGACTGTGGCATATTTCATGCCTCTCAATAAATGCTGCCTAAACAAAAAAGCCTCTAGGCAAAGTCACAAGGGTCTGAGGCTCCTTACCTGCAAAGGCACTCCCAGAGCACATTTGAACAGTGGCTGAGCACCACCAGCAAGCACAGCCCAGTGCTCCATCAGGATCTTGCCAGGTTTGCTCCACAGTCACATTCCAACAGGTCCTACTCTGGCTCACTCGTACTGAAGGAGGGCTACACTTACCAAGGTCATGGGGGTTGGGGATGGAACCAACCACCCAAAACAGCCCAAACAGCTAACCCACTTTGCTGAAGATGGCACAGTAAAACTGGACCTGTTGTCCTCTGATTCCTTGGCTGCTCTCTAGCTGTCACCATGCATTCACCCTCACCAGGGCCCACAGAACAAACAGAAACCACAAATCATAAACTGACCCCAAGGATTCTACCTATAAATCAGCACTCTCTGGCACCTATTTTATGCTTAATTCCTCTGTGTCCATACTCTGTTAGCCAGTCACATAATTGCCTAAGAAAAGATATCTGCCCTCTCCCAAAAAAATATATTGGGTTAACTCCATAACCACTTAAAGAAGAAAGTCAGTGGCTTACATCATCCTGAATAACTGAGGTGACCACACAGGGAGGTTTAAAAAGAAATGTTTACATCTATTCTATGTCACACTACAACAAACACATTTCTCCCACTGGCAGGAACTGGAGGACACCCAAAGGTCTGAGGTTTTTTCCTCCACCAAGTATGTAATCCTCATTTTTCCTCCTACTGGCAAAGTATGTGCAACAGACAACTCTTGCGTGTTTCATATTTAGCATGCATTAAAAAATTCCAACCCTAAGTGATATTGGATCAGTAATACTGTTCCTAAATTTGACTTTCCACTTTTGGACTAAGTCCAGAATAACCCAAACTAACTAAGCTTTTGGACCACTGCAGGAAGCCCTGTGGGAATGACACAATCTTACCAGCAGTTGTTAACTATCACAAAAGAAGGCAAAACTGATGATCAGGGACTTGACAGAGAGCCAGGTTTGCATCATGCAGGCAACAGGATAAAGAGAGGTTACTATTTTAAACTGATGCAGAGGCAGCACAGGCAGCAGAATTTGGTGAAATTGCATATTGACAGCAGCTCTTGACTGCTTTTGTCATACATCTTACAGCTCAAGTGTGGTGTGTGGAACTATATATAACTACTTTGAATGACTGCCCTTGTTTCGTATTCTAGCATCATACAAATGTAGTGGCAGAAACAAATGTGCATGCTGCAGTTGTGTGGGGTGTTTTCTTTGCAGATTTACTGCCACACAGCTGAAGCAGCATTCGACACAACACAGACCCATACGTTTAGCTTAGCCTGGCCCCTCTTTTATCATTCTCCAAACTGAGGTTTTTTGGAGTGTTCTTTCTACATTTTAAGTGAATCACATAATATGCTGGGTTAAGTCAGTGGCTGCCTCAAGAGCTCTTGTCCATAATAAAAACCTTACAGCCTGTAAGGTGACAAAGGCATTCCTATGTGATGGCCACAAAGAGCAGGTGCTCCATAACCACAGTACGTGCAAAGTAAAGATCAGGCTACAGAGATGAAAGAAGCCACAGCCACAGAAGACAGCAGGACAAAGTCAGGCTACTCCAAAGGGCGCAACACTTCTTTCCAATTGTCCATGAGCATTTCCATCTCACACTGTGAGATAGTGCACGAGGGTGTACAGTGGAAACTGGGGGAAGAATATTTCAGTGCAGAAAACACAAGCAGAAGCCGGGATTCACACTCCTCTGAGATACCAACCCTGCTGGCAAAGGAATTTCTGAGAATGTATGCACACAAAAGCCTTGCTGCCCAGATCATGTGTAAGATATTATAAAAAATGAAAAATGAATGCAGAAAAGCTCCTAGGGAAGTAAAACCTGCAAAGGAAAGCAGAAATGAGCTGAATTCATTATCAGGGTCTACGTTAAAGCCTGATGAGGGGTTTAATTTGGTCTATTCAGGATGTGGTTGCAGGTATATAGCAGTTTGTGAAGACTACCTGCTGGCAATGCAATAAAACAGGACATCAGGCTTGGACTAAAGAAACATTTATGCAAGAAGAAAATTCTTTATCCTCTCCAACTGTAAAACTAGTCTTCACCATCTGTTTCCTGGTCTGGTTAAGTTTTGGATTTTTATTTTCTCCCCTTTCTCTTCAATGAGCACCAAGAGTATGGAGTATATTGTTTTTAAAACAAGCCCTGCTTGTGAGGAAGAAAAGGTTATCAGCTCATTGATTAGCACAAAATTAGTATAATACTCTCAGTACCCTGGCCACCTCTGTTGGTCATCCAGAATTCAAACACTGATTAATTTAATTGTCCATAATAGCAGACGAAACACAATTGCTTGGAGAATTGCCCTGAACTCTGTCTCTACAAGCCGTTAATATTAATTTTTATGTCTTATTTCCTCTCGCACATTACCATCCAAAATAGGATTTTCTTGCAATGGTTATATAAGGGAAACCAAATGTATTGGCTTTCACATATTCTACAGACTAAAACAGAAGCCTGCTCAATATTTCAAAAGTGCACATTCCTCACTATACATATATGCATGAGTACTAAATATTCTTTCCTGTTTTGGGGGGCTTTATGATCTTTTCCAATTAACTGCATTGTTTTGCCACTGTGACAGCGTATTCAGAGTATTGTGGAGTACTGTGCCGTGGCAGGATATCTGGAAATGTACTCATTAGGGAAGTCAGTCTAGATATAGTTTTTGATAGGACAGATATATGTATCTTTAACATCAAGAGATGAGCCAAGCTTTTGCATAATAGCGGAATTTGTCTCAGATTAAGCCAGAAAGATATTAGCTGTGATTTATTTCTAGATTTGTGGGACTTTTTTCACCCCTAAACTGTAGAGCATCCTCTATATTCACTATACACAATAAGAAGTTAAGCATGATGGTCCCCATTCATTTTTAAAGTACAGAAAACACGACATTGAAGATGAGCAAAATTTGCATTTTAAAAGTCACGTTTAGACATCTTTAGAACGGTTCAGCCAACTTAAGGCTGGACTCTACCACACCACAGAGCCTACACCATGGCAGTTTCAGCCATTTTCCTAGAGGCAGGATCAAACTGCTGTAGGGGTCAGCTGCACAGCAGCAGTTCTGGTCACGTCTCTAGTACAGACTGCCATCTCAGGGAGTGGAGTACACTGGCACAAAACAGACATAGCATAACCTGCTTTGATCAGAAAGGTCCAAACCAGCCCCCTCAGCCATCAGCGAGTCACAATCACACATAATTAATTGAGAAGTGAATTAAACACCCTGTCTCTCTCTGTGGGGCTGTAGCACAACTTCATAAGCTTGTTGCAGCAGAATGGCCACATCTTCACAGACAATTACAGTGTGCTCTTAACACTTCTGTTATCACATGTGATTCGTGTCCCAGTCCAAAGTGCAAACTAGCATTTAACTTCCTCTTTCCCCACCAGTTATTAAATATAAATCCTTCTTTTCAGCAAGACCAAAGTAGTAAAGGCTGTTGGCAATGTATCATCTATAAAAATAGCTAGTCTTAGAAGGTAATAGAAAATCTTATTTTCTTTTCATTTGACTAAGCTATGCCCAATACTGCAATACAGGAAGGTAGAAACTGTATCTGTTTAAATGTAAAAATATAAACAACTATATTTAACATTTAAATAACTTTAAACACAACTCTGCATACTAACAATCTTATGTACATTCCTTCTTAAACAATACCTCTTTAATATCTTCCTCTTTTGTTAAACAAGTTTTATTTTCCTCCCAAAATACCCATTGCTACTTTAAAATTCTGGGGGGGTAAAAATTAGAGCTATATAGAAAATAGCAAGAGGTCGTACAATTGTAGTGTATGATAGCACATATTTTTCATAAAAACAACACATCATTCAAAAACTGAACCACTGTAAAAGTTCTCGTAAGTCCAACAGGACTGACTTTAAAAGGTTACTTTGGTTAACAGCAAGTCATTCTTAAACAATTAAGGGAAGAAAAATATATTCTTTTACCACCTCTACAGATGCATTTCCTTGGCATGTTGTAGCAATCCATATACCTCTACAGATGAGCACTGCAGTTGTTCAGTGCTCCTTATTTGTACTGTGATTTCAATAAAATAGATTATATATAAGCTTGGATTGATTTATAATTAAATTAGTCCAACTTCCTAAAATCTCTGAATAAGAGAACTCTCTTCCTAAGACTTCATAGGAACACTGGGTATCAGAGAAAGAACAGTAACACTACTTCTTCCTCACAAGGTTGATCTCATGCAGTACTAGAAACAGCATCACTAAGTTGCACAAAACTTCTTCTGTTTCCCTGCTTATTTTCCCGGTCAGGAGAGTGACACAACTTCTGCGAGCTCTGGATACTCTGACACCCAGCTGGTCACACCAGCCTCTGAGCATTCAGACAACTAAAGTGCCACTGGACTTCACAGTAATGCAATGCTTTCCTCTGAGTCATTATGCATTTTCTAGGTCATGTATGGCCTCTACCTCACTGAAATTTTACTCATTTCCACGGGAATAAATGCCTTCAGCTTTTGGCCAGGAAGAGAAACTTGATCTTTATCTTTCTTCCCTCCTTGCATTATGAAACCCTCTGTTCCATCAAAAATGACAAACAAAAAGGCAAAAATGTAAGATTCTCCAGGAAAAGAATACTGCATTAGTCACTGTGTGTCAGTTAAGCTGCGAAGTAGAGAAGCCTGACCAACGAGCAAAGGCACTTGGTAACAGCGCTGGGGACAACAGTCAATGAGTCAACAATTTCAGTCTCATGATCCAACTGACCAGCAGCGAGGGCTCTGCCGAGGAGGATTTTGTGGACGATGCAACTGATGATTTTTTAGCACCTTCCTCCTGAAAAGGAATTGTTGCACTGTTGTGGAGGTCTGTATTCACAAAACACCTGCTGCCTCGAATATAATCCGTTCCCCTCACTAGCTGCTTGTCAGACACCGGCCTGGAGAGAGGGTGCTGTGTGCTGGGGGTCTCTTCAATGATTGGGGGTATCCTTTCGTTACTGAAGTACCTGCAGAGGACATCGTCACCTGTACAAACAGGAGGAGGAAAACCAATTACTGCTGACTTCAAAACCCTCCATTCACATTTTCTATTTTTTTAAAAGTATTCTGGTTACACTTCAAAAACCTAGATCTGGGGGTTTGTTCATAAAACACCTGGACATAAGCAGCTGTCAATAGATTCATGGCTTTTTGCATCTTTAATGTTTTTTTAAGTCCCACAAATAACAAAATAAATCCATACACAGAGAAGATACTGTTTGACTGTTATATTCCAGATTCACACACCCCAAAAATGCTGGTACAGACTGCCTTCATGCAAATCATTATCATGGGTGAGACATAACCTTCTTCTAATGTGTTATTCAAAATGCTGAAGAGACCAGAGTTGAATTCATGTACTTCTCAATGTAACTCATGAGTCATTTAAAACTTACAAATATTATTCTGGACAAGAGAAATAAATCTTGCAGATGAAGATGTAAGTACTTCCCTCCCTGGTTTTGATTAGTGATTAGTAATGATTTCTCTCTTTTGACTTTTCCCTAGACACCTGACCAAGGCAGCTGCTGCTAAAGACATCCTCCTGGACTAGGCAGGCCCTTGGTTTTGATCCAATACAGCTTAAATACAACCCTGCAGCACTTAGGTACATTTCAAGTATTAAAAAAGGCAACACAAAACCAAAAGCAAAACCAAACAAAAAACCATAGACACAAAAACCAGCCCTGCCACCTGGTGATCGCTCTGTTAGACTCATTACTTAGCTTGCTTCTAATATCCCTCCAGGTTGATGCTTCCTATTATCAGCTTCTATTTTTACATGAAAATAACAGAATCCAGCTTTGATTTTACCTAGAATTAGACATTAGCTTTCATAGCTGATTCCAAGAATAAACTAGTCATCCTTATTTCCCACTCTAACAAGACTCAAATAGTCTTTCAGATGCAAAAGAGGGTGGGAAGAGGACCGTGTGGGAAGGAAAAAAAGCCATCCAACCTAACACCCAATATTATGAGCCTCTGTCTCTCTGCCATTCAGTGATGCCTGCAGAACATGTTGCTTTCTAGCAGCATTAGCAGTAAAAAGCAGCTGCTAAAAGGCCCTACATTTTATGTTTTGAGAACAAGCTTGCTTCTACAACAGCCTCCACAGTGAGCTAAACAAAGACTTAACAAAAAAGTAGTTATGATCAATATTAATGCAGAAGAAAGAGAAAGGGCTGGGTGCAAGAACAGAATGGACATCCTGTGCTACAAAGTCACAAGTACAGATCTGCCCCAGTCATTCCAGCTAACTTTCAATGCTCACAACAATTCTAAGACAGGTTCGTGTCCCATCACAAATTTCACAACTACCATCTGGCATTCCTGCTAAACCCAACAATGGTCACCTTGGATCAGTTCAGCAATATGCATACCTTAATCCTTCATTCCTAATTTAACCACATTCACGCCATTCACCCCAAGGAAATTTTGGAGAGGAAGAAAATAGAATGAGGGATAAAACCTAAAACCTTGCCTTTTCTCCCCGATCCTCGTGGCCTAGAGAAGGGTTCTGCAGCTCCTATCCAGCTTCCATCAGCAGGCATTGACAAAGGACGAGGTTTTCCTAGAGACAACAGAGAAGGTTATGAAGAATTACATAAAGTTTAGATCAACCGTTTTTAAATTTTTACTTGTCCTAGTTAAACAAAGAGATCGGCAATAAGGAGTTCAAATAGCAGGAAAACAAAATTATTTGAAGATACTTCCACTGGTGACATATAAGAAATCAACGTGCTGAGATTGAATAGCTGCCCTCTTGTTCATTTACAGCAGGAGACATAATGTTATAACCAAAACACACATGGAAATGGCTTTCTGTAGCAGCAGAGCCCAGCTGAATGATACTCATTAAAGAAATAACGTTTAGGTGAAATTGTTTCAGATGTAGAATTTCATTCACATTCATAATTTGCACAGAATGCCCTTAATATCCATCAAGTCTGATGAGCAGTTTTCTAAGACAAATCATTTCAAAATGACCAAAGCCCTTATCACAACAGCTATAATGAGAGAGGAATGAACTCACCGTAGGACTGCGTTTTTTCTCTCATCTTGGCTGGCAGGATATTTACTTCCATGGGATACCCAGGCAACTGATCGGAATCAGCAATAGTAAACCTTCGTCTTCGGCTCTCCTGATCCAGAAAAGAATTGGGAGACTCGGCACCCTTGGACCCAGGTAGTGGCTGACTGCGTTTGTTGCCTCCTCCATACACAAAACTCCCCTTTTCATCTCTGAAAGCACATGTCACTTCAGTTAGTGGCTTAAAAGAGTTTAACGCTCCAGACATGAGTGGGTTTGAAAGATACTTCTAGCACCCAGTCATGCTTGTGACAACTGGCATTGTGTTGCAAACAAGCTGGAAAAAGCTCCCAAGTAAGTCAGGTGGTAGAAGACTTCATTATATTTACCAAGGAGAAAAGAAAGCTGCCCCCCTCATGCTAATTCTCTCTTAACAAGCCAGTAATTTAACACACAGAGAACTTTAGAGGCTCCACTCCTGCAAAAGATTTTGATAAATGAGACCCTTCTGCCCTGAGGGCATCAAGGCCTCTGGCTCACTGCCTGCTCAGCACATAGTTGTGACTCTGGCGTGCTACATAAATTTATCCATCTCTGTCTAACAGTAAGACCTATAACCTCCATCTGTGGGACTCTGCTTTTCAGTCATTGTAGGAGTCCAATAACTGTCACTGAATATTTATCACCTTCTCTCTCTCCCTCCTTGAGAGATTCAGTCACAGATTCACAGTGTATATATATATATACACACACACATATATATATGATTTTGATTAAATTCTGCAAGTACTTTTGGAAGAAAAGCTATCCTCCAAATCAAGATTTGCCCAGAGGTTTTTCCCCCTTCCCTGTACATGTTACAATCCTATTGCTTGAAGCAACCATTAGCCAGGTCAGGCACTAGAGCACACAGCTGACTGTCTAAGCACACATATTCCCCAGTACTCACAGTAGTCCCTGGCCAGCACATCCCAATTGTCCAGCTCTCCAGCAAGGACAATGCTCCAGCTCATTGAGTAGGAAGGAGCTATTTATGGAGATGCAAACATCAAAAATCACACTCAGGTATTACACCACAAATTTGTGTGCATGGAGAGCTCTCCTACATCACCACCATGTGGAGACTGTGCCATGGGGAGGGAAACCAAACACTGCTCTCTGCCTCCCAGTGTGGACCAGAGGAGATCCATGCCAGGATGGGAAGAGAACAGGATGATGAGGGGAAAAAAACCCCAACAATTTCAAGAGAAAAGCAACACATGCAAAGGACAAAATAAATGGCCAAACGAAAGGCAAAAGAATTGTCCTTTCTCCTCTTCCTGCCTGCCACAACTTCTCACATTTGCTTTCTTTAAAAGTCAAAGACAAGATGCCTTCCCCTTCCCACACATCATCCAGGACAAGTTTTACAGCTCATATTGTGATTTCCTTCCTTTTCAACAGAGAGTCACATCTAAAGGCATCTGAAGCTCAATATAATTTCGTGTCTCTTTAGGACAGATAAATTGAGCACATGGACATAATTCACCAATGTGCTTGAAATTTAACAATTTGAAGACAAGACTAAGGCATTCATCTGCTAAATCTGTATGCTTGTTATTATGCCAAAAGATTTGAGGATCTGTTTTTTTTTTTTTAATAAAAACTGAGCACATGTAACCATAAAACCAGGCAGAGAACAAGTCAAGGTGGGTCCAGCTTCAGTAAAGAGACCCTACTTTGGAGAGCCCCCCCTTCCCAGTCCTGCCCCAAAGACTGCAGTAATACAACCTCTGTCTCTGTATCAGCCCTCACATGACAGAAGGCAAGTGCTCTCCCACAAAGCCTGCAGCAAAATCTCAGAGTTTCTGTTCTGGGCTATCTACACATAGCCTAAAGTGTCAGGGAAGGCCAGGAAGCATGCCTGCCTTTCATGGCTTGCCTGAAAACTCTTTTTTCCATCCCTTCCCAGATCAGCTGGCAGGGTTCTGGCATGAGTCAACATGGACTTGAGAACAAACAATGGTCAGCTTTACCATACACACCACTCCCCCTCCCACTGTGTACACAGGTCTGCATTTTTATAGCTTACACGACAGGATTTTTAAAAAAAGTTGATGCATTGACTCTCCCTTCCCTTCAGTGGGAACATATTTGTTTTAAACAATTTGCAAGTTTAAAAATTTAACATGATAGGTATAATTTAATGTGATATTCTTTTCTATCCTAACTCCAACAACAGTTATTTAATTTGCTAAAATCCAACAGTACAATAAAGTTACAGACAAAAAAATCACTTCTTGCTCTGTGCAGCTGGATTTGAACAGTGTCAGAAACATAACTCCTCAACAAAACCAGAGATGAAATTCGTTCATGTTCTGGGAATAACTCTAATCTCTGTGACACACAGTAATCTTCTAGTAATAAAATCTGTTACAATCCTGGCACTATAGGCATTTAAGCATAAGTTTAAGCAATCCAATTCATTTGGGCAGCTAGAAGAAAGTCTGAGATTTGCAGTTTCCTCAAGCTAATCTGCACAGAGCTCTAACAGCAAGGCAGCTCAGAAACAAGTGCAATGAAGGAGTTTTTTGTTCAGTAGTGCATGTTTGTTTGCATACCGAGGAGAATATGGAACAGCTGGTGGCGGGGGTATGTACAGATCCAAAATGGCTGGCTTCTCTTTCTTCAGTGAGGTATCCACGGTGCTTTCTGGTGACTGAGTTGAAGTTGGAGGAGGTGGAGCGCTGGTCTGAAACGTTAGACAACTATCAAACATCTGAACATTCATTTATCATTCACAAAAAACTAATTTAATTAGCAATAGTACCATTTTCATCCTCTAGTGAACTACTATCTCTGAGCTGAACGAACACTTTAAAAACTCTTAGAATTTACATTTTCCTCCACCCCCAGTTCTGGCTAGCTTTACAGGCCCTCCTACAGAAGTCCTATCATGGGTAATGCATTGCTGAGGAATATTTTGCTCTTTCCAGTTCTATTTTTCTTCTAAATTCCACAGACAAAAAAAAGCAACTGAGAAAAAGTCCCCCCTTCTATTTTTAGATGCATTCAAAGAATGCAGTTTGTTAAACACAGATACGATTTGCAAGCCTTGTGAAGCCAGCATATGCTACCTTTATTCCATACAATCCAGTGCCTGGGGCATAGACAGGAATATGGCAAAGTACACCATAAATTGGATAAATGGATATAACTAGGGCCAGGGAAGCAAATTAAAAATAGATTCAGCATTGCTCATCACTGTAGCTCACTTCTATATATTCTCAGCATCTTTCCAGGCTCTTGTCTGTCTCTAGTAGAGAAAAGGTTTCAAAGATCCTTTCACCTTTGTCAGGCAAGAGAACTGCACTCTCCTCTTTTTGTCCACTTAGTTAATGGCACTCCTGCACAAGCAGCTGCCTTCTCACAGACAGTACACAGAAACCCAAAACTGTAAAAAGGCTTCTCCAATCACTCCCTCCCCCAAGGAAACGCTGCCTGGCACAGCCTCTAAGCCAACCAACCCCAGCTCTTCACGCTGGTAGCACATGCCAGGCATGATGCCACAAAAACAGGACACAGGCATTGGTGAAAGGAAGGATGAACAAGTAGTCAAGTACACATGTTCTACCCAGTCTGAGAGAAATCTGCCTTCACTAAGACTCATGATAACTACCAGCACTTCACAGGTTTAAATTATCCCCACAGCTGTAGCAGGAGTAGAAGTGGGAACTCTCCCTGGTTTTGGAGATTTCAGGTAATCAGTTTAAATTCAATTAGGTTGTTTCCTCCTGCAAGTGTTAAACTCCAAGCTTCCTAATACAACAAGCCATTCCTCAACATGATTATTTAAGAATAACTAACATCACTTTCTCTGTCTACTCAGTACCCAACCTGTGAATTGCCCAGCAACCAAATCTTATTTAAACAAGGAGTTTAAATAATTTCTTGAAAAACACTCTTTCCCACCCTTAACCAGACTAAAAAGAAGACAAATATATGGAATAATATAAGTTATTTCAGCAAAAACATATTACTGTGATAAACAGAGAAAGTATTTATTTATTGTTCCAAACTGATGAATTCCATATATATCAGCAGTTTTGTCTCAGATAAGTTCTCCCGGTGGCACACAGACTGATTAAAACGTTCAGCACACCTAGTCCCTTTGTGTAGCAAGAGGTCATTATCTGGTTGCAAGGAGAAAAAAAACAAGAAAAAGAAAAAGAGAAGAACATTGTCCCTTTCATCTAGGAACCATAGGAAGACAGCCATTTCACCTAACCTGCCTTGACCTCAACCATAGGAACATCTGGAGCATTTCTGGGATTTCTCTTTTTTAAGTTGCAACCAAGGCATTCCCATCCTGAGATCAGAGAGGAGCTGGCAGGCTCTCACCTGCACCAAGGGTGGTTTCCAGCGCAGGTTCTTCAGTGGAGCAGGAGTGAAATGAAAAGAGCCAGTAGGACGTTTCTTAAGCAGAAGCCTAACTCCAGCAGGATTCTCTCGCAACTTGGCCACCAGATTTTTTAGCTGCCATCCAACCTGGAAGAGAATAAAGGTCTCTTTTATTTACCATTTCTTTTCTGAAAGCAAACAAACAAGAAAAACCCAAATCCCCCAAGTCAAACAGTTTGTTTTCACATAAACCTAGAAAAGATAAGAGATCCAAAACAGCCATTTTAAGAATTAAGAAAAAAATTGGAAAGTTCATTTTTCGCAAGATTCTTCATTTTCTTTCCAAGAAAGTTGTCTATTTAAGCTGTAAACTAAATACTGAGATATCAAGCAATGCTCTTTATACCTCAGTTCCAGTCCTAGAAGGACGCATGGATATGCTCAAATTGACTAACACAGGGATTTACAGAGAATTACTTTCATCATGTTTCTTTCTCATATTGGAAGGCATTATTTACCTGTGCTAAGCAAAATGTAATCATCACATCCCAATTCCCATATGCAAATGATATCACAATCATTTGCAAATTATTGCGGGGGGGGTGTTTAAAGATCTTTATCTGCATTTCAGTGGATTGTAACATGGCATTTTAAAACAGGACTTAAATGCAACATGAACTAATTTAATGTGATGCACAAAGCATTTAAACATGAAATATTGCATATTTATTTTATCAAAATACTGCAAAGAATAAAATGTGCCTTGAAAACGAAATGTTAAAACGCCTCAGACATTTCACTAGTAAAACAGCAGAACCGCCTCCTGACCCCATGCATTCAGCAGCACCTGTGATGCAGAGCAAGCACAAGGGAAGGTCTGTAGCGCTGCAAGTTACTCACCACAGTTTGCCGATTAACCTGGATCACTTCATCACCAGCATGAATCTTCTGAGAGCGATCAGCAGGGGACTAGAGAGAGGAAAACAAGAGTCATGTGCTGCAGCAGGTCTCCTTCCCTCCCATAATAACCCCCACCAGGCGAAGTCAAAGGCTGCATCAGCAATGCTCTTCAATACAGACAATTTTTACATCTGCTGGTGACTTGAGAAATGTAAATTAATTAATCTAATTATTTATTTTTATACTGGGGTAACTAAAGGGGAAGGGAGAAGGCATAGCCTCCATCTGTTACAGGCCAAACAGTACTTAAGTCATGGGACAGTTTCCACTCTCCTTTTCCCTCCAGTTTGTACTATAGTTTTAGACAGTAGTCGGACAGGACTGAAGATTTCTGCCCTAACAGAATAACCATCTTAAACAGCTTTCAGATAAATGTATATTGATTTAAAAAAATACATTAAGACTTTGAATGTATAGAACAAAGGACCAGAAGCCCTCCAATCCACAAGATAGATCCATTGCACTTTCCTTTTTTGTTTTCCAATATAAAGAAGCTTCTGACTTTAATGTGAAATTGCCTGCCTGAACCACCAAAATCAGCAGATGAAAATATATGTGTGCACACGTCAAATGTGCATAGACAGGTATTTTTCAAATACCTATCTAATAACAATAGACTTTAAAATACAATTTTCTTGGAACAAAACCTAAGCTTTGGGGAGCCGTTAGCAAGGAATGGATGAATACGTCAATATTTAGATTTATCAACAGCTGGTGCAATGCACCAGTCTTTGCTGCAGCTATTAAAAATACTCTCACGGCTATAACACACCAACTCCTACCAGCCTTGACAACACCCAAAGCACACAGACATACTACCTTGGTACACGCTGCACCCTGGTCACAAGACAACAACTCCTCCCATTCCCCCCACCCCATGAGTAACCACCAGGCAGCAGGCCAGCTCTTCCCAGTGACTCCAGAACTAAGCAGTGGGATTTAGGACGCCCTTCTCCACCTCATCACACCTTTGCACACCAACTAACTTTGTTATGAGAAAGAACTGTAAGAATAAACAGTGCAACAATGGAAGAAAACATGGGGGAATTTGTGGGAGGCTCCAGCTATCATGAGTAACCCCATCTCTTCATTGTCTTCTTGCTTCCTCTGAGAGGAAATGCCTCTGTGGAAAGCTGCATATAGAGGAGTCAGCCAGGATCACAAAAAAATGCTGGGCCAGAGTCAAGTTTGTGAAAAACAAAGTTCATTTCAAGCTGTGCTTTGGGTGACCAACAGCTCGTCTGAGGGAGGGCGGGGGACCCTTGCACAGAGAACTCCTGCAGCAAGTGACAGGTCACAGCACAGACACTGCGATCACACTGTGAGAACAGAGGAAAGAGCAAAGTTTAGCTCTAGGCCAACGTGACATGCAAAGTCACACGTAAGATGGCATAACTCAGCAATCTTCTTGGTTGACTTGTACCAAATGGACTACCCCAGTTCTTCTGTTGTTCAGTACTGTCAATTTAGGGGTGCAATTCCATCGTATTCCCCTATACCAGCTCCTGGGGACAGCTATTAAAACACTATTCTAAACCAAGCAAGAAAATTGAGCTGAGATCCAGCCTGGGTCATCTAAATGATACCACACTACCATAAAGACATCAGTTCTTCGCAGATCTCTCAGTCACTTGTCAAAGGAAGGAGTTTCCCCAAAGGAAGAACCAGCATTGATTTTAAAAAAAGAAGACGCTTAGGTCAACACTCAAAGCTACAGAAGGAATACAGACCCAAAATACGATCTACATGCAGAAAGAGCTTGCCAGCAGTCAACATTACATTCTTTCACATTCATCAGATGTTAAAATTGCTGCAAAAGTGGACTTGGTCTCTGTGGCAGATCCTATTCAGAGTTATGCCAGGACAATAGCATAAAAACTATAGAAGCATTCACTTTGCACTCTGAACTGCAAGCACAAATTTCCACTCTCTCCTGCCTGGTCCACGGACCTGGCAGGAGAACAACTAGAACCACTGGTTCTTTCCTATGCTGCAAAAGCCAAGTCTCTCTGCTCTTCTTTCTTTCAGTCACTGCTCTTGTACAGTAGCCTGTTTGAAAGCATCACAGCATCACCTGCCAGCCTCAGCTGCTGGCCAGAGGTCCACTCCTTCAAGGGCTGCCCAGAAGCCTTCAATAAACTCTCAGCTACAAAGGACTCATAGTGTACAAATAAAACAAGCAACCACCTGCAGTAAAAACTAGTTGCCTCTCTTGCCAACTATTTCCTTCCAGCTGACCTCTCTTAAAGTCTTACTTGTTCACAGTCTTTTTACACTGCAAGGTAATTTTGTCACAGGACAGCTCATTGATTTCATTACTCATTACTGAATTTAGCACACTACCACCTAAATGTTCCCATTAGAGGAGATTGCCTTTGCCAGTGGAGAGCAAATACATCCAAGACTTTGTTAAGCAAGGTACCATAAGGGCTCAGAACAGCAGATACAGTAACTTACTAAAGCAATTATTGTAATGCCGAGCATTTGAACTAATTCGTGTACTTGCAGAAACTGGTTTAATCGGACTAACAGCGAAACATGCAGGCACAAAATATTTACAAAATGTGGATAAGCAAATGATGCATCACACAGTATTTAAAGCAGGTAATACCATGCAAGTCACATGCAAAACAACAGAAAGTAGTAAGTCAAACTAACTCAGCCAAAGCTACTGTCTGAGTTAATCTACATTTACTTCACTTACATTTTCTGTAGTTCCAGTAATTACATGCAATCCATCATAAGTTGATTTGATGTACATTCCCTAAACACAAGGAAAAAATGAAAAACAAGTTTAAAGGCAAAACAAACCACATAACTTATCTGATTAAACCACTGTTGGCAACAGACTCCAAATATTATTAAAACCAGTTAACAATTCATATATTCTCCCTAGAAAAGTGTGTGGTCTAATATTGCAACACTCTAAACTTCTTCACAGATCACTTTTACTGTAACTAATTGTAATATTTATAATGGCTTAAAAAACTTAGAAACACTGACCGGTTGGTAACACCAAACACTGCTGGTTTTGCTGCCCTGTCAGTCTTTGGCCTTGAACAGAACTTTACTGCCTGACTACCCAGCCTGCACTAGAGAATTACAAGTTTTACTAGGTGGCCATCAGTTCTCTCCACACAGAACACACTTACAGGTGGGCTACAAATATTGCTGGCACATTCTTTTACAGTTTCTCTTGGTAAGTCAATATACAGACTGCCTCATAACCACAATACTTACATAAGCACTAAAAGCTCCAGCAGAGTGTTTGTGGCTCTGTGTGTTAATGCTGAG
This sequence comes from Origma solitaria, assembly GCA_013397895.1. Classification (NCBI taxonomy): domain Eukaryota; kingdom Metazoa; phylum Chordata; class Aves; order Passeriformes; family Acanthizidae; genus Origma; species Origma solitaria. The sequence goes on from VZRL01005209.1 coordinate 895,407, forward strand.
TGTGAATACAAGGATAAACTCGATGAAGTAGGTGTTGACTATAAGAGCATCACATTTAAAATCACAAACAGGCTATTAACTAATAATTACATAGATTTCCCCACAAGAGGTGACCAGGCACAATGGTTTCATCATTCATGAACAAATACATATCTACTTTTCCGTTCTATATCTGTTGTTAGAAACACTCACACTGAGAAATACAGAACTGGATGTTACTCAGGAGCTGAAAGCAGTTTAGCTGCCTGAAGTCACCACACTTGTTTTAAAAGTAGGTAGAAAAATAGATGATCTTTTGGACCCTTCCTCTCCAGCCAAATTCCCTGCTTGTTTTCCTGTCAGTATCCAGTGTGCACCCACTTCTCTGTTTCTTACTTAGGCCAAGTTAGACTGACTCTGCTTCATTGTAGCTGGTGCAGTAACTAAGAGGTTCTCATAATTTCAAGAATGCATGACTGATTCAGTCAAATCCAGTGGCCTAGGTAAAACGATATAGCGCAGTCAGACTGTGCAGCTTTCTCTGAAAATGTTCACCTCTCCTGCCTTCAGGGCTAGGGGTGAATACAAATGCACGTAAAAATTTTAATTCCCTCCAACTCATTCTAACACATCTCTTCCCTAGGCAGAAAATCCACTAAGATTTCAAATTAAGTTTCCCATAACCAGCACTCAGCTGAGCAGAACCCACTGAACAAACAAGAGCCAGTAACGTGACACGGCCACCAAACACTTAAAAAATTCTCATTTTCCTGCTCACAGCAAAATTCTCATATTCATTTCAATCTTGCTATAAACACACACAAAAAGACATCTTTCAAAACACAAATATCATTTCTCATTATGTTCTCCTTCTCCTAACCCCCTAGAAACACAAGTGGTTACAGTAACCTGAAAAAATACAAATATTTGTGAAGCTAGTAGTTTTAAGCTCTCCAATATCCTGGTTAACACATAAATCTTCAACAATTTAGAATCAGATATTATATTAGGGATCAAACCTATTAATGTGCATATTTGGTAGCCACTCCAGCACACCACCCGACAACTGACCTTTTAGAGCTCTTCCCCATGTCTCTTTCTTTTCCCCACAGGTTTTGATTATAAATACACACTTGCATTGGCTCACAGGGCTACCTATTAAACACTGGGAACATCAGGACACTCCAGAATTTCTTCTTACCAGGCCTTCCCCAGGTTTAATGTTGGTTAAGTGGACCTCCTCCAGACACGCACACTGGCTCATCAGTGGGTCTGTAGTTGATCGGATGGCTTTATCACAAATGCCATTTAAAGTCTTGGCCTGCAATGAGAACATAAAAAAACCAGTTAGGAAAACTCTCTCCTGGCTTTTTCCTCTTTCAATTTCCAAAAGATGTAAAGGAAATGAGTTCTAAAACCACTGAAATAGAAGATTCATTTGTACAGATCTATTCTACTGCAAGTTTACATCCTTAGTGTAACACAGTACAAACAACCTGTTTCCATTAGTGCCACCTCACCATTGCTAACAGGCGCCGACACATCCTCTGTCTATAAAAATAAACACACAAAATACAGAAAAAAATCGGGTTTGGGATTTGTTTGCTTCAACCAAAATATAACCCATTAAAATACAGAATTTTTTTGATGATTCCTTGTGGGAACAGTTGACAGTTTTACATGTTGTTCTGTATTTCTGCTGTGAGAATACAATTGGCCACATGTCACAAAAAGTGATGTGCTGGCCACTGACACATCTGCACAAAGCTTTACAGTACAAGGTAGGACATCTAGCACGTAAGTGCTTCTGAAGTACTTCTCTCCACTGTGCCTCTGAACTGACCTCTTCTGGAATGCTTACACAGGCAAGGTTCATATTTCCTTTTGACCAAAACATAACTGATCCTAAGCCAACATTATAACTAAAGGCTAATTCTGACCTTGGTGTGTGTGTCAGTAAAGTCGGAGGCAGAATGGCTTTGCCTTGTAGAACATGTAACTACCAGAATGTCTAATTAAGTATGGAAGAAAACGGAAAAAAAAAAAAAAACAAAAAAACCCAGTCAAAAATTGGTGCCCTCTCTACACTCACAAATTTCATTATGTCCCACTGTGTTTTATGTCTTGACATCAACTGAGGCAAGGCTGACACTCAAAGTAGGTTACAAAAGCTTAAAGGAGAGGGAAGAGAGGATTAATACACAGTACAGTAGCTAGGTATAAACAGTTTGGGAACCAGCAAGGTAAGCCACCTTCACAAGGGGATTGAATCTTTCAATCAAAGCAGACACATATAACTACAGAATGGGGGGGAGCTATGTCATAGGAAGACATTGGTTTGGAGTACAATGGTCCTGGGAAACAATAGCTCCAACGTTTTCTGTTTCATTTTACGTCAGATTTATAGAGGGGCAATAAAATAAATCAAAACAATGTTTTAGGTGTGAATGCGAGGAACTGCTCAAACAAGGGAATTCCAAACAACAATACCTACTTCCAGTGTGGGTGTGCACAAATGGAAAAAGAAAGATGCAGAAAACTCCCTTTTACGTGGTCTCATTATTTATGAACAAAATTATTTTTAGTTATTGTGCTACTAAATTCCTAAGCATCTATGAGCCACCGGAAGGCCTTATCAAAAAGCACAGCCTGGTTCATGTCAAAAGCAGGAAGCGATGATTAACTGTTACAAAATATAAAAAGCATTCCATTACACTCTGCCTTTGGTCACAAGGCTGCTTCAAACAACCCTGGAAATTCAAGCCCAAGTACAGAGCCAGAACTTCAGTTCTGTGGCAGGGCAGCTCTTTTACATGAAAAAGCGTAATAAGGCAGAGGGTCTGCTTATTAAGGCACTAAATGCACTTCACGGACATAATTGGTTTATTTAGACTATGATCATTCTACAGTACTACTCCTCCCTTGAAAATTTGAGGTCTAAATTCTCTTGGAAAAATAGCCGTGTAATGAAACCTTATGGAATACTTGACACTATGCTATTACACACACTATCCATCTGCTGAAACTTCAATGATTTCCTCTACAGTAAAGAATATACACAAAAAACCCCATAGTAATGTTTACTTGCATGATATGCTTGTACATTTGGGACTGAAAAGCTGTAGTCAATACAGCCAGCACTGAAGCAATCAAAATGAATGCGAATGCAGACAGCTGAGTTTCAACAGAAACATAAACTTACCACAGTCTGGACTTTATCTTCCATGTCAGCCACAGTGCAATCCTAAAAATAAAACAAGAACAAACCCTCTGCATTAACCAATAAACATGAAAACAAATCATCTCTGAAAACTCTGCAAAATTTCCATTTTAACCTCAAACAGAAATAGAGTTATTCATGCTGCAGGGATTAGTCAGATTAGTTTCACCCAGTAGGGCTCAAAAGGACTGTTAAGCAAGTATTTTCTGGCCCTGGTAGAAAGCAATAATAAACCTTGAAAACTAAGAGAATGTGGGATTCGATTACAACAGCTGACTTTTCCAGAAAAGCAGAGCCCTGCACAAACAAAATCAGATTCTCATAAGGCCAGGCAGATGTGTTTGCCTTACACCAATAAACCCTGACTCAGGTACTCCTGTGTCCCAGGCATCAAAATGGATCTAAAGCATACTGTTAAAAATAGAACAGAAAGTGATTTTTTTAAAATATGCTACTGATGACATTCCTGAAGGGCAGAGGACTGCACACAAGGCATTATTTACAAAGCCCAGGTATAAAAGTCTTTGAACTGAAACAAGTTCATGTAACAAATGACAGAAGTCATCATTGTTTTCTGCAAGAAGAGCTGAAGTGGAGAAAAACATTATTCTCAATTTAAAAAGTTAGAACAGCATGTAAATAATAAAACAAGATTCACAATATCTACAAGAAGAAAACCCCTAAGCATTTTAATAAGCTTAAGAAGGAGTCATGTTGTAGAAGTTTGGAGAAGACTTTCCCCTGCTTTTCTCTGCTAAATACATCTGCACAAATCAATAGCAAATGCTACCTATCATCATGCAGCCAAAATGCTCAATATTGCAAAGTCCTTCTGCTTCTACTCATTTCCATTTACAGTGTTTGCCATAGAACTATAAGTGGAGTAAAGTCCTGTCCTTGAATCTATATAGCTATCATCAAAGTTAACTAGAATCTTCTTGCATTCCTGCCTTGCTTTATTATTCACCCACTTTTATACATCATTTATGACTATGCACAGCAACATCAGTTCCACAAGAGCCACTCTGGCCTCTTCTTCACTATTAGAACTGACCACCTGTTCCTATACTCTATACCCTAAGAAGAAATACTTTTGAAGTCTAAAAACCCTCCTAAAGATTTTCCAACTGTATCTCTTTTCCACATTAGTGGACTCCTTCGGTCTGCTCTAATATATGTGCACTGTCCCAGGACAAAATAGTGCTGGTTCCTCCCCCATTAATGCTTTTTCTCATATGCACCAACCCATTCTTTATTATGGGTCATATCAAATTGGCAGAGAAGTAATCTGATGCTTTTTAAAAGGATACAGCTTGTGTTCACCATTTCCATTCCCCTGCCATCAAAGGCTGATCTAACCAAAAGACAAGACACCGTTTTTAGCAATTTTATTAATACATTCAGCAATCTCATATCTCAGTTTCTGTAGAACTCTTGGGTGAACACCATCTGCTGCTAGAAACACTGCTCTAGTGCACAATCTGCACATCTGTAGCTGTAAATCACTGACTTTGTGCAATTGCACACAGAGCACCTAACAAGAAGGGTATTGAGCAGCAGGCATGTGCACCTTGGGAGTACCCAGACACCATCCTTTCTCAATGATGCACCTGACATAACTGGGTGTCATCACAACTCACAGGATGTTTCTGTCCCTTGGCATCATCCCTTCAGCATGGGGAGCGAATCACACATGGCACAGGGCATGGTCCTTCAGAGTTCAAACAATAGATGGGCCATGGAGTAATGGTTATGAGCAAGTGCGGCAGTAACTGAAGCGTGCACAGAGTGGTTCACAGCCAAAGCAGTGCCACACTCTCAGAACAGTCTCAAAGACAAGCAGCATTATTCAGAGAGCAAAATTATGTCAATTGGCAATCTTGGCACAGTTGCTATGTGTCCTTTTAGCTGTTATCTGTACAAACACTCATCATACAGCTGGTAAATTAAAGTTTTGAAAAATACTGTGGTCATGCAGTAGCGGCAGAAGCAGCCTGGCTAGTGGGATTTGTATCATAAAGGTGGCAGCTCCTTCTATTACATGCAGCACTTCCCATTTGATGGCTAAAACATTCTGCATTGGACAAAATCTATGAAGTCTGCAAGCATATGTATAAAAATCTATGGAGCCGTATTTTTGTTTAGAGTTAGCACTGAAAAACTGTATTTCAACATGCCTTTTGGAATGTGAAAAATCTTCAGACATAGATCAACTATTTCAAAGACTAACCCTCTTTCTAGTAAAGCTCAAGAAAACATGAGTAGCCTTCAAGCTGCAGTCACTTAAGATACAGCCAGCAATACCAAAATTGGTAATTAAATTGAGGGGCACAGGGAAAAACAAAAAACCCCATGACTCAGAAACAGACAACCGAAACTGACTTTCATGGACATTCACAGTTAAATGTAAGCTCTTATTCCCAGAACTGCCGTTCATTAGTACTCAGCACAGAGCAAGCACATTACTTCCCCAAACACCCCCTTTCCTTCCTTTTTGGAAAGCAGAGAGGAAAAGAAATCAGCTGACCTTCTGAACAGTAGTAGTGAGGTCCAAGCAGAGCTGAATGATTCTGTTCTTCATTGATGAAAAGTCAGCAATACCTGTAAATGGGGTCCTACAACAAGAGAAAACTCCCCTTAGATTGGAAGGACCAGCCTTCTGCCATCCTACCTTATCAGTAAGGAAGAGCATATGAGAGTAAGTGCTGCAACTCTGACATTGACACAAGTGTGAGGATAGTTTTCTAATATAAGTATTCCTGACTGCATAGTCCTGCTCCACTCTTGCACCAATATTGGGAATTGTCTAGTCCTGTGGTAAGCAAGTTCAGAGAGCAGAACCAGAAAAAATTATCAGTTTGCCAGATTGCAGCTCTCTCACTTGTAAGCTCAAGTCAAATCATACAGTGGTGTAAAAATCACACACTTGGGTTTACCAGTGAGGAGGCCTCCAACTTTCTGACTGGACAAGGAACAAACAATTTTCTGAAAGAAGAAAAATGGATTTTCACATTTTACACACAGACGTGCAGTGAGATTTAGACAAGAGTCATTACAGGTCGGGCAGCTTTAGGGCCTGTACAGTCCTACATCTGACCCTCCAGACAGCTGCAAAATCCAGAAGAGGGGTTGAGAAGTAACCATAGCAGGTTTGGTAATGAACAAGCCTGCAATTTTGCTGACTGTGAATTACAGAAAAAAACTTAGGGTGAGCTGCCAGCAACAGAGTGAAAGAACAGGACCAGGTGAGAGGCACAAACTGTTAACATCACTGCCTGGACACAGACCAACTCCTTGCTTGTGAGCAGGATAAAGCACAAAAGCGTTCCTTGCTGCCAGTCCCTGTGCAGTTCTCCTCCTAACTTTCCCTCTCAGGAAAGCCAGCAAGGGGTTTGAGAATTTATGTTCATCTGTAATCATGGACTGCACTCCTGACAGCACCTGACCTGCTGCAGCTGTCACAAAATAACTCTGGCTCTTTCCAGGGAAAAAAAAAAGAATTAAATAAAGAGGGGGGGGGGAAACAAAAAAGAAAAAATATGAATCAGCAGAAGGAGAATTTCTCCCACTGCTCAGTTTTCAAATCACATAGTTAATGCCATGATTCCAGCAGAACATTAAAAAGTTTTTTAGAAAGGGACCTGACAATGACAAATAATTTAGAAGGTGGGAAAGTCATGTATGAGAAACTGACCTGAAAAGGAACACTCCTACTTTTATAAATACCAGTCTGTGTGCAATGTTAACAGTTTTATTGGTTTTATCAAGAGTGGAAATGAAAGGTTAAATTTATTCACTAGAGGCCTTCTAACAACACCAGAAAAAGGGGTTAGTGACATCAAGATCTTTACATCCAAGCATCTAAGAATTGCCCTACAAAGAGAAGCAACTCATTAGAGCAGCAAATTAAAATATAATCATTTTATTCTTACCTGTCCAACCACGCAAGCAAGGCTTTAGCAGCACCAATAAGCTCTACAACAGAAGTAAGGAATTCATTGGGGGGCTTGCGAGAGGTATTTCCATCATAATTTGAACTTTTCCTGCGGCTGCTGATGTAATTTTGCAGATTGTTGGACGACCCTCGCAGCTTGAGAACCAGGTTCTTCATATTGTCTGTTTCAAGGCCATAGTTCTGCAAGGAATATTATTAAGCTTGATAAATATTCTTGTTGAGTTTTCCTGTTTATTATACCACAAGTTATAAGCTCCAATGGAACAAAAAGTCTTGAGGATTCGCACAACTTTCTCATGGTTTTTGGATAAAGTACTTCCTAAGATTTCTTCTACACTGGAGCCACAAACCATACTTTAGTAGGAGCCAAACCCCCTCAGTTTCTGACATTAATGAGATTTAAGGACACTTTCTAATCAGAAGGATGTCCCAATGCCCTAACAGATACCATTTACTTGTCAATAACAGGATTGTATTGGAAAAGCAAGCTTTTTTTTTTCTTAAAATGTTTTCTATTCTGTGGTAAATAAACACTGAAGCAACATTTCATTCACAACTAAAGATAAGTTAAATCTGGTAAGAGATGAAAACATCAACAGGAAGTAAATGTAATTTTGCAATGAAAAGCTTGAGTAAATATTTGGATAACAAGTTTTCAGTAACTGTGCTCCTTGAATACAACAGTGCAATTATTTGCAAGTTCGAGGACAGCATTAACATTACATTATACATGGTAATTTAAACTCATTTTTAGACATAATATTTTTCATTCAACATCATCTTTACAAAAATTTACAAAACCTAAAAAAAAAATCTGAAGAGTCTTGCCTGTAACTTCAACTACATAAATTCAAACTCCTACTTCTCTTGAGAAAAAAAAACCAACAAAAAACATCCCCACCAGAACAAAACAAACACACAAAAACACAAGAGAGTCTACCCTTCTCTATTCTTTTGCTGCTGCAGATTCTTGCAACCAACCTCCAAGTTCCATACTTTAGTCAGATATACTGTCTACTCTTTTTTTTTTAAATTTCCCATTCAAAAATTAAACCAACTAAAGCAAATTTAAATTCCCCTCAATTCCCAATTTTCAGGGGTTCCTAATACCTCCAACTCAGGATCACAACACTGCCCACACTGAAGGGGAGCTTCAAAGGTCTCAGACCAACCTCCTGCTCACAGCTGGCTCAGATGTGAGTTCCGAACCCCTCATTCAGGATTTTATCTTGTCAGGTCTTGAAAGCCTCCAAGGACAGAGACTGCACCTTTAAAATACTACTAACTCCTATGGATAAGATCCCAGTGGGTGTAAGTTACACAAGTGCCTCCCTCCTCCAACTCAGGGCTGTTGACAAGGAAGTACTCTTAAAGTGCAGCCAGGAGCAGGGATTGAAAGGATAAGTCCAATTTTTAAAAATGCCACTGTTGCAACAGCAAAGGATATCCTTAAATTCTCCAGGATCACAGAAAGGCAAAGATCTGGATTACTAAACAACTTGAAAGTACTTGCAACTCTGTGATGTGTGAACTTATCACCTTTCAATTTTAAAAACAATAACAAAACATCAAAAAATACCAGCATCACAAAAGCATTATTTGGCTGCATTTCTTGCAATTAGTTTTATCCTCCTCTCAGAAGATTGCATTTTAGTCTACTGTTGAAGACATACTTTTTCACAAACAGGTCTGGATGTGGAGCAAGTTCTATGACCACAAGAAAGTAGCCACACATCACTCAAAGAGGGGAACTAGAGGATGCTGATCCCCTGCTCTCATAAAGGGACAGAAAACAGAAAATACTTTTTCTGTGCAGCGGTACAACCACCTAATCACTCTGATAAGGACTTGAGAGTTTTCATATAATTATCTCCAGACCTTTCTTTCTGACATTCAGATGCGGAAACTGTGCCAACCACCTGCAAGTATTTGAGATTAGAGACGGCACCAGCATTTAAGAGGACACGTGTTGATATACCAGGTAAGATTTTGGGCTTGGCTCTAAAACATTCACATACTCCTTATCACACCTCTTTAAACTTATTTATACCATGTGTGAGTCTGGTGTGACTCTTCCAGTTCAGGTAGTTTTTTAATAATTCTGTCAAGTAGTTCTCAGTTTTGAGGGAGATTTCAGCAACACAGGTGTTGCCTCTAGGGATGCAGGGGCTCCAGCTTATAATGGTATCTAGCTTATGGTGTCCCCAAGAAACTCTCAAGAGCACATCACAGCTAAGCTCTAACAGTCTCACTACTCTAAGCTCTCCTACAACTTCCCCCAAAGTGTCTATAGAGTGCACCTCCCCTGCTCAACCAGCAGTTTGTGCCCTAGGAAAGGTCCTGGCCAAGCACTATACCTAATCCAGCACAACACAGGCCATGCAGCTCTTCAGTACCAGGACACCAAATTATCCAGCTGTGGGTCAGCCCTGATGGATGAACTTTCCCAAAAATATGCATCATCACAACCCAAGCCACCTCTGATCCAGGGGCAAGCCACTCTCCTCACCTGTCTGCTCTAATACACAGAAAGCATTTTGCACCTTCACCACATACAGCAATGCTTCTATCCAAGCTGAAACTGCCTTGGCCACCTCGCACATCACCAACTATTCCTGCTCCTGCACTTGCAATGTCCTGTCTTTTGGGAGGGCTGGCTCGGCGATCCAAACAATACAAAGAAATCTAATCCCTTAGTTTAGCTCCCTGAAGTAGCTCACTTCAGGGTCAGGTGAGTGCAAGCACAAAAGATCACTAATCAGAGGACAGGAGGGGGTGGAGACAGCAGCTGACTTGGATTAATTTAACTTGTCACAGAACTGTAGCCCCAGTTCAGGACAGATAGGAATGCTGATATTGTGGCAGCACACCAAACAGCCTTCACAGTGACACACAGTTGAAATGCAAAGCTTAGCAGGCTTTTCTTGAACTATTTCCACAGGACTAAGGCTACAAGAGTTAAGAAATTATTATTTAAGCAACAAAAGGTTTCAGATGTTGCCCATGAACCAAAGAAAAGGTTACATTTTACTATCGCTCCAGATTTTAAACATCAAAGTTGTTTTAATCCAAACACAGGCCGAAGCCATCGGTCAAGAGCAGCCGATGTCAAACATTGCCAGGTTGTTACTCATTAACCTGGGCAGCCACATGCAGGGCTGGAGAGAGGCAGCACCCACACGTGCAGGGGAGAGCACACGCGCACAGGAGCACACTCCTTCTAAACACCGTCACATTGAATGAGAAAAAATAATCTGACCAAAGAACTACTCAAGGTCAGGCTGCCAATATAACAAAAACATTTTTTAAAAAAAATTTTAAAAACACACAAGAAAACCCCCATGGTTAACTGAAGTCAAAAGAGCACAGCAGTTGTGTCAAAGGCAAACTGGGCTGATGCAGAGCTCTGCCACCACCCAGGGACATCGTCCCCTTCCATTTCACAGCCATGTCCACGTGCTGCAATGGGATGAGTTGGACCTGACAGCCGATCAAACTGAAAACCTGCTCGGGGGAAAAAAATGAATAAAACCAATTCAAATGCCGGCTCAGAAACTGATCCAACTCACTGTAGGCCTATACAAACACAAGAGTTAACACAAGGCACTGTCACAGTCAACCATTCTTGTTATTTTCCTTTTAACAAAAATCCATTCTAACGAATTCTTTGGAGTAGCAAATTTCCTAATAAATGACACTAAATTTGAGACCTCTAGAAAACTGAAATCTTATGTGGTAGTGCACAGACATCCTTTGACAATGATTAGGACCTAAAGGGTAAGTCTTCACGTGTGCATGTTTTTATTTCATGTTATGATGTTATATTTTGGTACGCTGCAAATATGCTGGCAGAACATTACTACCAGCAAAATTATTAAAGGCATAACTATGTTCTTTTTGGTTCATGGGTTTCTTCAGGGTTTGGGGTTTTTTTGGTTGTATATAACTAGTATCTCTTCATTCTAACCTCAAGAAAAATCCACTGCTTTTTTATTTCCAAAATCTCCCATCATACAGTGTAGGCAAAGATTCAGAAATCAAATCCAAAGAACACATTAAAAGTGAAAATATTTGCATAGTTTCCTGCTTGCATTGTTTTATATTCATTAAGCCCTCAAAAGCTTGTTTTCTATCCCTGCTCTTGTGGCTTGAAAAGCAAAGTCATGTATGCTTGTTCTCCCCTTCCCTAAATATTTCAATCAACAAAGCAATGTCATCTTTCTTCCATCCCTTCCCCCACCCTAGCAAATACTGTCAACAAAAAGTTGTAACACTAGAGAAAAGAGTAGAGAAAAAGCAGTAGAGAAAAATGCATTAATTTCTCTTTCACACCAGAAACTTCCAGACATATTTTTCACTCGGTGCTGCCAAATAGTACTCAACCCCTATAAAAACTAAATTAAAAAAACAGGTGCATTTGGTGTCCTTTCTCAAGGAAAGGACTATGTTCACACTGTGTTTAGTGACTGATCTACTGAGGCTGGAATGGAGGTCTGTACGGTAAATGCTTGAAGAGATGCTGCAGGAGAAAGATGCTCCCAAGACAGTTGCCTCACAGTCTTTAGAGCCACGTGTGTTCTTATGGTGTGAGGGAATCAAAGCACTGATCTCAAGGAAACTCAGCTGGGAAACGGCCAAGGCAAAACTAGATAAAAAGTGAAACTCTTCTTAGGAACTCCAAGACTGGGAAACCACCAAAGGCCCCTCTCAGCCTTTCTCCACCAGCAATGAGAACTTTCAAAGAGTGACATCAGGCCGGCCCAGCATTTCCACAGTGTGAGCTGGCAGCATGGTGGAGGTGGCACTGGGGTCAAAAAGCGGGGAACAAAAAAGAGAAAAAAGATTAAAAAAAGAAAAAATTAAAAAAAAAATTAAAATAGTTCCTTTGCTTGCAAGGTCCCAAACGTTGGGGAAATGTCAGTATATGTACAAAGCATCCACTAAACAATAAACATTCCCACTTTCAAAGAACTAACGCAGGTGGAATCAGGAAACCTCTCTTGCACAAAAAGAAGAAAAAAAAAAATTGGCTGTCACTAATATCTAGTGTCCCCTTGGAAACAAAATCAATGGTGATTCTATACAATTCCAAAAACTCAAGGGAACAGGCCTCAAGAAGGTAGCAAAGGGCATACCGAAGACACAGGAATTTTTCCTTCACTTCTTAAAAAGGCAAAAAGGATATTTCAGCTGTAATATGCAGGATCTGTCTAAAGCATTAACTTGAGCTGCATTTCACAAAGGATTTCCAGAAATGGGTCTGAGGTCAAAACTTTTGTCTACAAAGGAAATTAGAAGGAAATTGTAGGAGATAAAACACAGCTTTAGGTTCTGGCAGTTGTCCAGCTTTGTTCGCTTTATTCTAATATTTTTAAGAGAATAAAAAAGTGCCCTTGGGGACTGCCACATAGACTTCAGTCAGGACCATATACAGCCCACACTACATTTACTAACTCACCAGACCCCTGCACTTGCCTAACAAGTTCCTTCCCACACCATGAACTGCTTTTCCTTCTAATTATATTCTTCTATTAGGTTTTCAAGTTAATGTTAAAAATTTTTGTAGATCAAATATCTAAAGGAAATAAAATGTCTTTCAAGTAAAAGAGTAACTCTTTGAGAAACCTTTTAGATCATTTGAAGAGATTTCATTAACTACATTTCTTTCAGTACAATTTGCACTCCAGGTTGTGGAGTAGGAACACTTCCTATAGCACCTCTCTGCAGCAAATAAAGCACATATCACACAGGCAATCAAGACTCTCCATATTGAGAAGAGTATGCTCAGTGCTGCAAGCCTTGCCTAATGTAGGGAAGACAGGCCAGTGCTGGCCGAGGAATCACCAGGCGGGCTTTACCATGCTCCTCCCTGATGTAATTATATATACACCTCTGGTGCTCATTACACTGAATTATATCAAAGAGGCCTTCAAGACTGTGACCAAAATATGGCTTTTAAATAAAGCCCGCACTAGTAAAGCAACCCAAAATATATTTATTCTTTTTAGAGTATGTTTTCAAAGTATCTGCAGTTATATTTCAGGAGTAGGACAAACGAACAGCTTAAGTTCTGAATCCAAAGAGAGTTCAAATAGACTGTAACTGAGGTGGTTAAACATCCTTCATTTCAAAAACTGAGTTATCTTCACTCCCTATGTCTGCTACAGAATTACCCTAAATCCATTTCAACTGATGTTAGCAACTTCCAGCACCTGCCATTTCAACACTCTGTCTTCTGTCTTCTAAGATAAACTGTACACTAACAGGAGCCACAAGAGCTAACAACGTAACTCAGACAACTTCTTCCTTTGGAAGTGCAACCAAGTTAATTAAAGTTGCCTGTTATCAGGAAATATTTAAAGAACTATTAATATAAAGCTTGCAAGAATTAAACAAATTCTTACTGCTTTATTTTATTGTGATGTGTAACAGAAAGCAAGAGACAAAGGTATTTTGGTTTTATCAATCTTGTGTTGGTTATTCACCCAAAAAAGCATTTAAGAAATTCTTCGCATATCCGTTCACCACTTAACTAACCAGTGCACACAGGAGATCCACGGCCTCTAGAACCAGTTCCTGGTGTCCAATCCGTGAGATACCTAAGTCTTCGAGGTCCTGGTGAGAAATCTGTAACAGCTGTTCACCATTTATCTTCTCCCGTTCAAATTTATGGACATACTGTTGCAGGCAATCGTCCAGGCCTACGAAAACACAAAAGAGACAAGGGGACATCAGAAACAAACAAAACAAAAAGAAGAAAGAAAAGCTCAACCCCACCATTTTGCAAAAGGCAGAAATGTTAACTTCATACAATAGATAATGCAAAATTATGAAAGAAACTTGCAGTGCAACTGAGGTTGTACCATGGGAGCACAGAAACAGATCACACAAGTTATGGTGATCTTTGGGTCACCTAACTCAATGCACAACATGCCTACTCCTTGTGGATCAAGCTCAGCCAGTAAGAATGTGCCTTTGCTGTCTGCACAGGCAAAGTGACCAAGGGACATACACATCCAGGTAACCCAAACCCTGAGGGGCAGCCAAAGCAACAATAAAAAAATAACAATGGTAAAAAAAAGTATCCAAGGCAAGGCAACAACAAAGATTTTGCCCAAAGCCTAATTAAATAAGCAAAGAAAAAAATAATAAAATGATGAGAAGGAAAATGAGAAAAAAAAAAAAAAACCAACAACAAAACCCCAAAAAGGCAAAGCAATGAAAATGATGTTTGGCTCAAGTCTCACTATTACCTTGACTTTTAAGACCCTTCAGCCTTCTGAAGCCGCCATTCCTTCCCATTGCTAAGGATCAACAATACATACCAGTAAGAAATCTAATTCATTTTTTTATCTGGAAGTATTTTTAAAACAGTTTAGACTATTTTGACCCAGCAATATCCCCCAAGACTTCACTTTAAACTGTGATTCTATGATCCTGTTCTCTACAGTAGATTTTCCTGAGTGCTTACAGAAAGCATTTCTGGTTTTCATCTTATTTTACTAAGCTTCATGTGTTAATCCTGTTTTCTTGTGTGTTCTCCTCATTTCCTCTGTTGCTTAAGATCATGTGAGCAGCAACAGTCTGGGGGGGAATTTGGATGGATGTGTTATTTTAAAGATGTAGTAGTGCTCTTGATAATCTGTTCCCCTTCAACATATTGGCTAGAGCAACAGGAACAGGCCAAATCGAGTCTGTTTTGTAGAAATACACCACATTCATTGAAAACAGTTGACGTGAGCAAAAATTCAGATTACAGATTTGACATCTACTGTGCTTTGTCCACAACAGCTACATTGTTTCACCATTCCCTTTAAAACCCTTTAGTTGAATAAAGGATGTTTATGCACTGTGCTGGTTCAAAAGGAAACCATTGAGATGGACAGGATATGGAACGCAGCAGATGAGAAACACGAACAGCATCCTGAACTACAAAGAAAAGAGAGCCAAAAGACAAGCACTCAGTTCCACTCGTGGAGCTGCGGCAGCAGCCTGGAAAACAAGCACTCCCAGCACACTCTAACACCAAGAAAACATTTGACACAAATCACAAGGGGGTTTGAGGAGTCACATGAAACACATTCACTTCCCAACAGCAGCACAAGGCAGCCGCCGCTCCCTTGCAGTGCCTGCCCACAGCAGATGTGCAGAGGATGGGCTCCCAAAGGCACAGCCTGACCAAACACACACCGCTTGCCTTTTCAACTTAATGAGGACAGACACCCTTTACAGAACCCGAGCAAGCTTAATTATTAGAGTAAATCAACATCTGGCTGAACAAGCTCGGCTCCTCCCCGTGCAGAGCTACCAGCACACACAGCTTGATTTTTAAGCATAATTAAGAATGGGAAAACCCACATGCGAGACTAGCAGAGCCTCCCAGGGCTACAGTTGTTTGGGGTGCACGCTTATTTCTTCCCATATGTCTTGGCAAAGCTGCATAAATCTTGAAAATTGAGCCCACTGTTCTCTTTCCCACAGGCACCAAATTCCCCCCTTAGGATATACAAACTCTTTTCCCAGGAAAAATAATTTATAAAAACTGGCCTTCATTGTTTAACAATTTATTTTTTCAAACAAATTCGCAACCAAAGCTGACATACAGTGCACATATTTGGCATTCCCAATTTTTACTGCTGCCTTGCAGACCACTGTTTCCCACCATTTGCTCTTGTAAGCCCATAGTTTCCATTACAAACTACACAAACACCTCAAATAAAACACTTCATTCAGCATGTAGTTAAGGTTTTATTTTTTAAGTTTTCTTGATGCAGTGTAGTTTCTGCCTACTATCCTTTGTGTGTTGACTCAACTTTCTAGAACTTCATTCTATGCTAAAACACGGAGACTCAAATGTATATATCCTCCCCAAGAAATACAACTGCGACTTTTAAGTTTGTCTCTGCTTTTTTTAATTTATGCTTGCCTATTCTTGAAGGTCTACTACAACTTGAAGGGACACCTTTACAACTTATTTTTAATTAAGAGTCCTTAAAAACAATATTTTTTACAATCACATTGTAGGGCTATATTTTATAAAATAAAATAATAGAAAATTGCACAAATGTTGACTCAAAGAAGCCAACACAGTGGCACAGCTGCTGAGCTAGATATGTATTTCAGATTAAGTGACCAAAACTATGCAAAGCAGGAAGTGAAGACAGACCCACAAACTCATGTATTCATAGACAGTTTAAGATGAGCTTACCAACATTAAGCACATTGTTATTATTTTTACTAAGAAACATAGCGGGAAATATTAAATGTTTAATTGAGATTGCAACCACATTTTATAGCCTATCTCTTAATTTTCCATCATATGAATGAAATGTTTAAACATCATATGCAATCAAAAATATCATGCACAAACCACATTTCCAAGAAGGAAGAGAGAAGGGAGGAAAAAGAACTCATAACCCAGTTCAATAAATTTTCATAATATTTAAGTTAAGTTTTAAAATCAGCATACAAATGTCACTAGTAGTCTAAATGAACTGCTCATTTTTTTCCTTCTTCCAAACATCTATTTTTCTCCATGAATTTTAGAACCTTATAGAGACTTGGTATTGCCCATTAGCAATGTCTGGATATTGTTGAGGAACTGAGATGAACTAAAAACTATAAAAAGCAATTCTACATTACTAAGGAAGACACTTTCTTACATGCTAGGTCATTTTCAACAGTGCAGTATTAGCAGGTTCAAGTAAGAAAGTAGTTTTCTCTATTTCTGAAAA
The DNA here is from genome assembly GCA_013397895.1 of Origma solitaria. Taxonomy (NCBI): domain Eukaryota; kingdom Metazoa; phylum Chordata; class Aves; order Passeriformes; family Acanthizidae; genus Origma; species Origma solitaria. Next base: position 912,295 of record VZRL01005209.1, read on the forward strand.
AATACAATTAAGAGTGACATTGAAAAAAGGTATTTATCTCTTTTACCCACCGAAGAGCCTTTCTGAAAGCTAATCTATTCCTTTTAGGCTCAAAATGTGTTTTAAAAGCATTTGTCTCAATCATATGCCTGAAATCTTTATAGCATTTCTTGCACATACAACAAAACCACGCACAGAAGAATGTCCTTTCTACTTACATAATTTATAGAGAATGAGAAAAGGTAGAAATAAAAATAACAATTGCAGAACATTATTCAAGTTTTAGGACACTAGTAGCAGAGACTTTTTGGGGGAAGGAGAGACAGACTAGTCCAATTAGTGTTATGCACATTGTGAAAACCTTTCTGAGGAACAGCAGTGTAATTTGAACAAAACTCCCTCCACAATTTTGGCAGGTGTAGAGATGTGCAATAGATCCTAAGAACTGTCTAGACTTTTCTGTCTAAAATAACCACCACCAAAGCACCCCAGAAGACATTCAATACCCTGTATTCATGCAAAAACATTAGGACAGAGCTTACACTTAGGGATTTGCACTGATACCAATCTCAGTCTGTTTCCAAGATTAAGAAAGTTATTTTGTATAAGAATTGAGGGGAAGAAAGAAACAACTCTGAAGGAGTTAAGGGTGAGGCTTGGGTCCCAGCCATAACTATCGGTTTTCCATTCAGAGACAATTAACATTTCTGTTGTTGAGAGATGTCAGCCATTGAGCAGTGGCTCAATACCTGACTCCCCAAGAACTGCAAGGGTGTGTTTTGTGAGCAGAGGCGTTAAGCAGTTTCACGCTTTCTGCTCAACTTCTGTGTTGGACATTACCAAACAATTTACCTACCAAAAAGCAACAATTAACTAATGTATTACAGGCACAGCTGACTCACCACCTCTTTTTCCTCCCACCACCCCACTCTCCCTTCTCCTGTGATACCACAGTCTACACAAAGTCTATTTACACCAACATTGCAGGGCAGAGGGCTCAGAGAGCAAGGAAAAGGAACAAGACAGGGCAAGGAACTGAGGAAGGAAGAGGGAGGGGAAAGTGGAATGTGACAGGGATAACTTTCAGTACATTCAAGAACTTGAACAGATTCTCAGGATAGCTCATAAAACTGACACAAGGAAGTGGGAGGAGCACAAACCACTTGAACAGAGGAAGAACTCCTAAGCACAAGACCTTTTCCTTCACGTGGCATGACCATGAGAATCACTGCTCACTGTCTCAAGGAAATAAAACATTATTATGACCATGTACTCTCCTCTCTTTCGGGTGACTAACAAGCAGACAGCACCTGGCACCTCAGGGTAGAACCAAGGTCCAGCTACAACCCTCATCCCATTAAGGGGCTCCCTGGGACCTAGAATAGCTGGTTAGAATAGGACTGCCAAAGTCACCTTTGCCTCATCACCTTAAAACAGACCTTCCTGCCTAAAAAAGTCACTCTTAGGCTGGTCTCCTCTTCAGGGTCTATATAGTCACTGCTTTTAGTATCCAAAGATTCCTTGCACACACCAACTTCATCCCTCCCAAGCCCTGAAAGACCATCAGCTCTGTGAGAATCTTTGGCATACCCCACAGCATGTGCCATTATACTATCATTTATATTTCACACCATTTTACAACAGTTACTGTGATGGCTTCCTCCCATTATTTTCTCTATTTCCAGGACTGGAAGAAATTAATCAAAGAAAAAGCAGGAGAGAATCAAGGCAGCAAATGAACACTGGAAAGAGAAAATAACTACTTCATAAGCAGATGGACCAGCACCTGAGAAGGCAAATGAAAATAAGGAGAAAGGGTCTGCAGAACAGCCGAATGCTAAAGCAGCTCAGTAGGACAGATACAGGGTGAAAAGAAATAAGAAAAGTTCAAGGAGAAGAAAACAAATACACAGTTTTCTTTAATAGAGAACACAGTGGGAAAGTTTTACACAGTAACATCACAGATGCCACTCTCCTCCTGCAGTATTACAAACAGAACCAGGGACAACTTTAACAAAGGAATTCAAGGTTCCTTAAAAGGAGGATAAAAAATTAAATCTAGAGTAGTCAGTGGAAACTTATTTCATTAATAATTTGAGCCCAGGTAAGAACTGACTTTCTAGGATCCACATGCCTGATTGTTAGCTATCACCAGTGTTTACTCATTTATCTTTCCAAAAGCTCCCAAACAAAAGCCTGGTTATCAACTGGTGTGAGCCACTTTTAGGGGCCAGAAAAGTGCTCAAAGGCCTCAGTTTTCCAAGAAAATGCCTTCAAGAGATCTTTGTATTATTGTCTAGTACAAATGTCAAAAAACTTCCTCATTCCACTTTTTACTCTCATGTAATTTCACAACCAGTCATAACACTGCCATCATCTGAAGTATCAATCGCTTAAAAAAACAAACCAAAAAACACAGGATTGAAGAGCAAGAGCTGCTTATTATCAGCATGAAAAACTATCTCCTGCCTAAACCGGTTTACAAAGTAAGCTTTCCTCATGTAGCCAACTGCAGCAACTCTTCTATGGTTTTGTCTAAGCACCTGCATCCTAAGGAAGTAGGCACAAGGTGCTGCCTCACCAGGCACTAGGTGTAGCTTTGCTGAGGACAGGCATTGCTGAGAACAGCCAGAATAGGACAGAAGTTTCTTGTCTCTCTCCTCCATCACGCAGGGATGGTAGCAGACAAATTGCTGGGCTCTGCCTGCCAGCCAGGATGCAAAGGGCAGCTCTCTCATTAAGGTCACAGCAGGACAGAGGGAAATGGTGAAGCCTTCAACCTCAGTAATGAGTGCTTTACTGTCCCCTCTGTAATCCCCCCTGACTGACAGTTGCACAGAAAGGCTTTTGCAACATGTTTCTATTTTCAGTATTTCCAACTAATATATTTAGCCTGGAAAAACAGGCTACATATACATGCATTCATGTTACCTCAAAATAAATCCATTCATTCCATTCAAATCCATCCATAAATCCCTTCACTTTTTTTTAAACACAAAACTGAAAGCTTCACCTTGTAATAAAAGAACTCGTGGGTAAATTTGGGTTGTAAGCTATCCTGACCAGAAGGGCAACAGAGACTGTGCTTAACCTTTAGTTGCTCAGTATACATACAGTCTCAGACTGACAGGCCTTGTATTATGCTACACTTTTTATCAGTCCTCCCTACAAATGATTGCAACCATTCTGCCACTGCCCATTACCTTGGTCCAGACAATAAACCTGAGGACAATTCTAAGCTTTAGCACTTCACAATCATGAAGCATGTTCAGGAAGAAACAAAATACCTCGCTGAACCCTTCCGATACTCCAGAGGTTTTGTAAGGTAAGACATCTCTCAACAAAAGCCAGAAAAATCTACTCACATTTCCTCACAAAATATTTTCAGGAAACTAAGCAGACATAGAGTAAGTTTTACAGAAGAAGATACTTTGGGGAGAAGAATGTGATAAAGGCCTATAAAGTCAGAAGCGACCAGAAAAAACACTGATTGCCTATCATCTCTTCCGACACAGGAATCTGAGAGACAATGAAGCAAGCATGTAACAGGTCCAAACAAGTAATAAAGGAGGGATTCTTCACACAGCAGTATGCAATGAATGTTCAGCATCCATACAGGTTCAGGGAAAGGTGAACAGGTTCATGAGAGAAAGTGCCATAGAAATCATGTCTGACCCCGACAGACTCAAACAGAGATGCTCTAAGGCTTGAGGCAGCCTACAGAAGGTAATATGTGTTGTCTTTCCTACTACACTGCTTAACTTACTCCTTTCTGGCAAACATTCAGGAATGGACACTTAGCTAGGCGGCACAGAACACAGGACTACCACAGCTGTGCCATACACAGCACCAAAATGTAGATGGCAGCTTCCCTTTTATTACTTTTAGAACCATTAAATGGTTTGGGTTGCAAGGGACCTTAAAGATCATCTATTTCCACATCCCTCCCTCCACTTCCCCAGTACGGGCAGGGACACCTTCCACTAAACCAGGTTGCTTAAAGTCCCATCCAACCTAGCACTGAACATTTCCAGGGATGAGGCATCCACAACTTCTTTGGGCATCTTGTTTCAGTGCCTCACCATTCTCACAATAAATGTGAGGTCCTATTCTAACACTAAAGAAAACTGTCTTCACTAGTGAAAGCTACTCTTGGTTTTAGTGCTTTCTGTAATAGTGACACAAGATTTTCCCAAAATGGCAAAACTCTCTATAGAGTAATTGCAGGTAGGGGGTGAGGAAGAAAAAGTTATACACTAATATTAAATTGTGATATCAATTTAAGCCAAAGATAGAACCAAAGCTTTTACAGACTGGTTAAAAAAAAATACAGCAAAAAATAGACCCTAGTAATACCAGGAAATAGATCACGGTGAATCACATGAATCACACAGCTGCTCTCATGGGTTTAGTAATCCAGCTTGAGATATTAACATCAAATGGAAAATTGCTAGAGTGAATTAATTTAGAAATTGTACCTTTGGTTCACAATGAGTGAACTTGTATCAGAACTCTAAAAATAGCTTTGACATGGAGAAATGGCAGAATACAATAAACAGTGACAAAGGCAATTCTGTAATAGCTGAGAAGTTAATGGTATTTAATTCCAAAATTTCAACAAAAATTGAAAGTAGAGTTTTCTTTCTTTTTAATAGCTCCTTTTCAGAAAATTCATGAAAAAATTGGGGCGGGGTAAGAGAAACTTATTTCTACCCTTTTCCATAGAGGGGTTCTTACTATGACATAGCCTTAAGACTTCAAATTAAAGGCAAAATTGAAATGTAATATCATAGAAAAGTGAGTTATGATGGCATGTCATGTAGCTAAAAAAAAAAGGAAAAGGGAAAAAATAACCAGAACACAGCATAATACAGCATAATAACATACAGGTTTAATCAAAAAGTCTTTTTATAGAAGCGATACAAGCATGAACACAGTAGGTCAAACACACTTCACTACACTGAAAAATAGATCACTGTGCCAGAACCAGAGAGAAAGAAATTAAAGGCTTTTCCAATTTGACAGGGTATTCCCCCTAGACATGAAAAGTAGGCTATACCAGGAACCAAAAAAATCTGTTTTATTACATTCCCACCACTTTGAAGGCATGTGTCAGAATACACATGCAGTCACGGTTTTCACCAGCAGAACTGCACTGCATATCTGTGCAAAGCTGTGGGGCCCTAGGCCACAACCCAGGTCCGCTTTGGAGCCATCACTCTCACTGCTATCCCCCACTGCCCTAAGAGACTGACTCATCACAGTGAATATTTAGCCATTAAGTATCATTTGGCTCCTAGGGGTAAAATTTTGACTCACCTGGGAGAGAGAAGGAAGAGATGAGACACCACCTAGTTCAGGAGTTACCACTCAGCCCCAGGCAGCCCCCGACTCCATGGTGCTACCCCAAATACTCATCCTGGGAAAAAATGGGTTTCCAAGAAAGAACAGGAACCACAAACAAGGGTTCATGCTCAAACACCCGGCAGCAGGATATCTTGCTACTAGCCTTTCAGCCGTAACTCTTTACTAATCCCAGAAAAAGGACTGCTGACCAGAGAAAGATGAAGGACAAAAAAAGAAGAAAACTGATGTATATTATTTTTTCCTGCTGACCTTGGAGTATGTTCTCTGCATGAATCAGGGATTAAGTTCCATATGATGCAGTAGCTTCACACAAAGCAACGCTCATGCTTTGGTTTTCTCTTTTAAGAATCAACTACATCACTCCCTGACCAGGGAATTCTATGTTTTGCAAAATCAGTCTTTCCATGCTTTAACAGATTTTGTTTGGCACATTACATGAATGAGATGGAAGCAGAGCACATCCATATGTTCTGTGCAGACAGACCTGGCACTCTTAGTTTCAACAGAACATGTGATGAAAGCCAACACTCAGTAAACTCATGCAAACACATTATTAGAACAGAGAACACACCTGCCTTAGGCAGACAAGCCCAAATAGCTTCCTAGCTAATGCCACAGGATGTCTTCAGGGACACTTCCGACAACATCCTCCCCCATTTCACAGTAAAAACAATATCCTACTTGTGGCAAAGTGCAACTTGTATTCATCTGCTGGGTGAAGCATAAGCAAGGCAATATGAACCAAATAAAATGGCAGTATGTTGTACCTGTAATGATGCACTTCTATTTAGTCAACATTTGTTGCTCCAATATCACTTAAGAACCCCTACAAACTCCAAACTGAAACGAGAAAACCCTTTTTTCCCAATACACTAATACATGCAAAGGTGTGCCTATTTGTCTGTTGGTTGCATTTAAAATAGTGGTAGTTAAATAAAGTGCTGGCACAGCAGCACTTCAGCCAGCATGACCCAGATCTTGTTACTCTTTCTCACCCTAATTCTTTACCATTACATCTAACAACTACCTTATCGCCTCCCAAAAAATTATTGCTCTTGAACTAATTCATGCAAACTCCTTTGATAGCCATCACGCCCAGTGAACATAACCTAGTGTTTGTCACAACTCAATAAAATCATTTTGCTGGTGAAGACATGACTGACAGTGTCAGCAAATACAGAGCTTTTAGCACAGTAAAAGGATAATCACTCAGTGTGACTTTAAAGTTGCATACATTATGTGAGGGAATAAAGACAACCAAATAGCTGTACTGAGAGAGATGCAACAGGACTTAAAATACTGCCGGCTTCTTCCTACACCCTAAAAAATTCTTTTCTTTAGTGGTTTGCAACTGATATGGTGACTAATCAAAGAATGTCACTTTAACAGGGCATCACCAGAAGTTAGTTACTTAATTACACCAGCATACAGCACCTTCATTAACTCCACTCAAGCAGTGAGTGTAGCATTGTTCCACAGACATCAGAATATATTAATATGTCCTATGGGCTCTTAGTGACAGGACACATCATCCTCATGTACTGTGTCAAAATTCTGACAATGAAACTTGCACCAAAGTTTCAATGTGGGGAATCTGTTCCACCCTGGGTTTCAAAACCACACTCCTCTTGGATACCCACAAGTTGCTTCCCAGCAGCTCAAAGAACCACTAAGTCCTTCTCCAGCAGAAAACAAAAGCAAGTGGTAAAATCAAAAGCAAAAAGTGGAGAAAGCCAGATGATTCCAGTCTCTGTTTTTCTCAGCCCACTAAGGCTTTTCTTCACACTAAGTACACTTTAAGACATGCTGGCCAATACATTTTAAATTGTGCTCAAATTTTGCAACTTTTGTAGTCACGGTAGGTCTGCTCACTGAAAAAATTGTTTGTTTCATTGATGCAAATAACAGCTTTGCCTAGGCACAGTAGGGTTTTGGCAAGAATGAAAGCATAGTGGTATCTGGCCATTGAAAGCTGCAGTTGAGAAGAATTTACACACAAGACCTTTGTCCCTCCCTCCATACAGGGCTGGGCTTTGTAGAGCATCAATCCCCTTCACCATGCGCTCCCTCCTGTAGAGAGCACACAGGATGAAGCACCTGTGGGCATACCACAGCATTTGTCTCTTCCGCAGCCAGGTGGCAACAGGAACTGGGGCGGGAGAACAATTGCCATTTCAGCTTCAGGCTGGTCCAGCACCCCAACTCACTCTCCAGGTAAGGAGGTCTCATGCAGAAGGACAACATGACCTCAAAACATTCACTTCATTGGATCCCAGATGGCACAAGGAGATGTACAGCTGGTTACTGCCAACTCACTTTTACCAAAAACTGAGGTGAAGCTCTCCCACACCACCAGAAAGACTTGTCCCAGCCACTCAACATCAACACCTTGCTAGCAGAAGGCAAGCCACACAGTCGCCTGTGCCTCCACTACTGCAACAGGACTTTCGAAATGCAACATCAGCAGCAACAGCAGCTTCAGCCACTATAATGGACTGTAAATTGAGAAAAGATGTGGGAGGACACAAACCAGTCTGCCATCTCTGCTGTGGAATTACTGCAAAAGACAAGGGCAGAGAGACGCAGGGGGTGGGGGATAAACAGCAGAAAATGGCACAGCTAAGGCCAGGAGAGCTCCTCTGTCTGAGACCTGACTTGAACATCCTGAGACCTCCCACACACTCCTCACAAGACTGGCTGCAGACCCCACTTAGAGACCTCTATTTCCTCACATCCATTAACAGCTCCAAAGAGAAGCCCAAAAGGAATCTTAGTGCTGCTACTAGCAGATACAGATGTTTTCACTAAATCAATGCAACCGCAGAGGAAATACATTTCCCAGAATTTTCCAACTCACACAGCCATGCTGAATTTGTTGTGTGGTTTCTTTCTCATACCACTATTCTAACACACACATTTTACAGTAGAACTTTTACTCAAAACAAGTCTTTAAAACACTGCCATTTTGCTTACAGAAGTATAATAGCACTGAACATAAAATAGTTCCAATGCTAGCTGTGGAGTCATTCACAAGATTACAAGAACCAGATTTTTTTTTTTTAACGGAAACCATTTAATTTTGTTTTATTGTTCAAGTAAAACACATATTGCAGCTTAATCCATAGCAGGAATAGGAAATTGTTTCAGTCTCTAGAGGCAAAAACTCTAGAAGCTGTGGGAATTATGAAATTTGGGCTCAGTCTGTAACTCATGATGTATGGCTGAAGACCACCTCTTTAGTCTCATTCTTCCCATTGTCCATCTCACTCCTCTCTCCAACACCCCTGGTCCCCTTCTTTCTTGTCTCTGAATCACAGAACAGGTAAGGTTGGAAGGCACCTCAGTGGGGTCTTCTGATCCAGCCTCCTTGCACCTGTACCACACTACCTGCCCCTTGCCAGAAAACCTTCCAGGTCCGTAGCAAAAGTGAGGAAAAGCACAGGTGACAAGGGGACCCCATCATGCGCTCCTGGCTGTATCTGGGCATATTCTGGGGGACGTGCCAGGGCACCAGAGAAACACTGCAAATAAGCAGGCTGGACCAACATTCACCTGACACACTAGTGTACCACCTGGCAGCAAATGACACCATGCAAGGCACAGGTTTAGACACAGGTTTGGGGAAATAAAGGTGCCATACAGGAGGGAGCCAGCTGCAGGACTGTATTTGGCACCATGGGCTTAAGGAATATAAGGCACTTTAATGATTGATAGGACATTGGACAAAGGACAGCGAATGCCACAAAACAGAGGACAGTGAGGAACACAGAGTGGTGTGGAATGAAGGGTTGCACAGCTTGCCCTTTAATACATGGCCCTACAGAGATCACTTAGCTGAACAATCCTCTTTGATCCTCCAAACATTTGTTTGGAGAGGACAACACATAACACAGACGGAGAAGTCTCAGCAGTGTCAATACTTGACGTAACCATGAAGGCATACCATGTCCTGCATGACACTGCTCTCACCATACCCCAAGATACAAAATATTCAAGACACACCAAGTGTATTTACTGCCCAAGTGTTCAAAACTGGCTATGCTGTGTCACATCAATGCCCCAGGTTGCTAGTCAGAGTGGTATTCTGGGACCCAGATGTTACTAACATCATTTTGCATCATATAAGACATAATACATATAAAATGTGAAAAAGACTTTTAACTTCTTAGCAAGGGGTATGTCCTTTGGCAGGTTTCACTCCAGCCCTTACATTTCCTTAATCCAGTTTTCCAAGCAGCAGACATATAAAGTTAGACTTACGAAAAGGCATTGTACTTTTCCAGTTTACCTAACTTCATTATTATGATACTTTAAAGTAACTCACAATCAAATTTAAACAGTTTTCACAACAGCACCAGACATGGGAACACTCATGGACAATTTATTGAGCCATCTCCCTTATAAAGTCCTGGAATTTCAATTGTAATATTAATGCACTCACGGTAACAAGCAGTTTAACAAGCTTCATCTTCATCACAAGATGAAGCTTCAAGGTGTCAAAAATACAAAGGTGTCTGAAAGAGGAAGTGTTTCTGCTTCACAGAGAGTTAACCTCAGTAGAATAGTCACCTGTATTTCCACCCATATTATCTTTCACCTACTGACACTTCAAAGCAGTGCTTCTCCAGTTCATTATTTTCAAGCATTTAACTATTCTCTTTGTCTACATGGCATCACTGATTTCTTATGACTAATCCATTTTTCCTCATTCTGAGGTTTTTCTATGCCACTACACAGTTGGGTGGTGTTTTTTTGTTTGATACGATTTTGTACGAATTTTTTATTTGGTTTTTCTTGTTTTAAGAACAATGTTAAATTTAAAGTTTGTTTTAACAAAATATCATCTTCTCTGTAGGTTAACTTTTCTTAGGGTTGGCTTTCATATCAAACTAATGAATCAATTAAAAAAAAAAAAATCATTCCTATGCTTGTGTCAGTTAACCAAATTCAATAGCTGAAAAGACAGGAACTAGTAGATAAAGGAAACCCTTACAAGAGGCACAACCTGGCAGATATCTCCTAAAACCCTCAAGCCATTCATGGACAAAATGCACTACCCCAGTGGCTGATCTGCCATATTTTTCTCCCACATCTCAAAAATTACTATTCTCTATTTCAATTATGCCAAACTTCACATCAGCCACTCTACTGCTGCATAGTAACACAGGGGAAGTATTCTCTAAACTGGCTTTTAAATAAGGCTGAATGGATTGCATAACATTTGTGAAAGTAGAACATAACCACTTAACAGCCCTTCTTCTAACAGATTATTAAGTGGACAATCTCCCCTTAAGGCTTTGAGTTTTGTATTTGCAAAACAGATGCACAAAGGGACGAAAATCCCATAAATGGTTTGCATTCTTAATGTCTAACACAATTTAGTCCTTTGGGAGCACACTACATGTGTACGTGCGTGTATGTGGAAGACTGAATGCAATCTTTCACAATAAGGCCCTGATCCTGAACCTGTGACATTACTTTAAACACCAAAAATAACCTACTGTCTGTCCCCTACTGCTGTATTCAACAGGTGAAAAACAGGCTGGCAACATACTGATGCAAAGGCTGTCCTAAAAACAATGGTTACAATACTTTTTACACCTGTTTTTTAAACGCAATAGGCTCCCCTCCCCAATTTCTATTTCAAGGGTCACCTAGACTTTTTCTTATTTTTCTTCTACTTACTGCTCCACTTACATTTCAAAGCATTGTTTAAAGAAAAAAAAAAAGCCTCCTCTTAGTAAGAATTTAAGTAATGAGAAGCAGTAAACAAGGTTTCATGTGAAACTGAGTGTCTTGTATAGTTCTGTGACTAACATTGTACTTGAAGAATGGAGTAAAAAGAATAATTAAATTATATTTCAGGAGTATTGTAAAATTTTCAAAGCTCTTCTGGTCCCTGAAATACTTACTTGGAAGAAGCCTAGACAAATGTCATCTGATGGGTATAAGAGCTGTTTGAAGGTGGAAGGTGCAAAAACTTAAGAGGCAGATGTTTGCCCATTTATAAAAAGATATTACATCCAATCTAGAAATATCAAAAGTTTTATTTAAATGCAGTTATTTTTTTGTTTTGACCAACTTCAAGTTGCCTGAACAGCCTCTCTCCTGGACACATACTGTATCTCACATATTACAGAGTCTTATTTCCAAGCTGCCTAAGGGATCAAACAACCTCTTTGAGGCCTCAGATCAGACTTCTGCAAATCAATCTGCCTTATGTAGCAATCTCCAGTCAGTGACTGACTTTTCAAACTTCCAAATCCTAAGAAATTGCTCACTGTGCCCAAAGTAAGTACTTGGAAACATAAATTCAGAAGTAATACTTCAGTGTGGTACTTTGCAAGGGAAGACAGAACCTGCAACCAGGTTGATCCTCTTTAACCCCTCAGAGTGCCCCTATTTGTTAACTTTATGGAGATGGACTTTTAATATAGTGATTTATGGAAGCTTGTTTGATCACTCTTCAGCTTTATTCTTCTCTTATAGGCACTGTAGTGACCTTATTTACACCTGAGTTAATCATTAGGTCTTACAGAAGGTGGGGAATGGTGGGGGAAGGGAAGAGAGAGGGATGTGGAGGAGGAAGGGGGAGGGTTTATTTTCTAAATTAAAGGCATTAGTGACATTTAGAAGTTATTGAAATAGCAAAGGAAGTGTCTCACACATTAATCTCTCTTTACCCAGACTTGGCTTCACACCCCCAAGAGAGTGAGACCGCTACTGAGAGAGTGACACCTTCCCCGTATTCTCTCCACTAAAGCTTCCAGGAAACGCACCAACTCCAGCAGTTCCCTCTGCACCGTAATGGAGATCCATAAGCAGAAAATCATGGACAACTTATTTGCAAGCTGTCATCACAGACACCACCAAGCACTGCTGTCTTCTGCTTCCCATTAGCTGGAAAGAATGAGGGGTTTCCCCACAACGGCAAATGCAATCAAATTTTTTTAAAAATGCTTGCTGCCTTTTGTCACATCTATAAGCATCCTCTTTACTGAAGGGAAAAGAATTCCAAATACCTTTGAAAACTGTTATAAAATAGCCAGGAGACAAGAAAGTTACGTCAAGTAAATGACAAGTTACCCAAGAAAGACCAATGTGACAGAATACCTTCTAGGGAAGGTCACATTAACAAGAAAATACGAAGAATAAAGGGAAATACAGCCACAAGAGGAAAGTTGATGAAAAATTACTATGAAAAGTTTTTATTGTAGACATGCACCCAAGAGAGACCATTTAACTGACCTTTAAAGAGTCACACTTCTTCAACTGCAGCAAACACAAAAATTTCTTTGTTTTATTTTCCTCTCTTAATGTTTATTTCAAACTGACAGAAGTAGCAGTATCTCAAAAGCAAGCAATCCACAGGAAAACATTACAGGCACATAACAAACAGGGCAACATAGAAGTCTTCTTATCCCAAAGTTACTCACTCTAGATACCCCATCCCACTCGTGAAATATGACAGATATTTATTTCACTCCCAGTGTTTTCAATTCTAAGAGCTATAGAACTGTCATCAACCTCTTGGTCTGCAGACACTAAACTTCAACTGCTGTTACCCATCTCACACACACACACACTAATCCTGCTGAAAAGATGCTGGAATGAGAGCCACAGAAACCAAAAACATGTATTCACTTGAGAGCCGGAGCTAACAGCAGCTTCTCAATCCCTGTTCCTAGAGGGAAAACTGCTCAGGCCTGGAAAGCTCATGGGCAGAGCAAGACAGGTCAAGACCCCCAGCCACTTCCATGACAAAACCTCCAGCAAGGGAAGGCTTTAGAGATGACTGCATGGCAAAACTTCCTGGCAAAGCAAAACTCAACTTGAAAAATAAACAACACATCCCACCTAGAGGCAAAAATCAACCTTTAGCCCATTTCTCCAGAGCTGGGCTTCCATCAGCCCATACGCACATCTCATCACCAATCCTCTGCCCATCTGGTTTCCTATTGCAAACAACTTCTTCACAGAGCAGCACAAAGGATTACTCTTCCAAATGAATAAGATGAAAATACGAGCACAGAATTCAATCACATGCAATGTCAATATTAATCCCAGTATCTACACAGAGACTACAGGCAACACAAAAGCACTGTCCCCTTCAGAGCATGCCTTCTAGGATGACTGCTCTCATGCCTTGTCAACTGTAATGGTTATGGCTCTGCCATGAAGAAAATAAGTCAACATCTTTGCAGCAAGAATAACTTTTATACTCATTAGTGGTCTTTGCTGGCCCTAAAAATGAATACCATCCTTCAACAGATCCAGCACAAAGTTACTTCATTTTCCAAAAGCAGGAACAGTACACTCTGCATTACTTGTGTGCCTAGCACATGAACCCTGTGCGCCTGATAACTTTATGTGCTAAATACGAACCAATAACCCCTCCCGCCCTAGGGCCACCACACAAATAAGAGCTTCCCTTTTAAAAGTTACAAGGTTTTTGTGGCTGAAGGAGTACTTCATTAGTCACAAGAGCTCCTTTTCTTGAACACAGGCAATTAACACTCTGTTGCCTTGTTCCCACAGTGGAAACAAAAAGAAGAGTTGCAAAACTGCCTGCCTCTTGTCTCAAGAATAAATGGGGTGATCCCTTTAATCTGGTTTGGCTGCCTTCTCGCGGCACCATGTGGAACTGTTTTGGCTGACTGCAGCAAGGTCCATTACTCACATCTGCCTCTCCTTTGTGTGTGCACCCTTGCAAACAGCGTGATTACTGTTCCACCCATGAGCAAGTCAGGGAGCAGCCTGCTGCAAAGCAATAGCTGATGCAGCTGCCAGATAGCCAAGCTTTTGGATGACAACCTCCTACAGGGTTATGAAACACGGATGCCTAGCACCTTACCGTCTGACAGTCACCAGGGAGGAATAGGTACAGGCACATGAGAATCACCAGCCATCAGCACCTGCTGATGACAAGCTGAAAGACATTAACACGCTGAATGACATGACATAACAGAAAAATGCTGATGGTGCACATCTCTTGCCATCATGGATGGATCCCCAGGAGTTACTACTGGATTCTCCTAGGAGACGCTGTCATTACTTGGATGCATACATTACTTCACATTAAAAAGCCCCACAACATTGCCATCAGGAATTCTATCTTCTCAAAAGTTCCTGCTTGCATTATTGTACATAGACCTCAGAATGCCTTCCATGAAACCAGGATGTACTGCCTTGAGGCACTCAATACAATAGGCATTTTAAAGCACATCACAACTGGATCAAAAAACACGGATTATCAACTGAGCAGTCAAACACTAAATCTTTCAGCTTCTCCATAACTTCATAATCACTTTAAACATCTAAAGCAATTGCTTGAAACAATTTGCTGCCTGACCCGTTTTCATATTTCACATCTTTCAGCCTTAGTTATGATGCTATTTCCTAAAATAACAGAGACCTCAGAGTTCAAGTGCAACACCCCAAACATGACAGAGCCAAAGGTATCTTAAGATCATCAGTGGCAAAGCTGAGGGATCTTGTCTGAATCATACACCAGTCCAAAATACCATTAAACTAACCAGGAGACCTATCTTCTTCCTAGACAAAAAGTAGAACAGAAGAGGGCAGGGAAGAGCCCTGCAAGTACCTCAGCCACTCCATCTGATATCCTCATTTTTCATGGTGATGAAGAGGCAAGAGCGTGAGCAGATATTCTACCCTCCTAGTGGGGTGATATCAAGATATTGCTGAAGCTCCAAACAAGTCTCCCTGATACTTTTATGCCACAGCAATGCACCATCAGATATCTGTAGCGGAGTCAGGCAATTTGATTGATGGCTATTTGCCTTGCACAGTTAAACTGGGTTTGGGCACTTGTGACAGAATACAATTTTTTTTTTGGTGCAACTTCCAGACAGTCCGTAATTCCTAGGTGCCAGGAGCATCTCAAGGAAGGGCCCATGCATACATGGCTAACAAAGCAGCTAAGGGGATGACGCAAGCAGAATGAAAATAGCTTAAATCTTAACAGAAAATTAGTTTTCAGAAGCTAACACATTTTTGAGAATACCCAATGACAGGAAAGAATATTAAAGAGAAAAATGTAATTAAGTAAACCACAAAAAGATAATTAAGTTTTCACCTATCATTTCAATGCTCTCTTAATCCTTGGAAAATTGAGGATGATATTGGACAATAAAATTTACATGCATTATGCTCAATTATACATGTGTTAGAAACCACACAGTCCCATTCAGTATTTTGCAGCAACCAAGCCATGTTACTTTGAGCAAACCTGCAAGTGTGCATAGAACCTGACAATCTTGGAATTTATCATTTCCATGAAGGGTAGCTCAACAAAAGTCTCCAGACATGCCTAACACAGGACTGACTCTACTGGGAGCTGGAATTCCTCCCCAAATACATCACCTTGAGAAGACAGTACTAATCTGACTACAATAAAAGATGGCACTTGTTGCTACTGGTACCATGGCCACATCCAATGGGATTGTCCAACTGTCAATTGTCTTCTTTGAGGAGATAATTTTATACACCAAAGATGCTAACTAGCTTGGAACCTAGGCACCATGATGGGGTCTAATGAGACAAACTCCAAACAACTTCCCAAAATATTCAAGACTAGCTATTTCAACAAAGGTTTGGTATCAGCAACATCAATGGAAAACAATTTTCCACTTGATTTTCCACCCTGGCTAGCACTATAAAATCGAAGGGTTTCTGCTGTAAAAAAAAATCCCAAGTAGCCTCAGAAGACTGCACAAAGTGTTTTTAATCATACCACAAAGATCTAAAAAGTATCAGCTACCCCAAATTCTACTACAATTGTTAGATGTTGCCTTTTCATCCAATAATATGTGGTGCTGCTCATCTTTCTAGGTAGCATTACAAGATAGTGCACTGGCTGAAGACACTGCACTGGAGCTATACAAAATAGAAAGGACAGAAGTCCTCACTTATCACACTGGTATCTGTTATTATTCTCATGCAATAACTTAAGAATTCTTTATTAAAATGCACCAAAATTTTCATTGGATGCCAAACAGCACAGGATGTAATTACAGCTCTCCACCACACAGATCACACAGTACATTCAAAAACTCTTGTATATCAGATGCTTATTGACATATAGGATTCCAACAGCCTTAAATGCAGCAATGCTCTCTCTCAAGCAGGCATACACGTAATTTTTAACAAACATGCCTCTTTGTTGTTACGACTTCCTGAACTCCAGCAGTTCTCAGGTGACTGCCAGAGAAAGGAGAATCCAGTGAATACCACATTCTACCACGGCCAGCAAGTTTTACTTCACTGCAGTAGACATCACGGGATGGACCCAGCTGGAGACTGATGTGCTTTATGTCCCAGCATACTCAACAGAGTATGAAAATAGCCAGGACAATCACACTAACACTGTTTCTACTACATAGATAACCCACTTCAGGTTCATTAGACCTGCACGGTGTAAGACAACACTGTAAGAAATCTGGAGTGTACTTAATTCCCTACCTTTAAAATTAAAATAACAGCAAATTCCTACTGTGAGGGGTGCTGAAAGAATAAAATAAAGACCATGTGACACCAGGGACACTGTGATAATGATGTGTGAAGTTTAAATTAGGGCAAGAATTGCATAAAGCAACAAAAGAATCCTTCATCAGCTCCCAGAGGCTTTGTTCCTCAAGGTTCCACTTCAGTCATCTTCTCTTGATGTTTTAAAATCTGAATAAAAGTACAATTGGCCAGAATTCTACCAGTCAGCATCGCTCTGGTACACAGTCTCATAAAGCAGTAAGGAACCAACTATTAAATTAGTCTGAAACGATCATAAGAGCAACCATAAAAATAGATAGCCCCACTACCCAGAGTGCCCACTAGCAGTGAGTACCTGCTATGTAAGCATAGCACCCACCTCAGGCCATTCTAACGCTCCAGTCTTGGCACTGCTGCATCAAACCCACACTTACCCTCACGAATAAGCAGTGAAACTCATTCTCAGTCAAATGCCAACATTACATGTTCCTCCAAGATCATCCTTAAATTATAATCATAACTGAGGGCAAAATATGTTCTTACCTTTTTTTTTTAACATGTAGTGATGCCTAATGCATTATGAGGAGATAAAACCAAAACCATCAAGATATAAAAATGTTATTGGCAGGTTTGATTTCCAAGTCCTTGTTTCACTCACATCTAGATTTATTTATCCAATGTTATTGTCTGAAATAGTGTGAAGTATATATAGTTAAGAGAAAATATGAACTGTTTTGAAATACAAGGAAACAACTACAATGCTTTTATGTTGACACAGTGATTATATTTCACAAGGGGTATAATATTACACCCTCTGGTAAATACAAAGTCCAAACACTACAAGAAATACTACTAATTTTAAAGAAAAAGAACACAAACACACAAAACTTATAGCATGTTTATCTTTGTCTCCTCTTTCTTCCAAAGTTTCCATTACAGCTCGCCTTAGGAATGCCAACAATTACTAAGTGTAACTTTTGCCATAACACTTTTAAAATTCTCCTTGGTGAAATTAACGGAATACAAACAGAATCCAGCACCTTGCAAAGGATGCAAGTGAAGCAGTGAATACATATCTTGACTAGAACGAGATGGGGATGGAGGAGAAAAAAAAGTCTTATGTCAGAGTATATATCTGTATTTCACTAGGTTCTACTTTTTCTCTGTGATACGCTCTGGGCACATCTCCATCCACTACACATGTTTTTCAGGCCACATTCTTCAGGCATGTCTGAACTTGCTCTTAGAGCCCTCCTTACTCAGGGCAAGTCCTGTCAAGGGGGTTCAGGGGAAGGGAAATAAGTCTTCATCCTTTTTTGTTCCCTTCTCCCTCCCACCCCCCTGGCCAAGGATACAGCTCATCAGTGCAGTGCCAAGATTCCTGCTCAGGTACAGCGTTCTGCCTCCTGCAAAACCTTGAGTCCTTCTCTTCTGGCTTGAAAAGCACCTGTACCAGAGAAGATCTCTTTTTTTTAAATGACAAAATGGACTTACTGCAGAGCTTTTAATAAAGCCCAGCCAGCTTCATTTCACTAAAACAAGACTCTGTAAGATAAAGAAACAATGATAAAAGGATGGCAACCTAAGCAACATTCATTTTGCACACCCAAGACAGAGACATCAGGATGATTAGCCCAGAAGCGTGTACCAACACTTGTTTAGCAGAAGCCTTAGCCCTTGATGAGCACCAATTAAGTTCTTCCCTTTGATCAAGGCGCAAGATAAGATCACATTTATGCCACAAAGCTTTGATTGCAACAGCACCCATACACTTTGCTTACCTACACCTAACTACTAGTGTAAGAAACAGTCCAAAAAGATTTTATTACAGTGACAAAGAGCATGCTTCATACAAAAGAACATTCTTCATACAAATCAGAGAAGAATGTATAAGAAACTACTTTAACACAGCACTGATACAATATTAAAACAGAATACAGCCAGACGCTGAATGCATGACTGTAGACCAGAATTACAGACGTCAGTGATCTGATTTCACCAAATCAAATACAGATGCTTGGTTTTGTCCAGAATGTGTGATGTTTGATGAAAATTAGCTACATTTCATAATATCATAAATATCTACTTTAATAGGCAATGAACGTTTAAAGCCAGAGAAACAGATCAAGCTGATTCAGTGTTCCTCCTGCAGATCCTCCAAGCTGTGAAATGTTATTGCTTGTACTCTGAAAAGATGGAGGCAGGCATATGGAAACCCACAGGCAATTTCCTCATGCAAAGGAAGCATGGCCCAGGGATCTGAATGATAGACTCAGACTCCAAAGTTATCTCACTCTGGTAATGAGAGCCCAAATGACACAAGGACTGTATACCACATCTAACATCAGTCAGAGACCCACAGCCAAACAGCATTTTTGTTTGAAACTCCTATCTCTTACTGTAGCCCTGCGAACAAATACAGTAAAATCTTGAGCTACCCCATGACCACAAGCAGCTGGAGCCTGAAGAACTACCACAAATGTGTGAGAGGTTGTTACAGAGAACCCAGTTCAATTAGCTCTTGTCCACCCTTCCTTTCCTCTCCTCAAATGTGCCTTGCCATCGTCAGTAACTCACTACCTCCTCCTTTTGATAGGACTTACATATTTGGGGTGTATGGAAGACAGAGCAAGGAGAAACACTTCAGATACACCATTCCTCTAGGAAGGCAAGACCTGACTGTGTGATACCATTAGGAAAAGACAAGGTACAAATTCAGACCAATATCACCACTTCTACGGAAAGGATACACTAGAAATCAGCTTTTGCCACTTCAGTCACTTATCAGTGCACTGTGTGAATTAAGTTAATTAAATTCACTGTGTGAATAAAATTAGTGCACTAAATTAGTGCACTAATTTAGACTTATTCATTAATATGCCTGCTGTGCAAAGCATCAGTGAAAATCTTGTCCTAAGATGATACAGCAAACCAAAAACTGAGCAGTCTTGCCACCTCTTCTGCAATTCCTTAACTGTGACTGGTCATCATCTGTTAGACATGCCTGGAAGGAGCTTCATGACTTAAACCAGGCAATTCAGAAATTTTGATATAATAGACAAAAAGGAGCAAACACACACCACCCAAAATGCCCCCATGTACTTTTGAATACTTGATAACAGGATGTATGCACACATTGCTCATAACTGCAATTCATCCTGCAGCATGTGTTCAGTATCAGCTTTTTGTTGGGGTCTTTTACTAAAGAAAACAAATCATCATGGCAAATTTCAACATATGTGTTTATCCAGTGTCCTGTACTTTGTCTTCCTGTAGCTCTTGCAATGTGCTAAAGAGTGTACAAACAACAGGGAGAGACATGAGTCTCATTCAAGAAGATTTGCATGCTGAAAACACAGGGTCTCAGGCAAGAAATGCAAGGAAAGAACACATAACAAGAACTCTGAAAATCTGGACCCATGCAATATTTCATCAAAAATGAGACTTTTCCTATAGAAGTCTCCAACAACAGATACAAATTACTTCCGATCCCTCAAGGAAAAGTTTTAAAGAGAGAAGGAGAAAAGTGGTCTATATACTGGCCAATCTCTTCACCTTTAACTAGGCAGTTTCAGTACATTTTATAAAGTTAATATCAACTTTCCACCAATGCCTGTTGTGATTTTACCATTTAAAATGTTGCTATTCCAGACATTATGCTGACAGCATTCAACTTTTAGACTTTCTGATGTTTGGTTATAGTAGTTTGAACAGCAACTTAATGGCAAGTAAACAGAGCTGACTGTGAATATGAAAAGATTAAGAGGAAAAAAATCACAACCCACAAGCAGCTCAAAAAAGTGCAACCCAGCAAAAACCATGAAAACGTGATCTAAATACATGAACACAGAGGGCAACTTTATTTTTCCATACGCGTCCACTCATCTAAGCAACAATGCATGAATAATTTTAAGACTGCAGTAGTACAAACTTGTTGTGCAAGTTTTTACTTTGTTTCAGCCCACAAATACATATAAATAGATGTATTTTGTATATTACACCTTTTGCTAGTAAAACATTATGGGCAAGCTCAGATCTGCAAAGAGTGGTTATTTTATACCGTTTTCTGATCTATTTAACAAATACTTGCATAAAGTATTTTTTAGGTAACCAAGTAAGAGTTAGGAAAGAGATTCTTCTGTATTCCAGTTATGGGCAGCTCTCCCTGCTATTCCTCACTGTAAGGAAAATACTCTTATCTTACAAAATAACCAGGGGTTTCTTAATGTTAAATTTTCCCAAATAATTTGAACACAACAGCATTCACTTGACAGTGCCTAAAATGAAAAGCTAAAAAATAACTCCAGTGCTAAGCATCACCCACAATTGTTTCTAAAATCCAGCTCTGGATTACAGCTCCCAGCATGCACTGTTAATATGACTGACCTTGTTGAAATTTCCCTGGGTAAGCAAGATAGCTCTATAAAAAGAACACCCTCACGATTAATTGCTAACTATTAATAAATTAGCATATTTCTCCCTCTTCTCCCAGACATACCTATAAATGTAGTTGCCTGACAGCTTTACCAGGAATGGAAATCTGAGTATTTCATGACATAACAGATGCAGGAATAAGTAATGTCTATGAACTACTGCGAAAGGGAATAACTGAACCTGGAGTGCAATAATGATCCCAAAGCAGACGCGTGATCCCCAGCCAGCCGAGCCTACAGCTCCAGCAACAAAGGCCAGACTGTAATGGAGCCTCACAACAACAGAAGCTTCTAACCACAAGCGCGTCAAACTGCCTTTACTGTGTAAAATTTGGCTTGAAGTCACAACTCACATAAGTATGTGAAGCCTGGAGAAAGGGGGAAGAGACAGATCAGGCTACAGCAAACAAAGAGGAGGCACAGTGATGTTCTCCAAGACAACAGTGACATTTCTCACACAGGAGCTCTATGCCAAATGCTGCTTTTCTCTTCCTCACATCTTTTGAGGAATGACCTTAGCTGAGGGATTTGCAGTAGCCAGGGGGTTCTGAGACCAGAAAAAGTTTCACCGTACCATCAGATCACTCTGTCTCCTTCAAACTGTTGTTATGCCAGTAAAATTAAGTACACTGCAGTGTACTGCAGATGTACTACAACTTCCATGGCCCCTCACCTGTCCCACATCAACCTGAATAACTCTAGGAATATCTTTTGAGGAACTCTGGAGAAATTCAAGCACACAAGAGAGGGCTGTGATATACAGGTGAGGACTCTGAGCCCCCAAGCATCTTACACTGTACAAAAGCAAGACCACAGGTCAACTACACCAATGCCCAGATGTTAGTCTATACCACAACAAGGATCAATTAAAAAAAACCCAGAGAAACAAAACCCAAACACTTCTTCTCAGTAGAGTTAGGAAACACTGCAGACAGTATCATTCAAAGAGCATAAATTCCATGCCAGCCCAGCCGCAAGTAAATCAACACAGCATCCTAGGCAAATACATACCTTTTGATGGCTGAATGTGGCCCCTAAATACTATCTGAACTCATTGTGCTGTAAGAGAAACCTAAAGATACACCATCACTTCTTCCAGTCAGAAATCAAGGTGGTGCTTATAAAAAAAAAAATTCAGATCATTTTCAAACACTGATGCTGCAGCTAAAAAGTCATCACATCCTTGGTCAAAGCTTGAGAAATGCTTCACGTACACAGAAAATTGCTAGCAAGAAAAGCACACTTCTTCCTCTGGAGCTTCAGTCTAACTATACCAGCTCTTATTAGCTGCATAGCCCGCTATTGACAGTACAGTGCACTGTGCCAGAAAAAACACCCTTGTCCACAAAAAATAGCAGCATTCTAGTGTGAATTAGCAAGAGAAGACAAGCAACTATGTTCTGTATCAGTTGTTAGTAACAATGAACAGAGCACTTTTTATTTAAAACCTGACTACAAATATCTAAAAATATTTATATTCAGCTTACTACTTCTTGATAGGTTGTATTTTATATTCTAGATAAATGCTTTTTACAGTATTTTGCCAAGGACTGAACAAGTCAAAATCACAGGGCAAAACTCTTCAGAACAAGAGTTATCTTGTTAAAAAAAGTTACTTAAAAGCAACTCAAAAAGTAAGTTGACCAAGAGCAAATAAGCTGTCCAGCAGTGGTCACACAGCTCACTTCAGGATTTTGCTTTTAGGGGGTTGTTTCATGAAAAATGGAAAGTTTCCATTACTCCTTTTGGTTTGGAAAAGTTATTAAAAAATTTTTAATTTATCAAAGTTTGATTGTAAAAATATTTGGAAGAGGGGGAGAGAGGGGGAAATGTTCCTGGACAAATATTCTGTTTCACATTGAACATTAAAATGGACTAAGCCAGACCAGTTATTTCCACCATTCTCTACATTTTGCCAAGGTAGTTTTTATCACTGTATGATAAGCAAGAATCATTATCTGCAAAACCAATCTCCCCACCGAGAGCTGGCATCTCCCACCAGTTATTTACGTCATGCTCCTAGGATACATCTCCATGGCACTACAGCACTAACTACTGGCAGCAGATATCACCAGCCAAATAATTTTTCCCAGAATTCAACTAGCTCAGTAAAGATCATGGTATTACTTCTCATAGAAGACACGTGTAAGAAAAGAAATAGCATAAGCTTCCCTCCAATCACTTGTTTCATAAAACTAATCTTGAGAATTAAATGTAATATTCATAAGGTAAAATAAATTGGTGTTGGTCAAACATGAAACGCGGTGGTTGTGAATTACACAGTAAATAAGAATTTCAGATTAAAAATAAACTATGAAACATTGTGGTAATAAGGCTGTTAGCTAGCAATTGAAGTGCCTATTTTCATGTGCAGAGATGAAAGTATAACTATAAAGAAAAATTTTCCACATCTCATTTCTTTATTACAGTCTTGTCATGCAGGGAGTGACATAAAATGACTCTGTGTACTAAAGAAGTCAAACGCTTACCTAGAAACTGAAAAACAACAGCACAAACAAAAGTCACCAGCAGTCTTTAATTTATTCCTTTACATTTCAAAGGACACGTGTTTGTATTAGTCAGAAGATCCACCTCCCCAACTACAGCCAGCCCTCAAATTATTCTGCATAACACTAATTGAGGGTCCATCTGAAGAGTTACCTGTTCAAGGAACCTGCAAGTAAAATAAATTATGTAAGAAAGGAAGCCAAGCATGCTTAAGAATAATAAAGGCTTTTAAAATGATTAGGAGGTTTACTCTTTAATCTGGCAAGGTAACAAACTTTCAGCACCCAAGAGAAAAAACACAATGAGGGAAAAGCTTTATATAAATATTCCACACGCCGAAGCAAAAGGCTTATTTCATTGGAACAATGCAACCCTGTTTAAACCAATACCAAGCATAAAAAAAAAGAGAGATCTTTCTGTGGAAGTTATTTATATGTTAACGCATAACTTCACAGCACGTTTGTGTGGAATTCTCTCCTCACAAAGGCTGCTTGGACAGTCGCTCACTGGCACCGGCCCCTTCATGCACATGTTCACGCTCAGGAGGGCTGGGAGTATCCATCTCTCGCTGTCTGCAAACATGAGTCTGCTTTCCAAATTTGCCTCAGTTTCGAGCCGCGCTCCTGCCAAGCGCTGACCACAGGCACGCAGTGCAATCAGCATGATGGTCCTGAGACACGGCAGTAATGGCTGCTGGGAGCAAACGCTGCTTCTAATCCCGGCAAACTTTCACCTCTCAAAGCATTCCTAACTTCTCATCAACTTAAACTCCAGCTAAGCCTGTGAAAATACTTTATGTAACCAAAGAAGACCACACGAAAACGTAATGCTACAAGAAAAAAAAAAAAAAAAAAAAAGAGACGCACACTTCAGAAGTCATAAATCCCTCACCTAACTCACAGCTGTACTTCCCTTTTGATTCATTCCCTGTAGAGCGGGAACTGCGACAGCAACACCCCGCTCGGCGCTCGGAAAGCACTCGCAGGGTTCAAGCGGAGTTTGACAACACGAGGTTGAACCTGCCCTCAGAGAAAGCCCCGGGAACACCGAGCGCTGCCGAGATGCGGCGGCAGGAGCGGGGCGCCCGCAGCCCATCCCGCAGCCCATCCCGCCCCCAGAGACCCGGGGCTGAGCGCATGGCAGGCGCGCTTCGTGCAGCGGTCCCGCCGAGGCTTTCGCTGCTATGCCAGCACTGCGAGCAAACCCCGAAGCGGAGGAGGATGTTTTAGTAGGCGGGGGAGGGAGAAACACAAGCACGCACCCGAGAGATGAGGGGTGGGAGGGATGGACGGACAGACCGGCGGACGGAGGGGCCGCTATTCACCTCTCCGAGCGGGAGCCCAGCGCTTCAGCCCCATCACCGCTCAACAGGATCAAGAGTTCTGGCTTACTTGAGCTAGTTTACAAACTTTTTGCTTAACCTGAAGTTTTTTAGAACCGTGAATAGATTTCGTTGGAGAAACTGAAAGTTAACTTTTATGGGACTTTTCCGACTCAAACGACTCTGTGATCCCACGATTCTACCTGCCTGAAAGAGCACGCTGGTCCCCCTCTCCATGCAAGCAGGCACGACCACCGGCAGAAGGGGACCGAGCCATGGGTACAGACCCACTGCACAAATATCCACACGCGTACCTCGAGTCAGTCTCGCTGCAAAACTCTCCCTTTCCCCGTGTCAAAAAAAAAAAAAAACAAAAAAACAAAAACAAAAACAAAACACCCACAACTAAACGGAAAACCCCGCAAGGCAAAGCACTCACAGGCAGGTACGGAGCGCCGGCAGGAGGGCGCGGGAAGCCGCCAGCTCCCGAGCACCACGCCGGGGAGTCCCGGGTCCCGGCCGGGGCTGGTGCTGGCAAAGGCCGCGCTCTCCCGCCGCCCCGTTGCCGCCCCGCCGGGCACAGGAGCCGCAGCGGCAGCGGGGCACCCCCAGCGCTCCGCCGGAAAGCTCCCCCGGCGCCCAGACGGCAGGGCCGGCTCCCTCTTACCCTTAGTCCAGTCCA
The DNA here is from genome assembly GCA_013397895.1 of Origma solitaria. NCBI lineage: Eukaryota > Metazoa > Chordata > Aves > Passeriformes > Acanthizidae > Origma > Origma solitaria. Next base: position 938,093 of record VZRL01005209.1, read on the forward strand.
CCACTTGCTTCGGGCTCCACCTGGTCACCGGCTCCATGGCGGGTCCGAGCCCGCGGGCACCAACCCCGCGACAGACCGCAGCTCCTTCGGCCGCGCACTCGGCCCCTCTCACGCTCCCATCCCGGCAGCGCCGCTCCGGGCCGCCCCCTCCCCGGCCCGGCTCCTCCCGCCGGCCACGGCCGAGCCCGCCCCGCTGCCGCTCCGCCCCCAGGTGCCGTGTCCCGCCCGGGCCGCGCCGGCCTCGTGCTTGGGAAAGTGCGGGGAAGAAACTTCCTGGGTTCCCGCTCCGGCCGGTCCGGGGAGACGGCGATTCGGGAGTCGCCCGGCATCGTTCCGCGGGAGCGGCGGCCGGCCCGTGGGGGGGGAGCGGCGGCGGGCGCTGCTCCCGCTTCGGTGGTGGCTCAGCGTGAGTCACAGCCCTGGGGCAATTCTAGCAGCAGCTGCAGAGTGCCTTGAACCACGCTTGTCCCCGTATTGGCATTTGGGGTTTTAATTTCTGAATCCCTCGATTAAGAGCGTCCTTGGGTGTGGAGGCCGTTTCACCAAAAGAGTTTACTTCTGTTTTGCAGCTTTGGCTCGGGAGCTGCATGAAGCCGTCAGCTGCATCTCAGACTCGCTTTCCTTAAGGGAAAGGTGTCGCTTGTGTCCTGGCGGCCTCCCGGAGCCCGTGAAAGCCCCCAGTGAGTGTCAGCCTCTGCTCAGAGGTGAAGGGGCTGACCTCCAGAGCTGTGGCGGCATATCGGTCTCCATCATTCCTTACCGCTGAGTGCCTAACTCACCCTCGCAACCACTTTGCCATTAGCAAGGCAGCGAGGAAACATGAAAAGAACAGGTTTTGTTGTGTCTGTCCCAATACGATCTGGTTCTGCAGCAAATTCCAGCCTGAAGCCCTTTTGTAGCGTGCACGAACGTCCCACTGCTCCTCTTCCTCAGCGAGGAAGAGCTGAGTAAACGCTGCTGTGACAATAAGAGCGTGAAATTTCAACTTGGCAATATTTGAGAGTGGGTAAGCAGCTGGGATTTGAAGCTGTCCAGTATCCCACTGTTTTCATCGTCTCCCATCTCGACCCATCTGCTGCCCGCAGTCATGCACTTGAAATGTAAGCTCTGTGGGACAGCGGGTGTCAGTTCCGTGTGTGGCTGTGCGGTGCCCAGCTGTGCGGTGCCCAGCTTTCCCACTGTGCCACAAACAACTGCAGACCCCTGTTGGAGTCAGGAAGAGTTTGAGTTCAGGTGTAGTTTGGGGAATCAGTAGTTTTTTAAAAAAGGGGTTTTGTATGTATACCTAAAAAATAATAATTTGTTCTCTTTTTTGTTACATGGTGGTTGAAGGTATATTTTTAGTTCTTTGTTAGAAGTTCAACTCATTCTAGCTGATTTATTTACTTGCTTTCTAGTTGGTGAAATATGAAGGCTGTCAGTTAACCTCTCTGCCTTTTCAAAGATGCAGTTCCTCACAGCTTTCATATTGGTGCAACAACCCAAAGTTTCTTGATTCCTCATTAAATCAGGTGCCATTCATGCTTAAAAAACAACAGAACAGCAGCTCTCCCCCCTCGCAGAGGCCTGAGTAAACAGATGGGCCTTGCTATGTGCCCTGCTAACCATTTCACGTGGGTTAATGTAATAGCTCTTCTGTTTTAACTACGCAGATGCTTCCCTAGGTTGCAGGCAGGAAAGCAAATGTCTCTCGCCGTTGGTGTTTGGAACACTCATCTGCTGTCATCCCTCTCTGTCACACATCTTGGGCCAGTCCCTCTGCCTGATTTGGGTCAGATAGGAGTTCCATATTTTGTGAGTAAGGCATGCAGAGATGGCCACTTGCTAGCAGATTGCCAACAAATCTGTTATTAATACTTAGTATTTTTTGTAATTTTCAAAGTGAAAAATCTATTCATTCTTCTTTAAGCAGGACAACATTGCAGTGACTCTCTGTTCTTTAGTACATGATGTCCCCCAACATCAACTGCTTTACAGCCTGCTCTGGACAAATGAAATGGGGCTGACAGAGGAAGGTGGCATGTCTCCTGTTTCTCAAGAGGATCCTAGCCACATTGCTTACCTGTGCTACTCTTTTCAAGCCCGGATTGCAGCTGCCTTTGAGTTGATCTTTCTCATGATTGCATCACCTTAATCTGATCTTTATTTGAGATGAGATTAACTAGTAGTCAACTGGCATGGTGCAATTAGAAGTTCTGTTTATAGAATAAGGTATTTTTGTTTAGAAAATACTCACTAGCAAAAGAAATAATAATGATTTAAAACAACTCTCAAACTCTGATTTCTAGCAATGCCAGATTAAAAAATGACACTTCTTCTTTGCATGTCTTCAGGTGCTCTGTAGACTAGCTTATGAGTTTTTAGCCAGTATCAACTATTAGGAAAGATGTCCATTCCTTTTGCCTGCTTGCAGCCCTGAGCGGAGTTCATTGTTATGCCAAGGACCCAGCTACCACCTCTCCACAAATGCATGGTTTTTCTTTTGTTACAGTTTTCCAGTGGTAAAAGTGATTTGATTTGAGAAGAAGATTCAGACCAATTATTTGCTGATTCCCTGTTTTGTTTGTTTTCTTCCTTTTTATTTCTCCTTGCAGGCCAGATCTTCAAAGGACTCTCAGGCTAGTTTGCCTGACAGCACAGAGCTCAGTATGGAACATGATCTCAGTTTCACAGCAACATGCACTCTCCCATCACCCCAGACGAAAGACAAAAGAGTCATAAACCCACAGCCACACCCCTGTCAAACTGGCAGAAGAAGCTACACAGTGTTTGTCACCTTCAGGTTTCTGTCATGGCAGCTGAGGAGCAAAAGGAGGGCAGATGATTCTGTATAACAGAAGGTCTGTTGGAATAAATTATCCATTAAAGGAAAAAAAAAAAGTGTATTTGGATAATTGAAAAAGCATCATTTCATCAGCTGTATTGGCTGTACTCTGGCTTAACAGTGCATTTACAATTTTATCAAAACACAATCTGGTTGACCCTGCCTTTTAGGCCATAGTTTTCAATACCAAATCTGTATCTGTGAGCTACCAGGTCACCTGTTTGGTTCTGATTTTTTTTGTGACATATAGATGGTCACATGCTTGAAAAAGAAGCCGAAGTGGACAACAAGGATGTCATTCAATTTTTTTACTAGCATGAGGGTGAGAGACAGTAGTTCATCTAGCACAAAAACCTGCTGATACAGAGAGAACACACCAAAGCTCCTTGAACACCAAGTTCAAAAAGTGTGGGTTTTGTTCAGGGCTGCAAAAAGTTAATTTTCTTACTGGATCAATTTTTTTAGGGGCATCAGTGTATCACAGTTTGTATTTTTGAGTGGAAGGGATGTTTATGTTTGGCCAAGCATTGTCTAAGAAAGTTTTACATTACATTACATCTTAATTACATTATTCATTAAAGGCTCAAGATTTATTTATTTAATATTCACAGCTGAAAGCTGTGAAAATTGCCAAATTTAAAGTATCCAGAATAAAAGCCAGTATATGGGTAGAAATTTCACTGTTTGCCTCTTCTGGCAATCCACAGATGAGCACTCAGGTGACCATCATGACCTTTTGTTAGTCATAATGCTTGAGAGACCACCTCAACTACTGTCACTACAAAAAAAAAATAGGATTTACATTTTGAAGCATTACCTTAATCACACACACACCCCACAGAAGTCAGTAGGACCTTTTGCACAACAGCAAGAAAATCTTACCCTATGTAACTGGAGCTGAGAACTTCCCAGTAAGGTCAGTGAGTATTAAAGTTCTTTCGGAAATTGCAACAGGTAACTTAACTGAGTCAGAGTGAGTCAGGTTCAGAACTGGGTTTGGTTCTATAAGCAGGCAATTAAAAAAATTCACAGTAGTGGGAAATTCTTGTTGCACAAGAATCAACATCCTATTTCTCACTTTGATACCAGTGCTGTTAGTGACGGATCTCTTCCATACACGACAGTGTGGAAGGTCTTGGTGTAGGCTGATGAGAGAAATAGGTCTGCGCAGCAAAGTTTTGAATACAAGGTTATGGCTGCTGGTTTATCAGTAACCAAAGCTGGGTTAGGGAGACCTACATATATGGCTGTATTTATAATGGCTCTATCTGATTTATTCTTTTTTCCCCATAACAAGGTTCCTGCACTATTTATTTCCTAAGGACAGGAATTTGAATCCTGTATTTGGATTGTGCCTGTTATCTTCCACTTAGCTTTAAAACAACCTACACAAAGTTCCTAGATGGGTGAAAGTTGCTGCTGCCTGCTGCTATAGGTGTATATATATGTCCACATATAAATATATGCATGTGTATATGTACACTGATGACTCTGCGTGAAACTGAGGTAGGCCATAAGGAGAAAGGTCTTCTCCTGAAGTTTTTCCTCAGAGCCAAATTCTATAAACTTTAATAAGCTGGTTTTTTTTTTTCCTTCAAGAATGCAGATATAGGGCCTGAATTACCAGATATTGCCATTTTAAAACCACTAGGTGGTTTTATTAAGTGGATCTCAAATCTCTGCGTAGAAATCATTTCCTCCACTGCACCTTGTGCTAAGGTAGCATGTTTGAGAAGAGGATCACAAACCTGTTTTGCAAAATATAAATGTATTAAAAATGTATTTCATAATTAATAGAAATTAGGTTATAAATTTATTTTGGTCTAACTCAGGTCCGTTTACCTGGATGTGAAACTCTAAGGTCCCTTTACCTGGCTATGAAACTGTCTGACTGTCAGGTAAAAAAAGCACAAAAGCGATTTGCGTAAAATTACAAAACTCTCCAATATCAACATATAAAGTGAAACTTAAAGTCAAATGACAGTATTTCGGTATAGAGAAATACAGAAATTATTTTACCTGGTCTTCATTTCCCTGCCCAAAAGGCACACAAGAGGAAAGATTTGTACTTCGTCAGTTTGATCGAATGCAGAAGATTTGTGTTTCCAGATGGAAAACAAACAACTTCTGGGAGTTTACACTAGCAAGGAGAAGTTTATGCTGCTAGAGCAGGGAAACTGCTTTGGAAAATTAGCAGGAGCAGTGTCTGCCCTAGCAGCTGTGGATATTTGTCCAGCAGTCATTTATCACAGGCACACAGAAGCATGGTCGGACCCAGTCCTGCCTGGTGCCTGGAGGGGTGGAGGGAGCGAGATGTGGCGCAGTGCAGGTGAAGCAGATGTGGCACAGCCGAGTTCCTGGCAAGGACCAGAGGAGGGGCTGAGGTGCCATTCAGCTCCCTTGAAACACCACGCTGCTCTGGGCTGAGGAAGTGTGGGGAATGAGGGTGCAACAGGCAGGTGGTGCAGGAGGAAAAGGGGTGCTGGAGCAGATGGGCTGTCCCCACCATCCCTGCAGCCACACACATATGGTGGAAACCTCCTCCTACTAAAGGGGTACATGTGGGCCAAGGCAGAGAAGACCATCTCTCGTCTATCAGAGGCACTGTCCACACACCCTGTCCCACATTTGCTCAAAATAAGGTCTAAGAGATAGGAATTTACAGACGGAAAACCAGAGTTATCCCTACGTGGAGTATGCTGATAGTCCTTCGTATATTTGCTTTGTAGACCCTGATTCAAGAAGCCTATGTTCTGCTTAAATCACACTTAACTCGTCCTCCCCCTCTTACTTAAGTCTTCAGACATCAGAAAACAGCAGCCAAAGGGATTTAAAGCCAGGCTGACTGAATGAGCACATGCAGCAGTAGAATCACAAGCTAGAAACACTTCTTTTAAAAAGCTATGTGGCCTTGACAAGAAAATTTCTTGCTCACTTTTGCAGTCTTCTTGCTCCTTCTTTTTAAAGGATGTTAGATATACAAGTATTTTAGTATTTTCTAAAAATAGCCTAAATTTATCCTCAGACTCAGAAATGTAAGAAAGGTGCATTAACTCTACCTGCTGGAACTTTACTTGCAAATAGGAGTGGTTTTTTTGGAAGGCAAAAAGAGTAATAGGAGTTCAACCAATTCATTTAAATATCTGCTTAGCTTTAAAAAGAATGCCTAAAGTCTGAGAAGAAGATTTGATTTTTTCTTTTGCTAGTTGTCATATATTTAAAGCTTTAAAGCAGAATTGGCAGTAGTATCAGAACTGGTTATTGCAGAAAATCCACCTAATCAGGAACAAAAATCCCCATTAACTTAAGCAACAGTTTCTCTAGAAAGCTAGAAAGCCAACTACTGTTGTAGTATCTTCTACAGAATTTTCAAATCTTCAGATCTTCAAACATGCTGCAAACATTAATGAGCAGTCTCTCAAAATACCTGTGGTCTTGTGGTTAAGACAGCCCAACACAGTTTCAAAAGAAAGAGGTTCAAAGCCTTGCTCAGTCACAGCCCAGCTCGTGCAAGACTAAGACTGATCCTGAAATGGTTTATGATTAGGCATGAGAGTAATTCTGTTAAATTCAGTGAGCAGAACGTGCCTAAATGTTTTCAGATTAAGGGGATTTAAGGATCCCTTTGAGTTCAAAGTCCCAACAACCATCCTGCAGCTGCTAATAGCCTCATCCCCAGCTGTCCACTGGAGCACCTGAGGAGCTTCCAAAAATAATTCCATGTACTCCCTTGCAGAGGGAGGATCTGTGTCAGAGGGTTTGCTTGAAGAAACAGGGATAGGAGGGAGGGTAATAATATCATAAACCACGATTTTTTAACTACTGCCACAGCTGTCTTGTCACACATCTGCCCAGGCCCTTGGTCCAGGCTTGGCTCTATAAAGCAATGACTATTTTTTGACCAAGGGCTCTTCTGGGTTCAGGTGCTAACTTTGTTCACTTCCCTGTGGCACGTTGAGATCCTGAAATAATGGGCATATTCAGAGTAGGCCTGATCAAACCAGTTGGGTGAAAACATTGGGGCTTCATCCACCACCTGGTTGAGCCACAGCCTCACCCAGGCTTTGGGGCATCTCAGTTCAGCTCCCTGCTCTGCCCCAGAGGATTTCAGTTTGCTTCCCAGGGCCGTGTACAGCTCTAGGTTTCACTCCCCAGTCCATCCCCTGCAATATTTCTTAATTGATTGACTCAGCTAGTTCTTCTAAAGCTTTTTAGATTTTGTGGCTTATACCCTTTATGTGGCCAGCTTTCCTCACGTGTTGTCAGTGCAATCTGAGGAGAAAGCACACGCCTCTGTGCCCCTTGCCCTGACAGCATGTGCTGTTGGTACTGGCAAAGTACCGCTGTTATAAAACACAGCTTGAAAATAAAATGGTAAATCACACTCAACAACATGCTTGGAAAATTACAGCTTTTTTTATCATCATTGCTGAGAAGTGTATACCTGTCATTCCTTCATCGAGGAGCAGCATTGAAATATTTCCTGTGCATTCATCACAAGCTTTTTCCTTTAATGAATTACTGCATTATGTATAATGCTTCCTTAGATTGTATATTACTCTTGCTTCTGTAAAGAGTTGACTCATTGGTTGTGTTGAGCCTGGGATGTAAAGTGAAGCCCCAGGGAAGAGAAGCTCTTAGGAATGGAGAGGAAAAAGTGGTCATTTAATCCCCTGACAATATGGCTTTGCAGAGACCAAAGAGTAGGTCTGTCCTTTGGATCAATGACTGCTCTGAGACCAATAAAAGTCACAAACAAATGTTGGTACCACAAGTGTTGGAAGGCCTTATAAATCATATGAGAAAGGTTAAAACAATTATCTAAAGTACAATAGTCCTTTTTGAAACATATTGATCTTCAAAAACAGGTTTACAGCGTCCCTTCTGGACAATAATTTTCATAGCAGAAGTCTGGTAAAAAGCTTTAGAAACTGCATTCAGTAAGTATTCTTTGTCTCCACTGCAAAGATAATTATGTTTCCTTTCCCCCACTTTCAGGATTTTTTCCTCAAAATTTGATAATTTAACTAGAAAGTGTAGCGGCAGGCAAGAAGTTCACCAGACAGGAACATCAAGTTTCTGCAAGAATCATGCTTTTAGTGAAACAGCACTTTGGTCATCTCTTCCTTAATAACAGCATCCTAAACATGAAGCAGGAAAATTTGAGAAAGGCAAAAACAAAAGGCTCCCTGGGCATATAAAGGTTTGAACATAAACAAACAAACAAAAACAAAAAACCCCGAACATGCAGACAGCTTTAAAACAGCAGATTCAGTGGACAGAAATTAGGCCAGTACATCAAATATACATTGTTTGTGTTGATGCCTGAGGCCACAAAATTATTTGGAATCTTTGGCTTTCTCTGTGTACAAGATGACAGCAGAAACCAGACAATGGACCAATGTCTGGTTTTCAAACCCAACCACCAGATGAGTGGGGTTGTTGTTTTTAAATATTTAGTGTTTCGCTGGAAGGCTGGCACCTCTCACATGCCTCTTGAAAGAGAAACAGCACTACAGGGTCTGGTGGGAGTTTAAAATCTTCATTTGGCTCTCAGTTATCCATCCCTATCACACAGACAGAGATGTATTTGCAATATACTTGCTTGGGCCTACTTTTTTTAATTGTGATTTTGGTTTAGTTTATAAAACTATCTATTTTTCATGGTCATGGGAAAATGTAGAGACCAAAAGCTCTAACTGAGCAAAGCACAGAGAAATGTAGTGTACTGAGCACATCAGCAGCAGTGACCTTTGGGGCAGGCACGTGTCAAAGCTGTTTTCACTACACAGCCTGTCCAAAGCACAGCAGCCCTGCTATGTACAGATAATTATTTATAAGGACCTCTGCTTATGTTTTCCCAAAATGATGTACCTTTACAAGAAAGCAGAGGAGAATTGGCCCAGCCGCTGGGAGATGCTTGTTTTAATACCAAATCCCATGTGATCATCTGAACATCGGTATTCAAAAGTCCAAGAGGAAAACAGATCTCAGTTATGGTCAGCCTTTCTTCATGTCTTCCCTCCCCTTCTGAAGTCAAGGGGAGAGATCACCAGATTGCAAATGTGTTGGGAGGGGAGAGGAATGAATTCCTCCTTCACTGGTTTATTTGCAGTGTTCCTGTCAACCATAGCAAGATTTATTCACTTAAGAACTTCCAGCGTTCTTGAAATACTTGGCTTTAATTTACAACTTGATTTGGGACATTTTCTGATGGTTTTGAGGGAGGACTAAAGAGATTTTGAGAAAAATTGGTGCAAGAAGAAAGAGAAACCAGTGTTCCTCTAAATTCTTGTGTTGTTTATTTTGCCCTCCATGGCTGCCAACCAAAAAAATGGGCAGAAATCTCAAAGGTGAACACCTTCAGGTCTCAGGGGACCAAATCAGATGCAATTTTAACTGTGACCAAAAAGATACTACAAGATTTAAACACCAGAGGTGGAAAGGGCACGTTTCCGTGCAGGATTCCCAACAGCTTTCTGGGGTAGGTCCTAACTTTGAAAGCCAGGAGCAGCTTCTCCACTCACTGACCCTTTTTGTGGCCAGGATTTGCCCTATAAAGGCCTAATTGACACTAACATGAATAGATTCTTAATTCACTGCCTACAGCAGGTTTATATGAAGCCTGCCTCCTTTGGATCCGAGGCAATTTTCTCTGCAGTGTTTGCGTCAAAACACAAACCTCTTCACAAAAAGACCAACATGTATACTCTACATGAAAGCAATCAACAGAAACCTTTCTCCCTGAAAAAGTAGGGAAGAGCTAGGCAGCACTGTGCATCCTTTGTCTTTGTTCTGAAAGGAGGCAAAATCAAAGGGAAAATAAAGTACATATCCCACAGGCTTCGTGACTCCCTTTTCATTCAGTGTTACTGTACTGAAAAATTCTTTTATATAGCAGTATATTATTATCTTTGGACAAAATTCCAGCTTTATCGTGATCAATTGCTCTGGTTTTATTGCACTATTATATGTTTGGTATCTCAATGTGTAGTTAAGGCTGCTGAATGTTTTTGAACAAAATAGGTTTAGAACCAGACTACTTGCCTGGTGAGGCTTGAGTCTTTTTCTACCTCTGTGTGTAATTATCTACTAATAGACAGAGTTTCACAATAGTGTATACTTGATTGTTTGTGACTATGCCCTCTGTTTACTGTCAGTTAAATCGTGGATTTTTCCCACTGATTTTCTTGTTTTGAAGACCTGTGCTATTAAAAAAAAAAA
>VZRL01005209.1:952776-997942 GCA_013397895.1 Origma solitaria
GGCTCTGACTCTGCCCTCTCTTCCAGCAAGCTCTGTTCTGTTATATATATTATTGGTTACTTTGAATTGTACTCCACCCTTATTTGTAATTATTGGTTCTGTATGCTTATCCCCACCCTTTCCCTCTTTCATTATTGGTTAACCTACCCCCTTTATAAGCCAGCGAAAGAAGTTCTGTAAGGGCTGTTCCTCTCCTCCCTCTCCCCCTCCCGAACACCTCGACCCTAAACCCCTTACCCTTAATAAAGGGGAGATAGGAGGGGAACTCCCTCCCGCTAGCCCTTTGTCTCGTCTGCCTCTAACTTTTATGCCTAATACTACATGCACCCACTCAGTCAGCAAACAAAAAAGCTTCAGTCTCCAGTCTCATCCAGACACAGTCATGACTGCAAGAGCCCCAAGAAGACAAATCACCTTTATTTCATGAGAGTGGCCACCCTCTGCTAATGACTACAGGTAAAATGGTTTAAATTAGGACATTGAAATGCATCTTAGCCCTAGCTGAAGCCTTGTTTATCTGTGCACACCAGGACAGCCCGGGCACAAGCATTTGGGCAGCACAGCAACTCAGCAGCACATTAGAGAGCTCCAGGAGAAAGGTGCAGTGGACAGTTGATGGGGGTACACAGGCGGAAACATTTGTTCAGTGCAAAGCAGAGGTCAGAGCCTCAAGTGAAGACTGGAAACTTGGAAACCAGTCATAGTGTCAGTCCCAAAAGTGCCTGACAAGGTGCTCTATAGGTTTCATACTGTTAAAAAAAATCAATAAAAGATAGGCTAAACAGCGTTCTAGATTTCTAGTATCCTATAAAACTGTCTTGTTTTAAACTTCAGTGTAAAATGTTCGGTTTTGTTCTGTTTTTACCAAAATAATGTTTCAACAGTGATGTATGCAGCACAGTTTGTGTAAATCAAATACACCAGCTGGTACTGGGAGCAGTGAAGATCAGTCTCTTACTGATTGTCTGTATTGACACGTGATTTATTTCCTCTTTAACCAAGTGCAGTGTCCGATCAGAATATTTCTGAACTTCCATCATCTGTCTCCCATGTGGCATTTTCTAGTGGCTGGTATTATAGCTGAGCTCATTTATAGAAACTGCCCTCAATAAGGGCACAAATTTTCCTCTACCAAATAATTTTACACCTTGATAAGGAGTTTATCACACAGAGTTGTATTTTCAAAAGTACTTTGTTCTCTTAGCCTGTATTTTATTTTCAACCATCTGCCAAAAAATCAGTGGGTTTTTGGTAGGTTTTTTTTTTGGGGGAGGGGGGTGTTCAGCAACATGTGGAGTAAATTGAAGCAACTCTCTAATGCTATGACCTTACAACACTACACTGTAATATTAATGAAATGTACTTTAAAAAAATCTTTGTGTTCTCTCAAGCACTGCCTGTTTATAAGAACAAGCTAATTTTGTGAAGACAAAGCAGGGCTTTCCATGTCACTGAAGACTTATTTTAAAACTTACTCATGGATCATTTTGCAGCAGTTTCCATCAACAAATAATTGAAAAATATCACCAGACAATTTGCTCCAGATTTGCAAGCCCTAGGGAACTAGATTTCAAGGGGAAAAAGAGATAATGAAAGTAATATTACAGATTACACTGAGTCGAGTCTGTTTCCACTCTGTTTCCAGATTTGTAAGTTGAGGGGAAAGTAAAGGGTTCCTTTATTTAATAATTAGTTAAGTCCTAATTAGTTTCAGAAGTCTAGGAAAGGGAGTAAACTAAAATCCTAGACAGAGATTAATTTCTGTAGACATTTTTTCTAAGGTTACTAACAAACAGGAATAAGCATTGCAGGAAAAGATTCATTTGTGCGATGTAGGTAGAGGACTTATCCCCAAAGCGCTTTCAAAGCACCCAAGAGAGTGGCCTTCAATATATAGCTATCATAGCTACAGAAAGATGTTGCTGCTACTACTCCTGTACTAACAAATGTTGACAGTACATTTTATTATGCTTCGAAAAGGCAGTTACTACATTCAGTGTAAAAAGATCCACCTGAATCTTAAAAAAGAAAGTCAGAACCTACCCCAACAAACTATACAGAATCAAGACAAAGGAGCAGAAGACATCAAAGTTCATTTTTGAACTAACCTGAAGGCAACAATAAAAAAACGTGTACTGATCTACCTTGGAGTCTGCAGTGTTCATACAAAGGGCACGTTGACCAGGCTGGCCTAGGAAATTAGATGAGTAATTCTGTATTCACAACAGCTGGAAAGGGAAAACCAAGCTGACATGGTGGGGTGGTTTAGTGAATTAAAATTTTAGCCTATTAGACCCTGGTGGTACAGCTAGGTCAACACTATTTCTACTGTCAAGTCAAATCATGCCCACATAACTTCTGTTTCTGGGAAGGAAGAAATATTTGCATTCATTTATCTTTGCACTGAGAGCCAAAAGTTCCCATGAAAACCATGAATGACTTGCTGACTGAGTTTAGCAGCAAGAATGCCTAACCATGAAGGCAAATATGTTGCACAAATTTGTTTATTCCTCCAGGTCCATCCTGATTCCATTTTGCACTATTCCCTGAGGTGGACAAAACTCTAAAGTTTGAGAGTAAAATTAGGGTCAGAGTAGTACATCATCATTTCCATATGGATCCAAGTTTCACAGCGTGGAAATCCCGTCTGGTTTGAAAACAAGCTAGAAATACTATGAGAACAGATTATTTTTCTGACTGTTGGGTGTGTTTGTTTTATCTCCCTGGGGATAATGTGGGTTCCCTAAGCCACACTCTGCATTTAGATTCTTTACCAGGAAACCCTAGAGAGGAAATTCTAAATTACAGCTTTCTGCTAACTGTATTTGGCAGCTGGGTGTTGGAAACCTTCAGTGTCTGGTGCTCTCCCAGCTGAAGCCAACAGGATTTCTACAAAGGATTGAAGGGATTTCCCACCAGGGGTCCATGAAGATGTTACTAGTGTCAGTTATGATGGAGAATTCCTATCCTAAGCATTCTCCTGTGCTTCTCTTTTACAAACAGGAAATCTTCCACCTAGTCATTCCAGGAAGAACAAGCACAGTGGCATTGATAGAGGTTCATGTATACCTGACCAGGCCAGGTGGAGATGTGAAAGGCTTTAGATAGATACTATTCTTTCCCTCACTGATTTTGCATCCTTTCTTTATTTTCTTCACTAAATACAATAAAACGTGGGAATATCTTACCTTAACACCCTCCCTTCAGAAGTTTTGTAGAAACAAATTTTATTTCTGTTTTTAAAGGGAATTTAGGGAAATCAAAAACAAAATTCCAGTTAATTCAGAAATTAGATGTTCTGACACATCTCAGCTTTCAGCTTGTTGAAAGAGAAGACTTGATGTTCACTGGCTACCTAATTTGTCATTTGACTTGAGATCTGATAATTCACATTTTAGGCAGTATATTTACCTGCTCTTCTTCATAAAATATGTATTACAAAAGGCCCTGCCTGTTCACCAGGACTGTGTCATTTTTAGAACTACTTATAAGAAGAGAGAAACATGACCTACTACACCTGCTGGAGAATACTGAACGATAATTACATGTATCAGTACAATCATCAAGTAATATCACCTATATTAAAGGTAAGCCAAGCTTAGTCACAGCTGGAGGTGAAAGATGAAAGGTAGAAGTTGAAGGTAAGAAAGAAGATTTCAGAACATAAATTGGCTTCACCTGAGCTCATTTCTCTCCCTTGTGGAAGCTGAAGGTTGCCATTGGGAGTAGGGCCTTTGTTCTGGACATCTTAGATGTTCTTCTGAAACATCTGGACCCCTGCAGCATGACCTGCTGCAGCTGAACATCCTGCAGAGCCACAGGAGCTCTCCTGCAGATCACCACCCAGTTCATGCATCCCCTGTGAGATGCAGACTGGGGTTTTACCTCAGAGGTTTTGCCATGTGATGATCTGCATTTCTTCTTGTGGGAAAGAAAGGTCTTATTTGTGGCAGAATTCTCATTTATTTGAGCATGCATGAAGAGCTGCATGAAGCTAAACAGTGTTTAGGAACATTATTATAATATGAAAATCAATCAGTGAAAACATACAGGAGTCAACTTTTACTTAAGCTAGTTTGAAGTTAGTGAATAGATCAAAGCAGTTCAAACAAGCATAATGACTTGCAAAGACTAATGATAGAGAATAGGACCCTGTACAAAAACAAATAAAACAGCTGCCTGAACTTGAGGGTGGCAAGGGAATTACCCACAATGAAACATATTTCCTGAAATATGTTTACATGAAAATTGCTTGGGGGTTGGGAGCACAAAGTAATTAGCTGAAAAATAACTAGATGGGTGAGGTCAGATGACCTGTTTGTCTAGTCAGTGGTTTGGGGCCAATGAGATGGAAGTAGGAAAAGGGCACTGCAAGTTAAAAAAAAAAAAAGGAGCAAAGGACATATTTTCTTATTTGCCAGAGTCAATAATAATACCCCATAAAGCTACAGTGCTTAAATTATTGGAGTTGATCAAAGATCTCACTCTAACACCTTTCCAACAGAAAATGCAGTTCCCATAAAGCTGTTGGTTTCCAGAGGAACATTATATTTAAATGTAATTTTCTGGGTAAAATAGCAATTTGAGTTATTGACTTGAGATGTTTCATTTTAAGTCATTTAGCTAAATTACTTCTCTTTCCTATGCCAGATTGTCTCCTATGAGCTCCTTATAATCAAGCACCTTACCTAGGTCTTAGGGTTGGACATTGTGGTTTTATAGCACCTTCAGTGATGCAAAGCAGCCATCAGCTGACTGTATGGCATGGGGCATCACAGTATTCGCTCAAATAGAGTGTGTTATGAGAGGTATAACTTAAGCAGAAGGCTTGTCCCTTCAAAATAGAACCAATGTCAACTACCATGAGGCAAACACGAGATGCAGCTGCACCAGACAGTGTTGGTTACATACCATACTGAGTATTCATAAGCTGGAATATTACAGGAATTGTGATCACAGCTCCTGCAACACTCAGAAAAAAAAAATTATTTATTTATGTAAATAAATAAATTAATTATTCTTATATTCCTTACTGTATAGTGCCCATGCTCTTACATTGAAGTATGTGTTTGGTAAAACATCACGAGATGACAGCAAATATTCTTCATCCTTTGGTGACCACACTGCCAGCATCTATCACAGCAGCTGACTGCCCTGGAAACAGGACCTTTTCCCCATATTTTTGCCCATTTCCAAATATCTGCTTGGAAACCCAGTGACTCTGGGTGCAAGTCTCACCATCTGCCCACGCCACACACTGATATAATAAATTCCTGTCATTTTTCCAGGAATGCTGGCATAATGAGTGCTAAATTAAGTAAATATTCCTGGCTGTGTGCACTGAAAGTCAGAAAATTCAAACCACAATGGTAAAAAAAGAGGAAATGAGTTAGCATCCCAGGGACTTTCCACTAAGAACATTCTGTTGCAGCACCTGGAATTGAAATCTGGGGAGTGAGCCTAAAACCATCCTGGGAAATATTATGGGCCAGCCCAGGTCATATAAAAAGAGAAGACTGCTGAGGCCCCAAAGACTGACTCCAAAAATATTGGACAATTTTCTCGGAGGAAATCAGTTTGATGCAGGGAGATTCAGTAGTTTATGTCAACAAGAGCACCTGGGAATTAAGGCTGTGAGAATTTGTGATGAGCTAGGTCATCCACTTCTTTCACCTCTGGTGCAGTCTGTCCACAGACAGAGCGGATACCGAGTCCATCTCGACCTGCAAGGATAAGAGCTGTGTCAAAGGGGAGACAGGACCTGTACCTCCAGTGTGACAACGGCAGCAGACCTCTACAGCAAGTCAGGGCAAACCCCACTAGTGTAATGTCCTGCAGTGCCAGCTCTGGCTCCTTCAAGAGGGGAAAGATGTGAATGACCTTGTGCACTGCTTTTCCTTCCAAGACTTTCCACAGGCGGGGACAGGGATCATTCAGAGCCTGCAAAGGCACAAGCAATCCCTATTTCTGCATCACTTGCTTCTTTTGACAGCCAAGCACCAAACATCTGTAGATCCCCACCATAACTTTTCTATCCATCTTTTACTCTGCTGGTTTACACTGCTGTAAGTAAAAGGACAATCAGATCTCCCATTTCTATTCCATGTGTGACAATCAGCATCTAATGTATTTGACACATAATGCAGAAAATAAATTTGATACATAAAGTATTCAGCTATCAACTGTAATTTTGTTTGAAAAAGAGCTGCTTTTAATTGTTACCAGGAATGTGTGTCAAAGGGGAAGGAACCAAAAATAGCACTGGATGCCAAAAAAAAAAAAAAAAGAAAAGAAAAGCAGCTCCATAGCTGCTATTGTAGCAGCACATGTATGTCTGTTAATCTTGAGGATTTGCCAACAGTAAGGGCACATGTTTTAACTTGCTATAAAATGAATGTGCCTATGGGCCAGATTTTTATCTTAGTTATAACTATGTAAAGCAGAAATAAACTTCTTTGAAGCTGTTAGACTTATTTTGGATTTATAGTACTCTGAGATCAAAATCAGAACTGCATTTTAAATTGAGATGAGCAGAACAATGAAGTAGGTATAACATTCAGATGGTAGTGAATACAACAAGATCCCTAGCATAAAGCTCAGCTTTTCTGTGCACAGTGTAATGAAGCAGGGCAGCATTGCTGGCTAGATGGTTTGTGTTACTATGTAATGTAGTTAGTGTATACATTATTGTGTGCAGACGCACCCTCTCACGCTATTTCTTTGGCTTGGATTTTCGACAGTTTCTTTGTTCTGGAAAGCAAGTAATAAAACAAAATATAAAAGTGAATAATATGCATCCAAGTGCATACATATTAAGTATACTTGGAAGCATAATGATTATTTTTTTGATTTGTTTTCCTTATTATGTGCCTCCTAGAATACAGAGGACAAACAAATACATATCTTTCACTTCTTACAAACAAAAATAAATTCTGAAGCCTTGCTATTCTAAGCAGAACCAAAGAAATACATAAAATTCTGGTATATGTAAGGGAATGCCTTCAGCCAGCATTTTAGAACATCATAGTACCAACGTGGTATATGTCTTCTGTTTCCCATAAGAATAGAAAATTAATTAATAATAGGAAAATACCAGTGGTCAGTGAAGCATCCCATGTAGCACATTGACTTTGTTAATCTTTTGAGATATATACAGACACTAAGATAAACACATTGGCATGGAAAATAGCTAATAATGGGTGAAATTCATTTTAAAGTTCTTGTATGTAGTAATAATATATTTATGTTCCTAAAAGCACCCAAACAAAAACTGTCTCTTAAAAAATATACCTCTTTGACAGAACTCGCCACTTCTGGTTTTTTTTCATTTTTATGGAACGAATAAGCTAAGATGATGAATATTTCTAGTTCATTTAATGGGATCTAAATATATGCAGTCCTCCAAAGTCAGGCTTACTCTGCTAGGGAAGCATGGACTCAGAAAAGCATCTTTACCCCTGACTCACAGACAGTTAACTTTTCACTCAGCTTCCCAAACAAGAAGTCTGGCATACAGAAATAATGACACCAAAAATGCAGTTATGTCCCATACCTAGTGCATATATGTGTGTTTCTTGTGAATTCCCAGTGAGAATTTGAGTAGTTTAAAACAAAAATCTATTGAGGATATACAAAACCACCCCAGCAACAGGGTGGGTTGTTTTTTTCTCAAACAGCTGCTGTGCCCTTATGTTCCGCCAGGAAACTGCTTTTGGTGGGGACACTAACTAGTTTGGAGAAACTCAACCACAAAATGTGTATTGTTTTGAAAAGCTTGTATTTCTGCTGTTCACATGCAAGTAGCCATGGCACAGACTGTTCATTAGGAAACATCTGTCTATGGGTTTTCACAGTTGCAAGCATTTTAAAGCATAATAATGATTCTGAGAGTAGATAACGTTGAAACAGTTATATGCAGGCAGGTTTTAGTGACTAAACAGAAGTCACATGGAAAATTCATGTCACTAATGAAATGTCAACGTGCTGATGTACAGGAAGACAGAGAAGAACATCCAGACCCATAACTGCTTTGTGTTTAAAGGCCAGAAAGGTACTCCTGTGCAGCAGAGAGGTTCCAACTGTATTTGGAGCATATATCTGTTGTGTATTACAGAATGAGGCTAGGTTACAGCATCCCTATTTTGCCTTTATAAGTCTTAGGGATTTTCAGTAGTCTCCATAAGAAATATAAAAGCATAGATAATTTAGCACAGATAATTTGATGATGCAGGATTATTTCTGCAATGAGGGCCGGTTGATCTTTGTACAGTAGAAGTGCTACAGCTGCGCAACAGCAACTGCACAGGGCAGGCACAAACACAAGTGGAGGAGGGACTGTATTCCTCTGGAGCCATCAAACAGAGGAATATCTGTCTGTGTATAGAGAGATTGTAAAATTTCCTGCAATGGCCTATTTCAGAGTACTTACAACTGAACTATGTCAATAGTAATAACCACCATGGTATGAGTGGCAAAACAGAGGGATGGATAATTTGGACAGTCAAAAAACCCAAGACATTGAAGTGCTATGACTGCATCTTTCTCACGGTCTAAACATAATCTGGATCATTTGGAAAAGCTTTGAACCTCAGAAGCAAATTGTCAAAGTGCAAGGATCTTGTTAAAGTACATCAGTGTTGACACTCAAAGGGTGTGAACAACAATTCCTCAACACACTGAACAACCCCTCTGGCATATCAATCATTGCCAAATTATTTACCTCCTGCCACCTCTTTCCCAAATAAAACATAGCAGGACAACTGTGAGAACGTCAGGAAGGTGACAGGGCAGGTTGTGGGATACACACAGTTTGCAAAAGTAATGCCTTCCCTTTGCCAACAGGTGATTCTTACAGTAGCTGCTAAATGCTAAATACTGAATATCTACTTCCATGCTTTATGGATGCTGTCACATCACAGCCAGGCAGGAGCATACAGAAGCTGTAGAGTTACACTAAAATCTTAAGAAATTGAATAAGCTGGTGCAGCAACATACCTGAAAGCTCATCAGCTGGAGATACTGGAATTCTTTCACTATCACATCAGAGTCCTTGCAGGCAAATGAAACACTGTGGGTAAGTGTTGCACATCTAGAACGTTGCAATCTCTAGGCCATATAATATTACCATAGAAGAGGGCCTCTGCTACAGGCACTCTGACTACTTATGTATAGCCAGAATTTTCCTCAATTAGGTTTCATTGCTCTTTCTCTCCTGCCTGCTGAGTAATTTCTTAATATATCAGATTTTCTTGAACTACAACTACTTGATAACAATAAAATACAGATCAGGTAGATGCAATATTTAGAAATTTCCACCTATAATATACTTCTTAATAAACTCAAAACAAAATATAAAGTATTTTTAAAATCAAAATAAAGGTATAACTTAGTTTTTACTCTTTAATATAAATATATAGCAATGCAATAACCTGTTGAACAAAAGAAAGTAAAAATAAATTAAATAAGAAATAAATTGAATTCTGCTTTTATACATTTTCCTAGCCTTGTTCACTATGTTTTTACTTGGTGTCTCTGCTATCAGCTGTGATATTACTCCAAGCCTAAAACAAACTCCTTGTGTCCTTTTGCTGGGATTTAATGTTTAGAAATAAATGTTCTTAATCCTTAAGGATTTGTAGAACAAGCTGTCATTTTAATCCATCATGATGTAACTTGCCTAGTATCTGAAGAAACTTCACTCATTTCTTTTTAAGCAAAGTAAAATGTGATGACTGTTACATGGGAATGGAACCAATGCTCCCTTCTGCTGCAAGAAAATTCAGGTGTGGATGAACCAACCACGTCTTTCTGTCTTTTCCTGTATACAGGAAAAAGTACCAGCCCAAGAAAGTGTGTCAGTAGCCTGGATACAGACGTGGTTTTAATATTTCCAGCAATTGCAAGGATCAAGCAATAGCTAGGCTAGTGTACCCTTGCACAGCTAAGCACTGGCTTTCACCAGATCAACACAGGACACAGAAATAGAAGCCCAGTGTCTCAGTGTCCCCACTTACACAAGGGCACTGCACAAGACACATCACCCATTGTATCAGCTGTGGCTTCTCTGAAGCATTCTCATACAGTTCCTACTGAAAATAATGTTATCCGTGTCACCACACAGATTAAAACTGATTTTTATACGCCTCATTTTACATTAATATGTTTTGTTCATTAAATTAAATGGACTGGGGACCTGCCATGTCTTACATACTTGTGGCACTGGGAGCTGCATGCTGTTCTCAGCTCTGTCACTTTGAGCAACTCACATAGTCTTTGTCCCAGTTCGTGCAAGACATCAAATGATGATAATAACAATTACCTGTCTGACAAGAAAGTTGTGAAATACTTTTCATTAATGTTTGTAAGCAGGTTTTAGAATTTCATACAGAAGCTTTTCAGACAGGCCTTTTCCAGGTCAATATTATTACACACGGGAGTTCTTCCCCTTTGCAAAACCTATCTCATTAGAGAGGAAAAATATTGACATCCGGGTGTTTGCAGTCACGTTGGAAGGGTAAGAGAGGATGATCCAAATAGTAGGGTTTATGCCCTTAGCTTTTTAAATGATGATGCTACAACACTGTTTCTTGTCTCATTCACTGAGGGGAGAGCCTGCCTTTGGAAGCAGATAGTAAGAAACACTTAATTCCTCCCTCAGTTCTATGTGTGAGAACAGCTGAGTGTCTTCTCCTTATGTGGTGAGAACTGTTTAACCCAAGGACTCACGAAGAGCTCTGGAAAATTTGGGTTAAAAAAGTAACAATTGCCTGTGAGAAACACTGTCTGAACTATATAACCCTTCATGGAAGGACCAGAGAGGCACTAGTTATTCCCTGTACAACTTTTCTGTGCTGCTACTTGAGTTCATTTCACGACAAAGATTTTCTGTGTTGAGAAGGTCACACGTTCTTCACGCGCTTGATCTACAGCCAAGCCAAGTCTTTGGGATCCCTGACTGCAGGGGACTATAACCCTTTCAGACCAATGAGACACTTCCAGATTAAAAAAGGCGAGCAGCTTAACTTGGGAGTGCCATGCTTGAGTCCAAGGTCTGCACACTCTGCAGTTTGCTATCCTGCTCCCTGTGTTCTGCTGCAGGAAACAGGCAAGAAAAATAGATGCACTCACAGCGTGGCAGTTGAAGTGTATTTCCTGAGCTCTACCCAAAATCATCAACTGAATGCAAATACTCTGATGTGTCTGTTTATGTAGGATTTTTTTTCTTGTCTTTTAACCCTAAAAGTGTAACAGGAGAATTAGAAGAATGAGACAGGAAAATGTTATTATGGGCTTGTTTTGAAATGCAATTTCCATCTCTCTCTCTCTATTTTTTAAGGGGATTTGTAAACCATATGATCTGTCAATGATATTGAGCCAGTGGAAAAAACCAGGAACTGAGATCTGGATGATGATGGTTTTCTTCATCAAAACTGCCAACCATGGGGTGTACTTGATTGGCAGTGCCCTTCAGCTGCTTGCATTTCTGTCTGATTTGGCAAGTTTGTTGGAGGTATTGGAAGTATGAACACTGTTGAGCACATTAGGGTCTTCATTAGCATCTTCAGGAAATACTGTATTATGCGTAGTAACTCTTTCGAAAACCGTTCCCAAATTGCACCTAAAGAAACAGACAGAAGACACTGTGTTGGGTATGAGGATGTATCACTTCAGATCATCTGAGTGAATATGCTTTTTGCTTTCCCTATGTGAACATCCAGCAAGGGGGAAAAAAGAGAACTATTAGATGGCAGGAGGTTGGGAATAAATGGAAATCTCTTTGTTTCTAATAGATATATACCATCAAGCATAGCACCCCTGAATCTGTTTTCCATCCTCTGTCACTCAAAGTGATACCTAGTGCCCCATGGGGCACTGCCATCACATGGGAAGTAAATTTGTGTTTCCCACAGCTGACCAGATATTATAAAAATATGAAGAGGCTAAATAAGCTTGCTCATGTTCTGACCCTCTAAGCTGCATTAATTAAGAAAATCAGAGTTAATAAAATTGACTAGATTCTCAAAGGTGAAAAAACAAACAAAATGGCAATTTCATTGCACTCAATTCCTTTCTCCTCTGCCAGTGAAAGGATGGGATGTTGCTAGTGCCTATAACCTACATGATTCGTCGTACAAGTGCAGGTTTTATGAACTGCAAATAGAAACAAAGAACCTGCAACAGCTGAGCTAAAAACGAACCACAGGATGAATCAGATTGATGACTGTGGGAATGGATTCAGGACTTTTATGAAGCTATGTGACCTGGCAGGAGCCCAGGGAAGAACTAAGATAAAGAAGATTTGATTGAGGAAGACATCAATGACACATGTAGTGTTATATAAGAAAGTGGGAGAGGTTGGAAATAGATTTTTAGAGTCATCATCACAAGGGTGGCAGTTAAATCTATGGGAATAAGTCAAGTAATCTTACTTATTCATTTATCTACCCACACACGTACACACCCTTGCTGACTTCCTAATTGGCATTGTGGCCAGAGAAGGAACACTGAATTCAAAGAGAGGCTATTTGTATTTTATTTCTGATCCAGCTGTACCCAAGAAGTGCCAGGAATCTTGTGAGAAAGGCTCCTTTCAAAAAGAAACTGAGCTGTATTTCAGGCAGTGTGAATTATGGTCCTCTGAAACCTCCAGTCATTTGAAAAATATTTTTTTCCTCACTAAGGCATCACAGTAACTTAGCATGATAATGTGCTACCCTACCAGATAGAAAATTTTTTATTATGCCTGTACTGAAATAATTTTAAATACCAAAAAGTGATGATTCCATGAAGAGAAAACTGCTGAATCCTTTTTTCCCTTTTAAATTAGCATTTTTCCAAGACAACTTTTTACAGTTTATCCTTTCCATTAACCTTTACCTTCCCCACACCTCACAAAGCCCTCAGCTTCCATGCTGTCCTTCATCACTAATAACTGTGGAGGGGCAGGATGTACCGTGTCTGGCTCCGAGCTCTCTCTGTGCTGGCCAGCCAGCTGCTGCCCATATCACCATTAGTCAATGGACACCTTTATGCTCCAGCCTTTTCCTCAACAGGAACACCCCTCTCAGTCTTATTCCACTCTCTAAACACTGGCTTTCCATATATGTGTGGAAGTTTCATGTCTCTGAGATCTTTAGGCCTTTTTTCAAAGTAGCTGTAATGGTTTGAAAGTTTTAGAAAGCCACTGAGGAATACAGCAAAAAAAGAAAAAGGTAATAGTTGGATTGAATTTGGAAGATTTGAGTTACAATGTCCCACCCAGTTCATGCCCTTGGCTTAAAAATTATATTAACATGTATTTTTTAAGAGAAACAAAATTCAGTAACATCAAGTTTTTACTGAAATGTAGTTCACGCTCATCAGGTATCCCAGGCAACTACACTATAAAACAGTGCCTATGCCATGCCTTCAGGACACATAGCCACAAAAGAACTGCTGTTTTATTTCAGTGTTAGTTTAGCTGATATAGCCTATTTTTTTCCATGATGCAGGTATGCATGTTAGATTAAAGAAATGGGCTGTGCTGGAGTGGGTGCAGTCACTAGTCCTTCTTGCCTAATATTTGCATTTGTCAATCTCTTGTCGGATCTGTGTGATCTGCTTTAGATGAAGTCAAGTCCTCTTCTGCCCTACTAATGCCAGCAGTGTAGTGATGTGTGTAAGCAAGCGAGTATTCATTCCCTGTTCATCACTGACACCGATTTGGGATACAAAAGGGCCAGAACAAGCATTTCATTACCCCAAAAACTGATAAAAATAACTGAATAAAATTCCACTTTCATACTTTCTCAAGCTCTCTATTTAAAATATTTCCATACTTGGGACTAGAGGATAATTGGGAGCTTCATTATTGCCACAGAGTAGGAATGGCTCTTAGGCTACAAATAATGGAGATGGCCGCCTAGCTTGCATGGGGCTGAGAGTGCTGGGTTTTCATCTCTCTTGGTCATCTCTGGTGGCTTGTGCTGGGTTACTTTGTTTGCTCCTTTCCTACATAATGAATGTAGCGCTAGTCTGACACCAGTGGGTTTCACAAGAGGGGGTGTCCGGGACTATGGCAGCTCCCTATGGGGGCAGCCAAGCAGGACGCAGCAGCCAGGACGCATCCCATTGCCCCAGCCAGGAGCAACAATCCACAGGCACCAGGGCAGCTCCAGCCTCAGCCCCAGGCACGGGACGCCTCGCTGGGGACGAGGATGGGCCAAGACTGGTTGGGACAGCAGGTTCTGTGAGCAACTTGGTAGAATTCACCTGCAATATTGGTAACTATCCCAAATGGCTTTCTGCATGAACTGTTTTCCGCATTATTGTTCTGGATATTACACGTTGCACATAGTGGGTGAAGATGCACAGAAATCCATTTCTCTGCTTTTACAAGTTCACCATATTTTTCCATTTACAAATGCAATCTCCTGTAGCATTCACTGCATAAAACTCCAGCTTTTCAACACTTTCCTAACAGGTTTCTCCTCGAGAAGTTTTTTATGCTTGATTAAGTGGACTCCTTATTGAGCTGACAGCACCCAGTTTGTTGCCATTATTCCCTAGTGAAGATTCCTCCAAATTGCTCATTTTGGAGAAGGGACCTAATTAAAAACAAGCTTTGCCAAATTATTTAGCTGGGCATTTTGACCCACAATAGTAACTACTTATTTGCATACATTTTAAGGCATCAGAATGTAGAGGGAGTTACATTTAGGAAAAAAGCCTAAAATATTTCTGCCTCACTAAACCCTGATGTTGAGTATAGAAATAGAAAAAGAGTTGGTTGTTCCTGACTTAACAGGGTTAACAAAACCTGTGTCAATATATTCTGATCCAAAGATACTGGCCTTATTATTAGATGTCCTGCAGCTGCTTTCATTAAAAATCTCAATATTTATGCTCTGGGAGGTGCCGAAGTGAAGTCTTGCTTAAGAGCAGCAATGTAAACAACATTATACCTCCCTTCAGCAGGAACTACTCACACACCTGTCCATTTTGGAAGAGTTTCAGTTTGATGTTTTTATTTCCCTGCTCTTGTGAACTCAGTAGGTTAAGGGCTGGGTTTTTTTGTGTTTTGGTTGGGGTTTTTATCCTTTTTGGTACATGTGCCAGCTACACCTCTCCTCTAATCCTTACTTGATCTGACGGTGGGCATATCTAATCACCGGAGTGTTCAGCGACCTCAGGGCATAGTGAACATTTTACATGCTCAACCTACTTCCACTGTGTTAGCTGCTGTTATCTTAGGCATAACTATTACCTCAGACTTGCCAAGTGTTAGGTAGGTGACATGGCACATATTTTCCCACAATGTCTTGCTCTTCCTCACAGAACTTAGTACCTCACTCAACCGTGGGAAACATGTCTTTGTGCCCTGGAACACTGACGACAGGAGTGAGTATCATAAAATTGGCAATACCCAATGCCTGGAGTCTCCGCATTTCACTACAGCACAGGTAAGTCTGACTCACTGCATTTTTTATTGTCCCTCTCAGATTTGCAGGTGTCCATCTGTGCTCTTCAATACATCTTTGCAAATGAAGGTATAGAACAAATTGTGGAGTGAGGCTGGTGGTCCATTCCAGCACCTCTGTTGGCATATCAATCCTTCTGCTGGCACTCTTCTCCATGGTAAACCAAGGAGTCACAAATTACAATAGATTTTGTTTTAAAAAAGGCTTTCAGCAACCAAGTTTCTCTTGACAGCACAGTCATACCATGAGCACAAACCAGGCTCGTTCCTCCTGGGGGACAGCTTGGAGCCACTCACCAGCTGAGAGCACTCTGAGTCCTCTCAGGCCTTTGGTGCCTCTCACCATCACTTGACATAGTTCAAGTACAGGCAGGGACAGGGACAGTGCCCGTGCAATAATAATAATACACTGGAGTATTTCGTAAAGGTTGTGACATGTCTTTTGTAATATATTTTCAAGCTTCCATAAAGACAGCAAAGCATAAACATGCTTTGTCATTAATGTTGAACCCTAGAAACAAAATGTTTATAGAACAAACAGTACTGTAGCACATGGCTAAATCCCACAAATGTCACATCTGTTAACAGAAATAATGGGGCATATCAGTTCCCTGGAGACGGAAATATTTCCTGTGTTGCAAGGGATGCCTGAAGACTGGGAGAAACCCATATCCCTTAGGGCTGGAGCTGTAGGAAGGCAATTTCATTAGAGCCTCCCTGAGACAACCCAGCCACTCTCCCTGTCCTGCAAATGCTTCCCTACATTTTCGTTAGTTACCTAATCTCATGGTAAGAGATTTCTGCAGTTAATATGCAGCAATCTCATTAATCTTAATTTAAGAACACTACAGGATCAGCAATAAGTTTTATGTACTGCAAAGTTTGTAGTATGTCCCAAATTCTTCCCTTACCAGTCAGGATGCACACTTTAAGCGAGTGACATGAGTGTGGCTTTGGGGATTTACCACACAACGGATACACAGGCCAGGCATGAAGTGAAGATGCAAAATCTCACTGTTTCCTGACCAGGTTGGATCAATATCTAAAATGCTCTAAACTCTGTCGCTGAAAATATCATAGTGAAGCATAACCAGACTTAAATCATTACAATATGGATATACTTCCAACACACAATTCTGTCACTTAACAGAAGAAGGCATAAAAGAAGAATTGTTTGCCAGTGGTGAGCTGCCCATCTGCACGACATATTGGCAATGTTTTAAGTCAGGCACTGGAAGCCATCTGAACTTGGTCTATGTTGTTGCTTCCAATGCCAACAGTACTGGTATGGTGGAGGATCTTTCTGGCGGGGGGAAGCTATTGCTGGCATAATCCTTACACTAGCAGTGAATGCAATTTGCTAGAAAAATATTTCTCATAACTCTTGTGAGACAGTTAGCAGCAGCTCTTATATGCCAGTTCTGACATACCTTTACCGAAAGACTAGTAAAACTAACTAGTTTCATGCAACTTTTGCACATAAAATAACTAATTTCTAAAAATTGATCTTCTGATTAGATTGTACCTTAAAAATAATGATGAAAAATTAAAGTTGGTTTACTTCGGAAGTGACAAGGAAAAGAAATTTTCCTTTAAATTATGTTCCTGCAAACCAAATTTCACTGTATTTTTTTTCAGTAAAGAGAAAGGAAGTAAATAAATAAGCAAAGAAACAAATAAAAAACTGGAATGTCACTAAGGTATTGTCCCAGTGGTATCTGATAGAAAGAAAGTTTGAAATTGGCAAACAGAAAACTTTTGTAAAAACATCTGCTAAGATTAACTGTTAGGTGTACTATTGCAAACATGATGTTTTGCTTACATCCTGTTTCAGAAATTTTATTGAAAGTGATTGACAGAAAAGTTTCCTGACACAAGAAGGGAAGGAAATCTTTTTAAAGCTGTCACTGTCTGCCATATAAATTAATATTAAATGATTAAGTATAGCATTTAACTATCAGCCATGACCATAACAAATTAAATCTACTGCAGACTGCAAAGGACATTTGTAAAGATTGGGAGAATGGCATCTTCCTCCAATTACCAGCAATGGTTTTAGACCAGAAATAAATTCTGAAAGAAAAATTCTGTATTGTGCTGATTTGGCACTACACATCACAGCAAAGTGAGAAATATTTAATATATAAATAACATCTAATGTATACATATATGCAGACACATGAACATAGAAGCACATTCATATGGACACGAACTGAGTAACACTCATCGCTAAAAACTATGAAGAATATTTGAGAAGAGCTTCATTCACTACTGCATGCCTCCCATCTTATGCCCCATGATCCCCATGTTAGAGCAGAATTGCATAGAAGTATAGACATCTCTATAGATGTCCAAAGTGCTTAAATCCCAACAGCTTTGCTACAGGTTTGTAGATAATGTTTGGGCAATCAGGAAGCCTACATGATTCTGCAGTTGCTCAGAAATAGGGAAGAAGAAAATGGAGATGAGACTATTTCATGCAGAAATGTACTCCTTATTTCTTTTATTATTCCTTTTAGATGTTTTTAAAATGTAGCAACTCTATTTAACGTACCTGAATCTGAACTACATGCTGAGAATAATTCATGCTGTTTGCTGACCTGCACAGGGGAGCTGTCCTGACATGAAACATTGCACATCACAAGACACTGAGGAAGGGTGTCTTCTTTCTCTGTCAAAAAGATTAACTAAATTTTGATAATTTGAACATAAAATGCTAGTTAAGGCATAAATAAAAAATCCCTATTCTTTGATTTTTTTTTGAGGGTAGGGTCCTTGAAGACTCAGTCTTATTGGGCACCATGTAGAGTAACTTTCAATTTTGTGTCTAATTCCTAGGAAAGGTATTCCTTACAGACTTGTAACATAAATGATAGTTTTATTTGTTATTTCTGTCACTATTTTATCATATTTAGAAAAATCAACATGAAAATGAAGTCCATACATAAAAATCATAGTTTTCCAGGCCAAGCACTTTACATATCACAGTTCAGGTAAGAGTTATTTTCTTCTCAGACAAATTACATCACCTCATAAAGGTCAGCAGACTCCTTAACAACAGCAAAAACAGTATTACAAGAACGTAATTTCTTCAGAACTAATGGGCAATCAGGAGCTAATATTCAACAGTGTTCCCTTAGGGAACAAATTTTAGTTACATTTTAGTAGGAGAGCACGCCATAAAAAATAGATTAAAACATTTCTTTCCAAAACTTACCAACTTCAGTTCCAAGAAGCTAATTACTGAAAGCCTTGCTTCAGAAACTTAAGCTGAAATTAGCCCATGATCTTGTGATGTTCTTCATGACCCCATGACCAAACACTGCTCTGAGGTTCCAGCCAGGCACAGTAAACTTGGCACAGAACAATTGCTGTCTGCAAGTCAATGTATGCAACCTCTTTTAAAGCCAAAAATTATTATTCTGTAGTGGGTTTTTTTCTTCTTAAATATATCTGTTCTTAAAGTATTACCATGTCCCCAGTAGGTTTTAATTGCCACTGGAGCTCTAGGAGATTCTGAGCCTCCCCTAATATCTCAATATTAAGTAAGGGTTTTCAGACTTTCAAAGGACTGGGGATGAAAGTAAGACCGAAATAAAATCATGATTCAAGCATTCCCAGTGTCACAGCTTGAGGAAAGTTGCACTGTGAATGTCACAAATACCAGCCTTTTTTTAAATAGTGGGCATACAGAATTATACTCTCTATATATAACTATATCAGGAACACTAAAATGCCTGAGACACTCAAATAAAGGTTTTCATATACTCAGTGCCCAAAACTGAATAATGAAAAAAATAATAATGAAAAGGAAATAAATAAGCTGTATTTTTCAAACTACTGGAATATAAAAAGAATATTTGCTTTCATAGTCTGGCATTAATGCTTGAAAACCTTAAGTGTAAGCAATGAAAATATGCCAAGAATAATAAAAAGAATGAAAAAGCAAATGTTAAAAAAAAAATTGAACCCTGTTTTGCCTTTTAATAAATGAAGTAAGGTTTTTAATATGGGTGAAGCATTCCCTCCACAAATTTATGAGTCAAATATCCAAGGAAACTATGTAAGAGAAGGACAAAGAAAACAGTTCCTTAATGACTTACTATTTCCTTAACATGCATCAAACATCCGTAAAACATAAAAATTGTCTTGGGACCTCAAATGTGTTATCATCAGTAAGTTGCTATTGGCCTATAGAATTTCTTTCTCAGTGACCTGAAAGATCTCACTTTATTTGTTGTCTCTCTATTTCTACTTTCTTCACTCATCACATTTGGTTATCATACTGAATAAACAGAGCAGAAAACACAAAAATTACCGTTTCCTTTATAAATGCAGAAATGTTTCTAAGAGTTGTCTAAGGTCCTACAGTTTTCTGTCCCAAAGCTTTACAAGACTAGGTAGACACTACAAGAGGAACTTTAGCTCTTTTTTTTTCTTTTTTTTTTTAGCTCAGGCTTGTTTATTTTAAGCCACAGCCTCTGACCTGCTTGCTTCGCAGTGGAAGTTACAATCATCAAAGCAATTTCAGCAATACCTTTATGAGTTTCCAGACCTAATTTCTTCATATGGAGGAAATGGTATGTTTTCTTTAAGCAACAGTATTTTTTATGCTATGATTAGTTTTATTTGTGCAGTGATTAGGAATGGCAGTCCATCTTCCTAATCAAAGATGGGATGTTCATTTTCAGTTCCTGTGCTTATTAATGATGGCCAAAATTGTGGCAGTCAATTACCCAGATTTAGGTCTTTGCTCATCACTAATGTCTTAGTCTTGCTGAGATACAAACTAACCAAACTAAAATTCAGTTAAACTGTTAATAGAAAGGAAGTAAGAAAGACAGGGCAGTGTGAGTGCCTCTGAAGAAAAGAGGTCTCCTCCAGGCTCTCTTCCCTCAGGAAGACAGCACTGGTGCTCCTTCAGGCCAAGAGCAGAGATCGCCGTGGACTTTACACATTAAAGATGCTGGCTAGGTAAGAATGAGGGATGAGCTGCCACTGGCAGTGACCAGAGACAAGCTCTGGGCAGTCAGGGGTGTAGCAGCTAGCTGGCATCCCTACCAGTCTGGGGCAGAGCCAGACCTACAAGCAGGTCAGGCTAACCTACGGCTCTTTGCTCTTTAGGCCTCTTCTTTGGATACTTCTTTGGCAAATAAACGCGACTTTGTTTAGGAGAAGCTGTTTTCTGAGTCACTTTAATTAACTGCTGTCACAACTGAGATAAAGGGTGTGTATGTGCCAAATCCAGTTAGGCCTGTCGAGTTAACCCTGATGTTAAGCAGGAAAGTTGAAGCCTTGAGATGTAATCTGAAATTGGGAGCATGCAGGATTCCGCCAAGAGGGATGAGATAGCCAGGATCATCTGTCTCCCAAAGGGTGCCTTAATGGGAGACAAAAATAGGTCACCTTTCCGGATGACCACAACTACAGTAGTTCCCTACTACTGGAGAAGGAGAAGGGGCCTTTTTCTGTATCCTTTAGGCAGGAGAAGAAAAGAAAACGCTTCCTCATCTTAAAAGATGGGAATTTGAAGAGAAGACTATGTCTTCTACCAGCTAGAAAAGGAAGGTATGAAGAGTGCCTTCATCTGTCAATTGGTTATTAAAATTACAATCCATTGTGATTACATCATGGGTTATTGTCCTAGAAAAGAAGCTTTTGCAGGTGTCAGCAACACAGGGTGTGTGAAAAAGAATCAGCATGGTGCAAATCAGCACACTATGCAATGGGCAGGAACAGGTGGCACAAGAAGGCAGAAAGCCTCTCCTACTGATGAAAGTCTACTCCACTGATGAGACCTTTTAGAATTTGGTGGGTTTGCCTTGAAATAAAATAAAAACAATAATTTTTTTTTTTTTAAATTTTAAAATAAGTTTTGAAAAGATGAAGTCAAGACTAACAGAGAACTGACCACAGCTCAATGTACTTCCACAGGAACAAGTAAAGTTATTTCTCTCTTTGTCTTTTCCCGGTTCCTTTGTCCTATAAGTGACACATATTTGGGTTTTTCCAGGACCTGAGGACTCTGTGTGAGATGGTTGGACCATCAGAACCATTGAAAGTACATGCAGATTATTTCTACCAAGCAGTGGTACAAGAAGTGCCAAGATCTTTGCCATCTCCATAGAAATCAGTGGCACATAAGAATGCTTGATATCTTGCCTGAGGAGGTTGATGTCCCCACTTCAATATTTTCATTTACAAAAAGGAGGCTGCTGGCTTTCAGCCAGCTCTGTGCCTCCTTAATTCTGTGATGGCCTCTCTGCTCAATCCCAGAGAACAGTGAGTCCCCTCATTTGGGACAAAAAACTGCATGAAGCTTTTCCGTTCTTAGGCAAACATAAATTTTGCAACCTAAGTGGGAGGGACCAAAGCTACTTCTATGGAAGGAGGAGAGGTGTGAGGGGAGGAAAGACACAGAAACATATGGAAAGTAGAGGGAAATTAGAAAAAGACAAGTAGAGTAGAAGCTCAGAAAGCCAAGATTGCTGCTCCTGTTGTCACAGAAGGTGTGGAGGTGGGGTTAACCCTGTTGAGATTACTGCTACCCTAGACCCCCTGATGTTTTGCCAGGACAATAGCAGTACTAGTTCTGGCTTTCAGGGCTCCCTGCCAGGCACAGCACCCCATCAGTCTGCCATCACAGCAGGCTGATTTGCCTTTGCCTCAAACCAGTCTGGTCCCCTTTTACCTCAGCACCTGCCAGCATGTGTGCCTTGCTACTGATTTTTTAAGGCTTTTTTTTTAGAAAAATGTTATTTTCCCGTAATAACTGGATTTCAGAAGCTGGGGGGTTTACAATAAGGTAATAGTATAATATTTGCAACAAAGCCTAGAGGGCTGGCCATTTCACTTAGATCACAGACTCAAACCTATGGTTTCTAGTGCGCCCAACAAGTGGTTTTCTTTGTTACAGCTTTTGGGAAGGGTTAAAACTTTTTGTTTGCAAAATTATATTAGTGATAAATGATTAGAGCGGCTAATTGTCACTGAACTGCCATATGTAACTATGTCCAAACATCAGCCTCCTATTGTTCAAGCCTATGCTTCTGCACATTTGTGTTGTTTTGCTAATTGAGCTTTGTCTTTATTTGGCTGAAACATGTTGTGACTGGAATGGTTATTCCAGGGCTGTACAGAAGCCAAAATATGGAGGCTTGATTCCAGCTGGGAACTATAATTGATATTATCATCTACAATGCAAATAACTATAACTCAGTGTACTTCCTTTTCAGTAGGTTTTTCTTGGCAGGATGAGTTGACCCTTTCTGTTGAATTATTCATTTTCTTCCCACTTAAAATATATAGCCTATTTCTTTATTCCACTAACATGACAGTCTATTCAAGACCTTAGCCAAAGAAGGCCCCATTCATGCACATTCTGAACCTGTATAAAGCACCTCATTAGGACCTATGTAATATCAAAATATTACACTGTTACATTTTGTAAACTGATATCAAATTACATATTAAAGAATCAGTTAATTACATGAAGATCACAAATTTGGTATCATTTGCCAGTGAGCCTAGTGTAACCTGGATGCAAACAAACTACAAGCAAAGAACAAGTAATAAATCTACTTGCTCAGTATAAACAAACCTGAGGTGAAGAGGCCACAAATTAGGCAAAAAAGAAGAACACACACTGGTTACAGGCTGAGTAGTAGCAGGAAGACGATGTGCTCGCCCACACATTTGCCTGAGCAGCATTCCAGTACCACTGGCAGCGTTCAGGAGTTGGGTTCCAAACTGCTCCTTCAGGGTGAGCTTCATTCCTTTCAGAACAGAGAGACAGCCTTGCCACTCTTGCAAGGAGATGGGCTTCCACTCTTTGGGAAGGGAAAAGTTCTTAGAAACATGATAATTGGTAGTGCTACAAAACCTTCTTCTTTGAGCAATGCTGACTTCATCAAAACTGGCAAAATTTGCAGAAAACTAACCAGTTTTCATATTAATTGCTATTATGTCCTCAGATGGTATCATTGGTGGTCTCTCCACAGAGTAGGAGGTGTCCCCAATACAGCTTCACATCTGCCTATAAAATGGAATTTCTGCTTCCGTGGGCTCAGTTTTATCTGTAGGAATCCCTCTGAATGTAGGGTATTTCCATGCAATTTTATTTCTGGTGAAATTAACTCCTATAATTTTCTTAGGTTGCTTATAGACAGTCTGGGGAAGGAAAAGAAGGATTTCTGTCCCACTACATGAGGGATATTTTGCTGTCTCTTTTTGTTTCCAGTTGCTAAATGGTGTAAGTTAAACTACATTTTGATTATAGTACATACTAGATTACATTATATTTCATAATTACCAGCTAAAATGTATCTCTAACTCTTTACAGGAAGGCCAGTACTCGTCTAGACATAGGGATGTTACATGATTGAAAATTAATTGTACCATCACAATGAAAGTAAAAAACATTCATGGTGTCGTGCAGTACTGTAACTGAGAGAACATATGAAGAGCACATCAGTGGATGTCCCTCCCATCACAGCAGATATTGAACAGAAATTTGGCAGGGTATCCTTGGTCCTCTCTGAACTGCAAGTCCCTCACATTCCAGAGAGGCTGGTCACAATGCTCCTGTCTCACATATTCTCTCTCCAGCTTCTCTACTTCATCCCCAGAGTACCCAAGAGATCAAATAACACCATTACTCTTTCTTCAGAATCTCTCTGTATTTCCCAAGCTGAATATCCAGCCTTATACTCCTTTTTTTCTAATGTTCCTCCCGTATACAATCTCGCCATCTCCAAAACTCTGTTTCTCTTAACTTCCTTCTCCAGCCCACCCAGACCTGAGCTCACTCACCCCATACACCCTATTTCATTCTCCTTGCTGGCTAAATGCACTCCCACTTTTCAGGTCCCCAACATCTCCTGCAATTCTGTTTTTTTTTCTGACCTGCTGTCCTCAGTCCTGCCTCAAAGCATCTCCCATTTGCAACCCTATTGTCCTTCACAGCTTTGGGTGTTCCTATTTCTCTCAATTCCCAGATCCTTCTGTTCTGTTGTAAGGCTCCCACTTGGAGGTTTTACATTAGCAGTATGTGGATGAGGTGCTCATCTTCAACCTATTATATTACCCCTAGCCATTGGCACTTCCTTCTGCCTCCCATCTATCTGAGAACAGCCTGGTATTCCCAACTTGCTTTGCCTGGAGAAGACTGTCAATAAATAATAAATAATAAATAAATTTTTAACTTAATTGTTTACCTCAATGGGACATAAAGGACAGAAAAGAAGGATCTGTCTGAGAAAAAAATTACTATATGGTATCCAGAGGAATGTGGAGACAGTGGCTGATTTCATCATGAAGTCTGACTGATGAAGCAAAGTAGAGCACCTGAGGTGGATGCTTCAGGGAAGGAAAACAGCTGAGGAAACTAGCTCCTGGTTATATACTAGCGTGTAGCAGTTTCTAGTAGGCTGGCAAGCCAGAAGCTACACTCAGATTTCTTTGGGCAATGCCAGCTCTGAAAGCAGCAGTGTCCAGGCAAGGGTTTGCTTCTACATTTCATTTTCTTGTACACTAAAACATCCTTGTCCATGAAAGCCTTCCCCTGTGGTGGTCCACAGAAAAAAAATGCAAGACAAGAAAGGGAAAGGCTCTGGGGACTTTCCTCCCTCTGCCATTCAAGTCACAAGTCAGCACCTTCCTTGAGCCCTCCTGCTTTCACAGGAGATCCCAAAGAATTATTGCTCAAGTTACTCTTTTGGTGGCTGACCTGGAGACTTCCATTTGCAGGTTTCCTGCTTTTCTTGGCCAGAACAGTTTTCCTCATTCCTTTTTCTTCACAAATTGATCTGCCCTGCCAAGTGCTGGATATTTGTGGGTAATGAAAGTTGAGGACCCTGACAAGAGCATGCCTAGAATGTCTTCACAGAGCTTTGCTAAGACAAGGATGTTGCTGACATTACTGAGCTGGTG
This sequence comes from Origma solitaria, assembly GCA_013397895.1. Taxonomy (NCBI): domain Eukaryota; kingdom Metazoa; phylum Chordata; class Aves; order Passeriformes; family Acanthizidae; genus Origma; species Origma solitaria. Next base: position 978,164 of record VZRL01005209.1, read on the forward strand.
GCAAACATCATGAATGCAAACCTCAAATTTCTTGTCAAGCTAGAGCTTCTACACTCATAGCTCCAAGGAAAGAGAGGCAATTAGCTTTGCAGAGTGGTTTAGTGCCACATGCTAAGACACAAAGTTGCATGCTCGGTTAGGTTTTAAGTCTTATTGGATCATTAAGCCCAGCTATTAGAGCATCTAACTCTATGTATTAGAATATATTTCTCCTGCAAAAACATCAGCTGGATCTCTTCCACTACAGCAGTTTAAGTGCTGATCAGGTGTGCAGCAGTGCTAGAAAGCAAGAAGTGAGCACTTCAGCATTTTGCAGGCAAGATCAAGATTCAGAAGGTCTCCAGGGGATGCATCAAGAAAGTGAATAAATGTTCATTCTCAATTTCCTTGTCTAAATTCTGCCACATGAAATCCCATAGCTCTCCCACAGATCCATCGTCATTCCTGTCAATCTCTAGTTGATAAATCTGTTAAAATTAATATTCTGTAATCATTTCAATGAATAACGAGGTGACAGTCCTACTGAAAATGCCAAGGCACCTGGAACAGGCAGAAAGTGTTGAAGCATATTTTTAAACTTCACTGGAGCCTGTTGGACAGGAAGAAACAGTCAAAAGACGAAGCATGTTTGAGAAACCAAACACATATATCCACTGGGAATGTTATGGTCCATCCCACTCTCCTTTCATTTTACTCCTGAAGAAATGTTTTGAAAGTGGGGAAAAGGCTTTAGAAATTTAGGAGTGGTTTGAGATATCACAGACACTGTGACTGAATAACACTTTTCAGTATGAGCGCCAGGATTCCTTCATAATAATCTCACTCAATCTGTGTTTGAATACCATTAGACCATGAAGATTTCATGCCCTGCAACCTGCATTAACTACCTATGAGAATATTTCATCCAAATTGTACATAGACACTAAATAAAACTGCACAAGGGAAGCACTTCAAGCAAATTGAAAAATAATTTTTGGGGAGAACTGCCTAACCTCCAGGAATGAGAGCCAAGAGTGAGAAACTCTTTCACTTGTAAGGTTTCTAGCTGGAAAGGCAGAAGCAGAGAACATTCTTCCTCTAGTAACCATTTTAGCTCTAATGTTTCAACCTTGACCTGAGAAGAAAGGTCAATGAGAGAAAAACCAAGCCAATCTATTTCTCCATCGGTAAATCACTTGCTCATTAATGTTATAGCGTAAATATCTGAGATTGTTTATAAGGATCCAGCACTACAGATTAGAGTTTAAAAAAAAATCCTCAGATTCTGTTTTCAAAAAGGAGCACGGTTTTGTGGCATTTGGCCAACATTTTCAAGATTAGGTCCTGATGGTAAGCACTTAACACCAGGGGCCTGGTTTTCAGAGCTGTTGATTGTTACACAAATCTCACTATGTCTATAGTTTGCTGTGCCTCTTGCCATTCCTGGAAATCAGACTGCTTATCTGCATTGCATCGACATTGAACGTGTTCTCTGACCCACGGTACTTGAGTCTGAAGGGATTTTCTCATGACTCCACACCTGAAAAATCCAAGGGTGGGAACCAGGTGTGCCTGTTCATTCCCTGACCTTGCTAGTTTGCTTTCCAGGTTTATTGAACGTGTACCTGCAGTTCTGCAGTTAAAAGCAAGAAGATGCCACAAACCTACCGAGGGCTCCAGTCATCCAAAACACATTCCAGATGACTGCTTGTATATTCAGAGCTGCTTTGCTAAAGCAAATAGTAGTACAATGTAATTAACAGTGGCAGATATTAACTACCACTTTCAGGCATTTATAGCTCCTGAGCTCCTAAACTCCATCAGCCATTTGAATAAGCACAGAAATGTTTTCTTTACTGCTACTGTACATAGAACTCCAGACTTTCAAAGTATGCATGCAACAAATGTGATCTCCTGTATCTGCGGTATAATTTCTGTCATAGACTATTTTTGTGCAACTGCTCACAGTCTTCATTCTGTTCATATTTTTCATATTTTCCTTTATGACTGAATCCCATTTTTCTTCAGTATTCATAGCATATATTCATGACAATATTTGTCTCTGCATTTCTTCAGCCCCTTTACTTACCACATTTTGTTCACTATAATACCAATAATCAACATTACCTTTTACAGGCTCTTCACAGGCTAACTTACCTCAGTGGCTCCAGGGCCAGCATCTCCCAGAGAACACAGCACAGCCATGCAGACAAATGGGTTTAGGGGAATCATTCTGCACAAACCCTGAAATTGACTTCAGCTAGTAGTTTCATACTGAAATGATGATTAATACGTGGCTTCTTATCTCTCAAAACAAGCCCAGCAATGCCTGTAGGCAGTATGATCTACTAGCACTTGCTTTCACTTCATTCTTATGCAGAGAAGCAAGGCTTGGATGCTCAGAAACATCCATTCTAATACACTCTTGGGACTTCATGCCACAGAAGATGGCACTAAATTGATATGAAATAAAATGGCAGAGAGTAAAAAAAAAAATACATAAGGTATATCTCTCAGTCAAATGAATATTTCCTCAACTGAGCAGTTAAAAAATGCAGTCAGAAGAAAGCTTTCATGAGACAGCTATCCCAAAAAGTCTTTTTCTTCTCCTTGGGATTCCAATCTTTTTCAACATTGAATACCTACAAGATGATATTAAGGGTTTTATAACTGGTTAGAACTTGTGCAGAGTGCTGTGTCTTATTATTGTACATGCAAGGGTTTTTTGTGAAGAAACAGATCCAGTTGAGGGAAGTTCAGTGCTATTACAGTGGCATAAGAGACTGGTCCAAAATAATAAACACTTTGAAAGGATAAAATGATGCGAGTACAAAGCACTCTGTAAACATCTTTTAATCCTCAGATGTTCCTGTGCCAGTTTCCCCTCCCCGCTTTATAAACCAGGCTGTCCAAGGCCACACAACAAGTCAATAGCTGAGCCAAAACAGACTTCTGATGCTTGAATTCCAGTTTTGAAACCCAAATGTATCTCTCCTCTTTTATACTTCACCTCTTTTTCCACATTGTGAGCACTATTCAAATCCCTTCTTTACTAAAGAATATAGAAAGAAAGGTTATTGAAGCCTTTTGACCCTTATGCCTGGCAAATCCAGTTGTTAGGCTGCTAAGGAGCTTTGCAGAACTCAGTGCTTTATCGCTTTGCAGTCTCCATAGTTCAAAGTAACTTTAACCCCATCAGACATCAGATATTTGTTTCTTTTGCCATATCTGAATGGCATCTGAATTCACACAAATTCTATCTGCTTAGCAACAATTTTGTTTGGTGACTTGCAGTGGGACAAGCAATCTTAGGGAGAACAGACTCTCAAGAACACAACTAAGCAGTAAAACTAATACAGCTGCCAGAAGGGCAACTACAGCATTTCCCAGCTTGGAGACATGTCTAGGTTCACAGTCATACTGTTATCTTCAAAGACAAAGTCACTTGATTGTTTCTATTCCTTCATCATAGCAACAGCTTCCTTTCCTCCCAGTTCAGCAATGACATCTTGCATCCTCCCTATCCATAAAATACATCCCTGCCTCTAGCATTGTGCTGATGAAGAATTCCACTTTCCTGATTGATTGCCAGCCAAGACTGCTCAGATGCAAGTGAGGGTGATTCAAGCTTTTGGATAAACAGGCTTAAGTTCCTGCATACCTGAATCTGAGCCAGATTCCTGCAGCAGCATTGCTCACTAGAGCTAGCTACCATCTCTAGATCCCAAACAGCATTTGAACTAAGCTCTCTTGAAAGGATGTCAGTGTTGAGATACATCATTAGTACAAATAGAGAACAATCTCCAGCTTTGAGTTTTTGGTAACACATAAGACTGCACACTTTTTGTCTTTATTTGTAATACAGCTTTTTTTAAACTTTTGCCTACTTCTTGTATAAATGGCACATATTTTTATAAATGAAAAACATTTAAAGTGCTGCCTTTTGATGAAGTAGCTGATATATCTAGCTTCAGTATAGCTTGACTCATATCAAAGACTCCTTTAATTCTAACCACAGATGCACAGAAATAAAGAGGATGATTGCTTTTGTTACATTCAGAGAGGATCACAAGCTCTATCAGGTCCCTAGCATATTTGTTCCATTTTCTTCCTCCACTGTTCTTTCATCTTTTTTCTCAAAGTCTTTATCTAAAGTACACTTATTACACATCTCAGCTCAACAAGGTGAAATCTGTTTGCACTCCTTCTGTGCTCCCAAGCTAGAAAAAAGCTTTTCAACATGTGCCTACCCCATAGGCATTGAGTAGGACATGTTTTCTAGAGAAAACTTTCTTACAGAGCAGAGAATCCACCGTGCTTGGTGTGATCATTTTTACATCAGCACAACATAGAGTAGAGTCTTTAGTAGAGACCATGTAGAGTCTCATTCTCTTGAACTTGGCACTAGTGAGGTCTCATCTCAAAACCTGTGTTCAGTTTTGGGGCCAAAAGAAAGACGTTGAGGTACTGAAGCATGTCCAGAGAAGAAAAAGGAAGCTGGTGAAGGGTCTGGAGCACAAGTCCTTTGAGGAGCAGCTGAGGAAGCTGGGGTTGATTAGCCTGGAGAAAAGGAGAGTCAGGAGAGACCTTATCATTCTCTACAACTACCTGAAAGGAAGCTGTAGCCAGGTGGGAGTTGCTCACTTTTCCCAAGTCACAAGAGACCAGACCAGAGGAAATGCCTCAAGCTGTGCCAGGGAAGGTTTAGACTGGATATCAGGAAAAATTTCTGACTGGAAGGGTGATCAGGCATTGGAATAGATTGTCCAGGGAATGCTCAAAAGGCATGTGGATGTGACCCTTGGGGAAATGGGGAACAAGGTGGTGCAGGGTTAATGGCTAGGCTCTATGGTCTTAGAGGTCTTATCCAGCTGTTATCATTCTATGATTTTATGAGTATGGCAAATGCAGGAAGCTGGAAGTGGGAACTTAGAGCTGGGCTTGTCCAGAGCTTTCTGAAAGACAAGTGAAAGACAGTGCAAGACAAGGCCAAGCATGCTGTGTAAATGCTATTCTTTTTGTTTGTTTATGTTTCAAAGGATGCTGTTCAGAGCTGGGAGTTTCAGATGCCACCAGGGCTGGTTGTCAAAAGTCAGTAAAATGAAGACTTGGTGCTATCATCAGAGGTGTAGTATCTTCTGCTGTTCTCCTGAAGATTTTGTAGCCTCATTTAAAAAGTTCATCACCTTTGTGGCACTGTATTGTGGCAGTTGACTGAATGGCATCTGTGAGTCTGTTCAAGGGCCTACAGATTGTGAGGGTTTTCAGAAATTCTTAGTGCTTCTTTTCCCCTGCTTCCATTTGCCTGGGAGTAAAGTACTTGATGATCAGTAACGGCAGAATACATTTATCCGAAGAAGGAAAGTGAGGCTTTGAAAGATAGGGGATGATCCACCCTACAGGAGAACAAACTGGACCTAGACGTTCTTATCTATCTTATATGAAAAACTCATGCACATACATCAATGCTGGAGCTTTATCAGTTCCTGGAGCTAAAAAAAAAGCAAGTCTTTTGGAAGGCATGAGATTTAAATTGTTGGCTTTTTAAAAAAATAAGGTGTTTAGTCTCAAATGATGTTTTTATTATGTATTGGGGATAATTTACTTCAAATTTTAAAACTCAAGAGTGGCATGAGACAGAAGTCACGTCCAGGATTAATGCTGAAATACCACTGGCAAGAATTAAGTCCATTTAATATAAAAAATGGAAACTTCACAGAGTTTAAGATATCTTCTTATCTTTTGCTGTTGAATGACCGACAAAAGGAAGTGACTCACTATCACTGAAACGAAATGGAGGATTCATACTTTGTTCAGTTATGAGTTAGCTATAAATTTTTCAGGAAAAGTTGTTTCCTGACAAAGAAATTGGCCTTTTGTGTTCACAATGTCCTAGCAATCCTAACAGATAGCACCTGTATACAGAAGAAGGAATTGAGATGCCTTGTTGAAAAACTAATTTGTTGCTATTGATCTACTGAAGGAGGTTGTTCAAAATTATTGTTCTGAAAGGGAAAGAAAATGTCATAAAATCCCAGTAGTTTTGGTGCCAGGGCTATGCATAAGTACAGTTTTTAAAAAAATCATATCTAAGTTTTGTAGAACACTGAAATATTGAATATTTTCTCAGATTACTTTGAGGAGTTAAAAAATGCCACCAGTGAATCGTCAGCATTTCTTGCAGCAGGTAGATCTCAGACTGTGTCAAAATTATTCCAACTCATCATGAAATAATACAGGAATAAAGTTGAAATAAAATGTAGATGTCGACATAGTGTTTTACTTGGTTAAAATGCCAGCTTTGCATTGAAGTCAGCAGAAATGCAAGATGTCATGAGCATTTTCAGCAGTACAGCACAAGCAGTCGAGCTGTTTGAAAGGCACTGGCAGCCAAAACAAGCATAAGAGACAGAGTTCACAGAGTATCACACATACTCAGGTGTTCAGGGGGCCCCTCCTGCCCTAGAGAAACCATGTCACTGTTCTGCCAGCCCAGCTGAACGCCACACTGGGCCCCTGCATTAAAGAGTTTCCATCAGTTGCTGTAGAAGCAGGATTCAGCACAACTCACCATGGAATTCTAAAGGGGTAGAAAGTGATTAATGCTAGAAAATGATTAATCTTAGCATAAGCCCCTGACGTACGCAGACACCAGCTGGATAGAGCCATCTGCATGGAGGCTGGCAGCAGCTGCTGCCACAGCCTGGCACAGGAAGTCAGAGCATGGGGAGGAGCTTGTGCCAATCAGGAGTGCATGCTGAAGGTCTTCTTTCCTTTGCTATTTCTTCACAGGGAGAAAGAGATTTGTTGTATATGGCAAGGGAAGGAGGGATGCTAAGTATCTCACACTCTAAGTTGCTATGAGCTCTTCAAGAAAAAATAGCAAAAACAAACCCAAACCAAAAAATAAACCAGGAGTACTTTATAAAACAGTTTGAGCTGTGACAGGGGAAAGAATGAATTTAACATCCCATGGAACTCCTGGAAAGGCTTCTGTTGGCTCACATCCATCTTCCAAACAACTCAGATTACTGACCATGAGAGCTGGAGGAGTTTTATTGTTGTTGTTCTTCTTCTTTCAAATTTATTCTTGAAGTCACCTTCCTGAAAATTACACATACCAGGATGCAATAAGAGCTCAGGATACCTCTTTGAGATCTCAATTATTGTCCTCTCTCTCTGAGGAAATTACAATATCTGATTTTGCTTTTGGTTTCTAAGTAGAATAATTTAAATGACTCATGGAATCAAGTCTTGTAGTCCTAACATCATATCCACCCAAGCACCTCAACAAGCTCCATGGACTTTGGTTTAAGTGCTATATTTACTTAATATGGATGAGAGTGAGTTTTATTCCTTGTCTACAATTCTTTAGCAGGGTGTGAAAAACCACACACTCTTGACATGTTCTTTGCCCTCACACATTTAACAGACACAGTAATATTACCATGTAAATAAGTCACATTTTCAAGTATGTGGTATAAATATTCCAAGGAGAACAGGTTAATAAGTTTTCCAAATGAACTTCACCCTTTTTTGATGCACGAAATCTCCTTGTGTTTTAGAGATTTAAAGCAAAAAAAGGTAATCTTCTCCTTCACCTTGCCCCTCTGGAGATAAAGACACTGGCACATACTTGTACAACAAGTGCATGTTTGCTCTAAGACATGTTGTAGAAATTCCTTATTTTCCTCTCAAGGAAGGTGTTGGAGGCCTGGCACAAGCACCCAGAGCACCTGTACAATCTCCACACACAAGGTGTCAAAGACTTGTCCAGAAGTAGCCTCAGCTGAGGTGAAAAGGCATGACCTACTCTCTGTATGTGAGTTTGAGGTAGGGAATATCAGAGATCCCTTCAGACTCTTTAGGATTTGGTGTTTTTTCAGTATTAATTTCACCTTTCTCTCAGGAATGTCCTTTAAAGCTCTGACCAGTGTCCATCGCAATGACAGCCTCATGCAACAATAATGTTTAGAGATGGGGAAAAACTCATTCTTGCAGTCTAAAGACAGAAAGGTACGACACTAAGTGAACTCTTCCCTTCTTTCCAGCTTCTGCTTTTAAAATGGATTTGCTTCCCCAAAGGAGAAGAAAAACCTGGAAGTCAGACATAGCCAAATTCTTCCTAGCCTCCTTCTGCCCTAGCTTCCCAAGTAACTGTCTGAGAAGAAAAATGCTGAAATGCTTTCTTACTTGGCAAGTCCTTATCATTTTCTCTAAACAGTACATGTACCCACAGTGCCTTTTTCTCCTTTCAGCTGGAGGTCCCAAACATTCTACATTATTATGTGACACAAACTAAGGCAGCAAATCATGATTATAACAAGTGACCAGGAGTACTCATCTTCAAATGTTTCTCTGTCCTTGCTCAGAAGAGATGTGGCTGAACAGACCCCGCAAAGCAAGTACCCCCAAGTGCTGCAAGGAGACTCTGCTCTCAAACAAGAGGAATCATCTATTTGAAACAGTACCTACATTTTTTAATTCTCCTCTCCAGTGTTTTTTTTTAACCAAGCTGTTTTCAAAAAAGTTTCTTTTACTTTCTTTGACCATCAATAAAGTTCTTCACATGAGCAAGCTGTCTTGTAACTTTAACTCAAATTAAGCACTTAATTCACAGTGAGACATTGAAGAAAATGGCCCTTCTTTTGGAAGAGCTCCCAGGAGCTTAACCCATAGAGGATAAAAGAAATTCATGAACTAGAGCTTTAAGTTCTACATTTCCATAATAATTAGCAAATAATTCAGAGCACTTAAGTTTAGGCTTATATTTTTCCTTGAATTAAAAGAAATCTGAAGTGTCAAGAGATGTTGCCCACTGGCTGATGTAAAGCTGTCCAGATCAATTTGTCCTGCTGCACCAAAATACAACACGTTTGTGCAATCTCGTGGTTTCTCTTCGCTGAAAGCTGCTTATAATTAGATCTAAAATACCAACATTAATCCACAAAGCTCTTTGCTTTTTAAAAATAACAAAAAATGTACTAACACTATCCTGTATTAGTACAAGCCAAATTTTGCTGCCCCTAGTAGAAGTTCAGGGTTTTGAACAAAGCTGCAGTCCCCATGAATGCTCTGTTCCACTGACCTAGTGGGGAGCTGCAGTGGTTAGAAACAGTGAACCCTGTGAGTGCTCTGGCCACTGCATTGCCTCACCACTTGACAGTCAGGTAACTTAACCCCCCTGTTTAGTCCTCATTTCTGTAGAGGAACCCTAACTCTAGATTCATCTGTCAAAGAGAAGCTTCACAGATGGCAGTGCAACACTGAAAAGGGGAATTTCACTCTCCTCCAACAATTAGACTAAGTTCTCCGCTAAGATCAAAAGGGTCTGGTTGATGTAAAGCTCTTTCCTTGAGGAGCACAACTTGATTTGGCCAAATAGCATTCAAAAGTGAGGTAAGGGACAGTAGCCTAGTTCAGTAAAGCATTTAAGCACAGTCCTGGGAGCTGCAGTAGATTTGGGAAGTCCAAGCCACAGTGCACACCCCACCACCTGACCTCGGTCTGCAGGCTGATGGCAGAACAGGCAGGTGAGATTTCCACAATCACACAACCGCTCCCAGTCACATCCCAGGAAATGAGCTCAGAGCCTTACTCAGAAATTATTTAAGGTTCAACTCCAGCGCTTTCCAACACAGTCATCAGCAGGTGACCTCGTGATGAATCTCTGTGGGAGGCAGCCCTCAGCAGCGGGGAGAGCAGCCAGCAAGAGGCAGCAGTGTCTGAGTAAGCCTCTCGACTCTTACCAGAGTCCATCAGCAATGACGTTAAATGTTGACATTACTGAAACAGGTCTTGTGCCAAACATAGGGCTCTCAACTGCTAAACTGCATCAACACAGGGCTCCCAAGGAACTGAGTGATAAAAATCGACATAAGCAACCAATTTATCCTTTTTTTTTTTTTCTTTTTTCTTTTTTTGAGAGGATGAAAAGAAAACATCATGGCTTATGAATTTTAGAGGTGGATCTAAATTCAAACCTGACACTGAAGAATAGATCTCAATGAGAATATACTGTCTTGCCACATGTTATTGCATTTAATGAACCCATATGCACAACCATCACTAGTTGTTACTTCAGGCTAGGATCTGCCTTTGCAGTTAACATAGTACCACTAACTCTTTTCTCTCTGGAAATTACTTTGCACTAAAAATATTTGAAAAGTTAAAAATGCAATAAGCAGAATAATAGGAAAAAGCATAAGCAAGAGGAAAGAATAAATAAAATTCTCTTTTTCTGATATGAAGTTTCTCATTGAAGAAAGGGGAGGGAGATTAGAAGTAGAAAAGGCCACTGATAGCAATTTAATACAGACCAGTGTCACAATATGTTGCTGTCCTCCTCATCCTCCTCCCTCTAGCCTGACTCAACAACGGCAGCTGCTAATCCTTCCATTTTTAGCACAATGCAAACCTTTCTCTGTTCACTAATCCATCACCACATCAGCAGCATCAGCTGATGTGCAGCCCCTTTCACATATAACTGCAAACCCCAGTAGTCTCTGCCAGCATGCCTGATCCTGTATACATCTCCTGCCCAAAATTCAGTGCCTTGAAAGGTTTATGGGGTGAGCAAAACACCGCCCCTTGAATGGTGCCTCAAGAGAACTTAAGCAGCCTGAGTTTTAGTTTGTTTTCTTTAAAAAGCAGTTTAGCCTAAGAGAGCTCAGATTTACAGGACAAAGGAGCAGAAAAAACCCTACTAAAACTGTCATTAATCTCACTGCAGTGGTGGAAAGAAATTCCATTTGTGTTCCTAGGGAGGGTCTTTGCTTTATGATCCAGCAAATGCTGGATGCTACAAGGCCGTTTGAACTTGTGCCAAATTCAATAGAGACCCACAGCAGTGGAAAACAAAGTCATTTAATTCTACAGTTAACTAAACTTCTACTATAAATTATAGGGATATACCCTACAATTAAATCCACAGCTTTGGCACTTAGACTCCATTTGAATTTGAATCCACCTATTTTTTTTATAAATAATTCCTAATTTTTCATAGTCAGTAACATGCAAAGAAGGAAAAGCTGTAGAATCCAGCAAAAATAGTTTCTCTTTGGTCTTCATTCATTTTAAGACCCTTTTGCACCATTTTGGTAATATAGAGGGTTGAGTACTGATAAAGATCATGCACGAAAGGATACCTTCATGAAACTGAAGAAGGTACACTTAAATTACATGTAACTGTATAATATAAAAAGGGCAGACTGCCACTAGTTTAAAAAAACCCAAACAAACAAAACAAAGAGCAAATGAACAAAAACCTCAGAAAACCCAAACAACTCTATAGTACTCTGCACATTGTAAAAGAAGATTTATACACAATGCCTCAGATCCATTTTTTTGATCCTGAGAAATTGTGGGACAGCTTGAATTATCTGTTATATAATGCATGGCATAAAATACAGCACATAATTCATTCACATAACACTTTAAAAGCATTTGAATTTTGAAACCCATTGTGATATCAATAACATAAGAGACATTTAACCTTTGCAAAGAATGAAATGTTCATCTAAAATTAAATTTATTTTTATTCAGATGTAATAATCCCCATCCTCCATCCAGAATGTGGATTGTTCCTCCCTCACCCGTTACATTTACTCCCAAGGAAAACTGTCCAGGCAGAAAATGTCTGCTCTTGTGCTTGCAAACAGCTCACTCAGAAGCAGCAGGACTAGTGCACACATGCAAGGACATGGGTTATAGACACATCCCTGCACATAACAGGAGGTAGTTCAAAGCAATTGGAAGATACTTCTGCATCTTTGGCAACCCGCCAGAGAAAATGGTCTCAAAAGTGGGACATGGCCTTGGTATTGATGGAGAGGGCTACCCCCCTATAGGGACAGCATACTGCATATCCCTGCAAGTTGTTTTGCACCATGGTGTGTACCAAAGGGCTTTTATTACTGCTAAAAACAAAAACAACTCAACCAGGAAAGTGTGCAAAAGTGTCTGAGGGTTGAACTATATCAGCTCTGACGTGGGACACAGTAGCAGTAGTCAGGAACAAAACAATCTCGGGAGGCAACTTAATAATGTAATTGGCTTTTGCATTAGGTCAGAGTTGCTACAAACTTCACCCATCTGTGAAGCAGTCAGATTTTCTGCTTGAGTTCAGCTTTATCGAGTAAGCCAAAGGAAAGAGGAGTACAGAGGATGTAGACATAAAAAATTCTGTCTCTTGTTTTTGGAAGAAACAGAAAACAAAATTACATTGTCTGAGGAATTTCCTACAGCATGATTTTTCAAGGCAGTCAGATTCAGCTATCAGCCATACAGAGCACTACCCCATTACCTTAGAACAAAAATACTCCCAATACAATTTCACCTTCACAGTTCAGCTTCCTGTGTTAAAAAGTGAAAAATAAGGAATAACTCCTGGAGAAAGTGCCAAAAAGGGTCCCAACAATAGTGGAGAGAGTGATGCTGTACAGCAGGTGTTTTCAAATGTGGCATTATATCTACAAGCATAGTACTATCTACTGAGGAGTTCATTCAGTAATGGTTGCCCCAATACAGTCAGGATATGTAAAACTCTGCAATTTGGGACCTTATCTCCTTGTTATGTCAGACTGAATGTATGACAGAAAATATCATGCTATCCCCTAGCCTGCAGCAGGAGGGAATTTCCCCATGGAGAAGGGAGATACTCACCAGGTCTTGTCCTATGACTGCGGGGAGAGGTGTCCAGCACACGCACCCAGACTCAAGCTCAGGAGCAGGCACGAGGCTCATGGGCTGAGAATCAGATTAAAACCTGTATGCTAAAGGCCTCTTCAGATAATCTTGCACACAGCCTGGTACCCATGGGCAGTAGGGAGGGACCTCCTCAGTGACCCCATGGGGGGCACAGCCACCCTTGGCACAGGAAAGTGATCTCAGTACTACATTTCTTATGCAGGGAAAGTGAAGGCAGCCCTGGACAGACACACTAAATACAAAATGGCTTTCTCAATCATTCCTTTTAAAAAAAGTTTTATTGTTCTTCTCTAAAGAGAGAGACGAAAAAAAGCTTAATAAGCTTTGCCTGCTGGTGTCCGGCACTCTGCATCTGAAAAGCCTCCTTCCCGACTGGCAAATGCACATTATGCCTCCACAAATGGAGGCATTTCCCCAAAACCCAAAGGCAAACAGTCTGCCTCTTCTAGTCAACAAGGAGATGAAGTATCCAAGGGTTTAGGACCTACAATTGATCAGCATTTTTTAAAGGAACCAGGAGTTTTAACATGAGCTTCGTTTAAATAAGAAACAAAAGCAAGATTAAAACTGTAATTAATACAGTGACACAAAAGGCTGAACTGTGATACACGAATATAAACACCGTGATTCTTTACAAGACACTGATTCATATATCCTTTCTGGAAAAAAAATCTTTATTTTTTTCAAATCAATATTCCTACTATATTGGAACATATAGTCTCAGTAAATAACATTTGTTGCTTTTCTCTTTCCCCCACTCCCTTCCCACCCAGCTGCATGCTTATAAAGAGAGAGTGATTACAGCAAATTCAATGTCCAGATACTTGAGAAGATGTTGCAGTGAACACAGACCACCCACTAACTTCATCTGCTTTGTTTTTGTAGTCCTGAATTTTTTCATATTTTCCACTGCCCTTGATAATGAAGAACATAAGCTTCTTCTTTTCTTTAGTAATTTTTATATACAAAGGGCAAAATGCAAGGGCAGGTCAAGGAGAATTTGTTGAATGCCAAAAAATCCAAGGCATCATGCCACACATGCTGTCTTTCAGTTTGTGTGCCATCAGTCACAGCATCCTCTTTTCTTTTCTACTCACATTGAAGCTTCAAGATCCAAACTGGTTTCCCACTTAGTTTACTCTTACAGTCTTGCTAGACACTGACCACTGTAGCTTTCCTTTCTCATATGAAGCTTACTTCTCTTAAAAGTGAGCTACATTGGTAAAACAGAAGTGAAATTAGCCCAGAAACACAGAAATTTTAATGTGGTTCAATGGGTCAAAGCCATTACAGAGCTTTTTCCACAGGGTCCACAAATTCTCTAATAAAAAATAATAGCAGTAATAAATATTTGCTTATTTATTAGCACCCAAAGTATAACATGCTGCTATCACACAGAGATATGTTCTTGGAGGGGTCTGCAAATGGGAGCTTGCTGCCGACAGGAACAACAGAAAATGAGACAGTTTAAACTATATTTCACTGTTGAAAAAAAAAAAATCTAGATAGACTGCTTGCTAGTTAACATATTGCCTTTGCTGTTCATTTCCAAAGGTCACCTTCTTCTCACTGTGGAGCCTTCTGCCACATATCTGTCCAGTCTAGCTATTTTTGCCAGATAGTTTTTGTCAGATTAGGTTAATTATTAACTCAAATCACAAAAACAGCCCCATCACAAAATCCTTTTATTTCACTTGCAGACTGGGTACATTACTGACAAAAGCTGAACAAGCTTAATCTACCATAAACAGCAGTCATGTGTTACATTTACATAGCTTTTGTCAGCGGTGCTTCAGAAAAACACACACAAATAGGGATCACTTCATCCTTCAGTAGATTTAATCAATTTGGAATTGTTAAACGTTATGCAGTGATGGTTTGTAAAGCAAAGGACAGAGCACAACTTCAGTGAAATACAGAAACCAGGGGAAAAATATTTTAAGCAGGTCATGCATCAACACAAACTGAAATATATCCTGAATCACAGAATAGGTCCCTTATAGACAGGGCAATGCAAGATTTACTGACTGCAAATGGTCAAGGGCTTTGATTTTCTGCTTCACTGCAAAGGTTCAAACCCACACATCTCATCTTATCAGTAGATAAACATCTACCTCAGGGTAAAACCCAGTCCCATAGCTGAAACCTGACAGCCTGAATGCTAGATATCCAGACTTACTGAACTGTGTGGATATCTTTACATGATAATCTGTCTGTAAAAGATACTATGAATTTCGAGTTGCCTAATTTTCTTCCCTTGACTTACTACTGAATTGCCTACTGCAATTCTGAAGCTTTCTGTGGAAAAGGGTTGATTTCTCATGTGGAAACTCAAGCTAAACACCTGAGAAAGAATTTAAAAAAAAAAAAACCACAACCAAAATCCACCAGCATAGAGAGTATATCCTCAGGAAAACATCAAAACATTCAAAGGCCTTTTGAATATTGCCTTGTCCAAACCACTTGTAACAGCAATTACATTTAAGAACCAGTGCTGGAGGAGCAGGTTTTATTTCTGTACTAACACTGGATTTGGGGGGGTTTGAAGTCTGCGTGGTTTGAGAATTTTGTTTGTTTGATTTTTTCCCAATAAAAAGGTTCTTATTATTCTTTTTGATATATTCACCAGAAGTTTAATGAAGACAGCGTTTAGCTTAGCCATTGCCAACAGGTCAGATAAAGATGACTCTGGGGGCAGGTTTCAGTGAAACCCTGGCAGTCAGAACATGCTCTCAGGACATGCTTGCACACACTAAAGCTCACTGTGGTCACACAGGGCCTGTTCTCGAGGCAACAGAGGCTGCCTCAAGTGTCTAATACAGCAAACACCAGGAAAACAGCTAGAAGACCCTTGAGGATAGACACCAAACTATAACTTAACAAGACCAGAGAACATTCTGGACTCCTGGTAAGAAGATATTTTCTCATTGTAGATAACAGCTCACTTAACACCACTAACTCCAAGGCCTTGCTCAGCTACAAAATGCAGCTAATCAAAGTTTAAATTAGCTTTCTTACATCTCCTGGGTAAATTCTGTCTTTGTCCTTGCCAAAACACACTACTCTCCTCCCCTGCATTTCCAAACAATCTCTCACCATAGGTATTTCCCCTGCAGCTCCTGACAGTGCTGTGCACGTAGCTGTAAATTGCACAGCCACACCAAATGATCGGAGGCAGAACTGAATGCATTAAAGTGTTGGCTGTGTATCCTGGGAACAGCAGAGAGCTGTTAGCCCTGCCTCAGCACTTCTGCTCCTAGCTCCTCTCCCCCTTCATCCAAAAACTAGACCAAAAAGGAAGAAATATTTCCAGGATCCAACTTCAGCTTCTGCCACCATGGCCTGACGGGTCTCTGCCCTGTCAGCCCCTAATCATAGTCGTTATTCATTTTCATTTCAGGGACATGCTGCAATGCCTGGAGCACTATCCTTCCACAGGGAGGGCAAACCAAAGCTGCTGTGGGAATTGAGCAGCTGCCCAGAAGACAGATAACAACAGGATGTCATTTATCCTCAGCAGCAGGGCTGGAGGTCTTGCCCAAGCAGTTAGAGGTCAAAGTTAGTTACCAGGCAATGGCTGCTTAGTGATTCATGCGAAAATTAGTCGTGACCTCAGCCAAAGCGACTGCGGAGAAGTGTTCACGTGGCACTAAGGCACTAATTAGCACTGCCACTGGATGGCTCCATGCCGGTCACAGCCGGGTCTGGATCACACGGTGAATTACCCCATCCCACTAATGGCACCAGTGTTAATGAAGTGAAAGTTTACTCCCATGGAAAAGTTAAGGGAGAAATTACTGCCTCATCTGATGCAAATACAACAGGGAATGAAGGCTCTGCCCCCTCCGTGAGCGTCAGCCAGTGCCTAATCAGAGAGGGAAAGCAGGAATCCTGTCCCAGAAGCTGGACCCTTTACTCTCAATCACTTTTTAAATTAGTCCTTCCTCTTATGTATTTTAAGCCCCAAAAAGGCACAATTTTTGTCCTGAAGTATGGGATCAAGCAGGTAACAAGCAATGTGCGGGATTAATAGTGAGTGCATAACAAAGATGTAAGATTTGGTGCCACTGTCAAAACACACCCGTGCTGAGTTTCCTCACTTGGTCACCAGTGTGACCGAGTGCAGATGAGAGCAAGAGTTGGGTCTATTTATACCACATTAAAAGGACTTTCAGGAAAAGTTTGTCTTTTGACAATGCAATTCCCTTGAAAAAATATTAAGTTCTTATGTTGGATGTATGCAAACACATTGTAAGAAAAAAGACGCCACTGCTTCCATTCTCCATTAAACTTAATCACAATCTCATCTGTAGATCTTTAAAAATTTAGGCATACTTAATTAGAGAAATCAGAGAAATCAAATTTTCCACCCAGTCCCAATGATTTCAAAACGTTAAAGCCCAGGAGTACCCAAGGAGATGCACTGAAGCATCTTGGATGTTCTTATTTGATGGTGTGAGGAGAAGACAGAAAAAAGAAACTTCTGAGGCCATACCAGTTTTGGAGAAAGTGCAAACCTAGAGCAGCCAGGCAAGAACTCAGAGCAGCTGAAGTCCAAGTCTAGATTAGGTAGCAGGGAGTGACAGGTGTGGGATGCAACTCCTGATGGTGGGCAGGTAGTATACTGACAAATCCTGGCCAAAGACTGTATAGCCTGCTCTGGAGGACCATATCCATCTTGTTTCAGTAGAAGTCTTGACTTTCTTCAGATCTTATTTATTTTTTTTTATTAAACTTCCGAAGATTTTATTTGGCAGAGAGAAAAAGGGTCTGCAACATTTCCCAGTAGAGTAACTTTAAGCCAGCCAGTGAAACTTGATATGAGTTCTTAATCTTCAAGACTTGCGTTGACATCACAAGCTGTGAAAGTGGAGCCAATGATCAGGGGAGCTGAAGTTTGGATTACATGAAGTGCTCTCTTTTTGTTTTTCTTTCTAAGCTAGTATTGCTTTTAGTGCAAAACTAAAGAATTAAAAGAATTTTAAGGGCATGGGGAGTTGCATCTCTAAATAACAACAACAGCATGGGATGGCCTTGGTTTTCAAGTCAGTCCAAAAGCAAAGGCAGAATTAAGAAGGAAGCCAGAGGTACAAATTTACAAATCCTTTTAGGTGGAATAAAAAGTCTGCAAGACTTATGTGAAAGAAGTACCTGGGCCAAATAAAAGGGATGAGATCCTGCAATGTTTGAGACAGCCTAAGCAAAGCCATTCTTCCTCCATGACTCCAGAGGAGCAAGGAATACACAAGATGTAGCAGAGTGACACTGTTTGCTAGCAAAAGTGCTCATACAATAGGACACTACTGCCCATGGTGTCATCATCTCCAGCACTGCAGCAGCCTGGATGGTCACCACCCTCACCCTGTTGTATGTTCTGGAGAGCCCCAGACTCCCCAGCTCCATGTAACAAGGAAATGGTCTGGAAGTGCTGCTGCCCCAGAAAGGAATGCAGTCTTGTGTCCATTGCCCTGGACTGCAGCTCTGGGGTTAAGCCGCTGCCTAAATCATGGCTCTGGGACTCCAGGTACTTGGCTGAGGCTAGAGTTCCCCCAATTTGTTTACTTTTCCCATTTACTCTAGTTAGACCAACCTTTTGAAAAGCTGAGAAGTTTGCAGACTGTGCACTGCAAGCAAGATGCAGAGCACTGGGAGTCCAATCCTGCACTAACTAATGTCAAATAAGGTCTTTACTGTTGGCTGCAATGGGGTCAGCATGGCATCCTCAGAGCCAAGCAGAAGAAACAAGATTAAAAAAGTAAACTTTTCAATCCTAAATAAAACAGCAGATGTCAGATCATACATTTTCAAACAAAATCTGAAATCAAGGGTTTAAAATGCTAATTGCCAATTTTGAATGCAGCTCTTTCCAATAGCCCACTTGGACACATCAGCTTACAGTGAGGCTATAGAACCCCAAATCCTTTTACATAGCTTGGGGAAAGTTAGCACCTTCGCATTACCTGTCTTTTAAGAGGGTAGTTAAGATATTTTTAACAAGAGAGGAGAGGAGAGGAGAGGAGACTTAACAGCAGAAATAGCTTTCTATGTTTTTCACATTTTTTGCCACCAGCCTCAAACACACAGAAGCTACATCCTGAGAGTTCTTACAGCAAAAATATGATACTGTAGTATGAAACACACCTTCTGCTCATTTGCAGAAACAGATGTCGTCACTGCCTTGCCAGGCCTGACAGATATATACAGAGCCTGAAAACCAGTAAATGCTACAAGAAAACAAAGCTCAGTTTTATAGGCCTGACTTCAGTTTGTTGACATGTAACTTACTGCCTCTCTTGGAAGAGCTCATCAAATATTTTAAAGACAGCACAAATTTTTTTCATTACTTTTACAGACTAAAACCCATAGAATAAAAACCATGTCAGAGTGGGAAAGGGCAAGCCTGTGCCATTAGAAGTTTAGACTCGGCTAAATGCTCCATTCTTGCTATGTTTGCCACTTATGCAGTGAAGTGAGTGACCTCAGACAGCAGAGTATGCAAACTTTAACCAAGGGGTAAAAGAACTGGATCTAATCACAGGTAACAGAAGACTTTTTTCTGGCCACTCAAGTAAAACTCTAGGCAGAAGCCTATTATGGCTGTCCTCAGTGCTAGCAGGACAGAGAAACAAAAAAAGCAAACAAAACTCTCCAAAGCCAGTAACGCCGACTGAGAAAATGTTTTTTCTGCTACAGAAGTGCTCAAACTCACTTTTTCCTCACTGCTAAGGCTGAAGACAGCTATTCATTTACCTTTTTGTGCAATCATATGGGGTCAAACAAGGGTAGGAAAGGCTGAAAAGCTGAAGCTAATGTTAGCACTGTATATTTTTATGACCTTTGGTGTGTTTACAGAATACAGAAGCTATTGTCTAGAATACTTTCTCTCTATGCTGAGGAGGAAGGAGCTAGGGAAGAGGATTATGAACAGTTCTCTGTTCGTGCATGAATACCAGAGCCAGCATCTCTGCAATGCTGGATTGCTTACTTCCAAACTAATTTAAGAGCAGACAAGGATCGTTAAATACACACCAACATGTGATGATGAATAGAAAAGTAACATTACATTTACAAAAAAAAAAAAAAAAAAAAAAA
>VZRL01005209.1:997952-1023522 GCA_013397895.1 Origma solitaria
AAAAAAAAAAAAAAAAAGAGCAACAAAATAAATCTTAGCCTTCTGCTTGAATTTTTACCATCATTTTAGAGCCCACACAATTTCATCTTTCATATTCTGGACAATTCCTGGTAAATACAACATAAAACATCAGAAATAATAGTGCTTCTGCTGCAGCAACTCAGTTTTATACTTGTTCTTTCTTCCCCACACAGGAAATGTTCCTATAGAAGAGCCATGCCTATTCCTTGGCCATAGAGGTTACTTATCACTTTCATCAGCCATATCCAAAGCTTACTGAATGAGGAAATGTTGCTTTTACAAGCTCTTTGGACACAGGTGTTGTAATTGAATGCTCACCCTGGTGCAGTCTGTTTTGATGGAAAAGTATTCTCAGGTCATAGAAAGGCCCCATAAACATGGAAAGGATAGATTTATACGGGTTCTGTATTTTTCTAGCCATTTAAGAGATAAATTGGTATTTAGCTTAAGCAAACTTTCTTCTACATACAGTGATTTCAAGGCACTTCAATGACTGCCTTCCTTTCTCTCTTAGCAATTTGAACTGTAAACTTCTGAAAGCAGGGAGTGTTTTTCTGGGGGCTTGACGGATTTTTTGGCAGGACGCTTCCACAGCAGATTTCCCACCTGGACTCTCACTAAATATGATACTTCCAGATAGCAACACTAGATTATCACTGTTGTTGCTGCTAGGCAAAAAACCCATCTTTTTTTTTTCCCACCTGCTGTAGTGCTGTGCTAAAAACCATGAATAAAAGTTTTTTAGAACCCAGAAAATCTCCTTACCATCAACTCAAGCCCATCTTTCCATTGGTTTTCCTACCTTTTCTGCTTTTGTACAGCAGGCAGATGATATTGGCTTAAGGACCTCAAAGCTAGAAATAAACTAATAGAATAGAACAACATATCAGGCTTCACTGTATTAATTAGTAAAACAATCAAAACATCAAGAGAAAAAGGACAAGAGCCAAATCCACTGCTGACTTATCTTGCAGGAAAACACCACTGGTCAGACAGGTCCCTCTAACTTTAGAACAGTTACTGCCTGCTGGCACTGTGCATCCACAGCTGCTAGAGCAGAAGGTCCCAGACACAGAGCCCCGTGGGGCTCCCCATGACTGGACAGCAGAGGCAGCCTGTGTGCCCAGCCTCCCACAGAACAAGGAGAGGTTGTTTTGTATCATCGTTCCTCTGGCACACGCAGCTTCCCAAAAAGCCTGGAAAACCCAGTTTTCCAGAAAACCCCTCCAAGACAAATCCTCTTCTATCCCTAGTTCCTCTCCAAATACCCTCCCCAGTTCTATACAAATTATATGCACTTTAGAAATGTATTTGCCTGGTCAGAATCTGCTCAGCAGATAAGCATATGTGGACAGGAGTTCTTAGACTAGAAAGAGCAGGATGCTGGTAACCATGACCATGTTGCACTTTGTCAAATAAATTCTTACAATCTTTGGCTTCTCAACCAAGGCACCCATTTCTCACTCTGGTTAAATAAAATTTAAAAAAACAAACAAAATTTCACTTCAATCTATGCTGCTTCTCTTCCAATTTAGTCACTTTAATAGATGCTAAAAAGTATCCACAGCTGAAGGAAAAAACCCACCAGTAAGTTTTTGGGAGTCCATAGCAGGCCAATTATTTGCAACCCCTTGACTTCTAACATCTCAAACTCTGCAAAGACCATAATTAATTCTGTGAATATCAGAGCACTCTTAAAATTTTGATTTTCAAATAAGCAACTTCCCTTTGCATTGCCTCAGACCATACGAGTGCCAGGAAAACAAAAAAAAAACGGAAATCAACCAACCAAAAATCCCCAAACACATTAGGGAGAAAAAGAACAGACATTAGGTTTGGAAAGTTGTGGCTAGGAAGGAGAACTTAAAAATATTTCCACAAACTTGAATGTTCCCAAGAGTCAGTTTTATAACATGATCTCTGTGCTCTGAACAAGTTAGCAAGCTGGTTGGAGAGAAAAGAGGATGCAAATGTCCTACAAATGCTCAGACACTCTCACAGGACAATCACAGTGTCCTCATAAAGGAGCTGTCACCCCAGCCCACATTGTTCATATTATTAACATTTTTCACTTCTTCTTCCAGGCAATTGGTCACTGCCCTCACACACCATCACATGTACACATCCCACATATCTCAGCAGCTACATGGGCCATAAGGAGACTCAGCTCTGCCACACTTCTCCAGAGTTCCTCCAGCGCTGGCCTGGGCCTTGATCATTTGTAGGCACAAGCTGAAACACCACCAAATATTCCTCAACTGATGGGTCAGAGCTGGCACTTGAGCAACAAGAAAATTGATTTTATTCTCTTCCAAATGAGCTGTGCTTCTCAGTGTTGCTTAGAAGAAGCCTTCCTCGAGCTAGGACCAGAGTTATCACTCTGGTTGCTCTCTGGCCAAGCCAGCCCAGAGCAGGGGGCCAGAACATATTTAGGCTGTGCTACTAGCTCACCAGTAGCAAAGGCTGCTCTGGGGAAGATTGTGGATGCAAAGCTCTGAGCACATAAACCATTGACCAGAGTGACTGATATCAATGCAAGAACACCAAAACTCCCCACAGCTGGATCTTCAGCACAGATCAAAAGCCAGCAGTTTTGCCATTCTGAGGTCAAATTCCTACGTGCTCTGATTTTAGCAGCATCCTGGCTTGCCAGGCCTGTGGTTGCATCATTTTTGGAAAAGTCTCTTTATTATAGGAGCAGAAGCAGACGAAGAGGTCTGAGACCTAAAGAAAAGCCAGATTGACAAAATCAGTTCACATTTCATTGTTATTTGAACTCTAGTAAATACAGCCCTAAGAACAAGGGAAATTTGGGTGATATCCAGTAGATTCTTGGGCCTGAATCAGTGAGACAGGGAGAAAAGGTTTCAAACAATGCTTGCATCCTCTCCATCCACAGAATAACCCAACACCTATAATCCAATAGGTCTTGGGTATGCTTGACCAGCTCAAAAATCTGTTTTGAATGAGGCATTGGAGCACTCTTACGACACAGCACAATCTCTCCATACACATCCTGCTGACTGCATTCAGACCTCCAGCCATTCTGAGCTACCCAGGCTCCGTGCATTAGAGCACCTACATACAAAATAAGCCCCTAAGCACCCTTCCCCTCTGAGCAGGAATGTCAAAGTCTTCCTTACTGTCTTCTGTCAGGCACAACTTCCTTCCCCTCACCACCCTGCTCCCATCCCTTGCTTTTGCAGTGTTTTCTCTCACCTCTAGCCCTCAGTTTCTCTTCCTTCATTAAACCTGATTTAAAACCTTCCTTCTTAAGTTAAAAACTCTGTTTGCAATATTTTGATTTATATAGTTAAGACTAAGGTTTAAAGCATTTTCTATGTATATTGACTAAAACCAAGTATGCTTACATTGACACTGGGTTATACTTTCAAACATTCACATTCAAGCTGCTATCAGACAGGTCATCTGCCAAACCTTCACACACCTCACTTAAATGTGTCTTTAAGAACTTGAGCTCTTTTTTTTCCTATGCAACAGTGGTTGTTCAACGATATTTATAAATTAGAGGATTTTATTAGAGCTGAAGAATACTTGAAACGTTGGAATACCAAAGGGACCAACATTATTTTCCAACTACATTTTTATAGTCAAAATAAAGGCTTATAGGACACATAACACTGAAATTGTAGAGAACAAATTATTCCTGAAATGACCAGAACAGCCGTCTTTTTAAATAATAATGTGTTGCCAAAAAAACAGCAAACCCATGTGATCACCAGAAATAAGTCCCATAGATCTCCAGCTCAATTTGCCTGGAAAAGCAGCACATACCTTTCCAATTAGTAACTCACAAACATTACTATTCATTTCCAGGGGAGCCCTTGTCTTCCATTGCCTATCACTAAGGCATACCAGTATGCCTACACTATGGCGTACCAGCAGACTTCCTGGTTGCCTGAGCACAGCCTACCAACTGTGTCCCAACCTGATACCATTTGAAAAATCTTTGTCTTTAGTCTTGCTGCTGTTGCACATGGGCCATAACAGCATAGATATGACCTGTTGCAAAAAGAAATAGTTTTAGAAATGGCATCCTCTTGCCTCAGTGTCTCATACATATCTTTGGGCATCATCTTGTAATATCCTGGAATATTGGAGAGTTTCCATTCACCAAAGTCTTCTTTATGGCATGAGCCTTTACAGGAAAGGAATGGAGGCCTCTAATACAACAAAAGATACATCCCGACTTTAATCACAGCAATCAGTTTCCCTTTTACATACTCTCTGAGTGAATAGGCATTGTGTATTCTTCAAGGTTTTAACTATTAACCAGTTGACTGTTAAATCCCACCAGGACTAGCATATTTTTTCACTTTCTGAAGGATCATGAGACAGAAATAGTAGTCCCAGAGCAATCTTGAGCCTCTGTTACCTTCAAGTGAGTACTTCTTTGGAGATGCATTAATTTCTTTCTCAGAAGAGTTAAGGCTAAACCATAATATGAATCTCTTTGCAGACTTTCATTATTTTGGTCAGGGTGCCCATACCAAAAATATCAGCCTACAGACAGGTAGAAATTCCACTTGAGGAAAGCTGGCTGTCTACTCCTGCAGCAGTATGGGGATCATGGGATGCTCAGAGCAAGTATCTTAGGATGTACAAAAAGGCAGGTTAGCCTGGCCCAAGCTAACAAGTACGAAGTGTCATAGGGAATACTGGCACCCCTGAAAAATTTTTGCAGCGCTACAAAAAAAGTAGGCTAGTGATTCTGAAGAATACCATGCAGAGTCACAAGGGGAGGAGAACAAGAAACGTGGGATGCATCAGCACCATAATAGCAACCACCCTTGCTGTGACCTACTGGCACAAGATCAGGGAATGGTGATGGAAGAAGAGAGATTTCTATTTTCAGTCTGACAGAGCAAGTCTGTTTTCTGATGTCCAAAGTGGGAGGTTTAATGTTTTGTAAAAAGCAGTTTCAACATCACAAGGCACTTTCCCTGGCTTGTAGGTTCAAAGGAAATATGTGACTGGCCAGGATCAAAAGCATTATTCAGTCATGGCTGATAAGCATGTGCTTTATGGCACCTGTCCTGTAAATAGGGGTTTTCACCTTTCAGAATACACTGTGGCTGAGGGACCACCTACAGCAGGGAGACATGGGACAGGCCATCTTCCTGCTTATTATGGAAAAAAGAATAATGAGAATCTGGAACTGCAGGTACCTTAAAAGTGTGTTTTAGCCTGAGTTTTGTGTTCTTTCAATAGGTCAAGGAAGTCTTGACAGGTTAGTTCTATTAAGCCTATAAACCGTTAGAACAGGTTAGTTATAGCAATACAGTAATAGCAATTTCACTTTTTTACAGAAATTTCATTCTTCCCTTCCCTTAATTTCTCATCTCCTGGTCCCTCTTTTCCTCCATTACATAGAATTATCTTTTAGTAAAATGTTTAAGTTAATTACATTCCAAAAAGTGCAGACTGTTGTAATCCTTTTTCAGCTAGTTGGAGCTACATTAGATTTTATATGCCTCTCTCACAGTGCTTGACCTCCTCATTCCCAAGAAATCCTTCCAGTTTTAGTGAAGGAGAACCATTGTGCACAAAGCAGATGACTAGTACTGAGAATACTTGATTGTTTTCCAGCTTCTGCCATGTGCTTCTTGGGAGTTTTCCAGGAATTCATTTTACTTTGCTGTGCTCAGATCCCCACATATGAAATGGAAATAATATTATCCAACAGTATGATATCAGAACCAGATATTATCATTATTGTCAAACCAAAGAAAACACTCACCACTTAGTTTTGTGGTTCTAATGCCCTAAAAATAAACAAGGACTGTATACCTTTTCCATCAGAAAATAGAACAAGTAAATGCACTTCATTCACACCATCATTTTCCCACTTGGGAATAAGAACTACATTTATAAACTCAGAGGAGTGAGAGACATTATTTATCACAATGTAAGAAACCCACACAGAAATGGCTTGATCACAGCAATCTTAGCACTGTGAGCAATCTTTAAATAGACAAATGAAATCCATAAGCAGTCACCATGCCTTGTTAGCAAATAGAGGCTCAAAGAATCTGTTTCCATGGGGCACTCTAGAGAAAGAAAGCATCAACAGCAGCTAAGAGAAAATTCTTTCCCAGTGACACAAACTGGAGTCATCAGTGGAGACATTTATTGATACAAGCAATTAAAAAAAAAAAAAAAAAAGAACAATGTTTTCTGAAGAATTTGAGCCTCCTCAGGAACAGAAAAATAGCTGGATGCCATATACAGTTTTATGGAACACACATACTATTGCTTGCTGGCCTCTTTTCCCAGGACAATTAAAAGGTTTGTGTTAGGAGCAGCATTCAATAAAGATATAGCTTTTTTTAGAATGGACTTTCAGTGATCAAGAATTTCCTTTATATGGGATACATCTTCTGTCACATTGGCTAATACTTTACATGGTCTGAAGAGCTATAAGTTTCACCTTGAATTAATGGAAAAAATAGCAGCATGAAGGGAAAAAATGTTTCCATGAGAAGGCTTAATTTGCAACTTCCTGCAATAGATTGCTCTTTCAAATGCAGCAGAAGGTAGTGGATCTCTTAAGCATTCACTGCGCTGCTAGACATGTAAACATGAAGCATGCAGAAGCACAAAACTAATACTGTATTTTTACATATTTCCTACAGACAACTGGACACAGACAATGATTTTACTGCCTGGGACAACCAGACTGACTCTAACTTCTCCTTTTCTGTGAGTGCAATCCACATTCTCCTCCTTTTCTGTGAGTGCAATCCACATTCTCCAAGACTTCTAGGGCGCCTGTGGGACTGCACTGCTGTGATTCCACGGGTTCCATCGTCTTCTGGCAGAGGCATAACTCTGCAAAAATGGGCTGTGAAAACAATTTGGCTCAGAGCTGCTCATAGCCCAGTCCAGAGCTTGCAAGCTCCCCACGCTCCGCTAACAAGTTAGAGTGCACGAGATGCACACGGAAAACAGGATTATGCATTTAAAATACAAAAGCGGGCAAAGCATGCAGGGCATCTGTCCAGGGCTGCGTTTGCCTGCCCTGCAGAAACAGAGAGCTCCTCGGCGCACTGTTAGCTCTCCGAGCGCAGGAGTTTTTCCGGCGCAGAGGCTCCAGCCGGGCAGGCGCGGGCCAGCGCTGCCCCCCAGCGCCGAGCGCCCGCCTGCGCTCAGCCCCGGCCAGGGGCGGCTCCCGCACCGTGCACGCCTTCCCTGGGATCAGAACTACAGGTGAGCATATATAGAGCGTATCCGCTCACAGATCTAGATATACTCTATTAATATATCCGTAGAGCTATATCTGCATCACAGAACTATATGTATTCTATGAATATATCTACAGTAATATATATTTTTATTATATATATATTTACACTCCCCCATACAAGTAAATATTTACACTCGTTCCACACAAAAGCACCTTTCCACACACATAATGCATTTGTACTTTTTTATTGTTTGTAGATAGCAGCACACGGGACAAACAATACAGGAATTAATGCATGAGGATAGCGCTAGATGTGATGAAGAAACATAGATAATTCGAACAATTTTCATATCTATGACAAATTAAGGCTCCTATGTGATAAAGATGGTGCTTTATGTCCCATTTCGTTTTCACAGCTGAATTCCACATCAACAACGAACATCTTGTTCTGTAAATGCATATCTCTCCTCTTCCCTCCCTCTGTTGCTCTTCTCCTAAGCTTTTACAATTATTTTTATTCCCAGCTTCCCATAAGATATAGATTGGCCTTTTATACACAGCAAGAAAGCCATAATTAAAAATGGACACTCCCTTCAGCTAGGGCTTTGTGCTCCTGAGTCACACATTCCTCCATAAAACTCTTGTAAGATTTTTGAAGCACTCCCACAACACTTCCCAACAAAAAAATATAAGAATTCTGCTGGGAACAAAAGCACACTGGAAATTCCTCCTGCCTTCTGGGTGCATAGGCACTCTCCAGAAAAATTCCATCGCTGGTCACAACTGGATGCCACACTGCTGTGTTGGAGCGAGCACATGTGCAGTGCTTTCAGTAGTAGATTAGCACCAGTTTAACATTGTATTTCGTATTGACCCTGACGCTACTTACAGAGACCGCCATCTTGTTCAGGCCATGGGGGAAAGTGTTTTGCCTTGTGCCCTTTCCCAGGTCACCTCTATCCTATGGGGTAGAATCCTACAGTGGTGAGTAACTATAACCATTTTCCAAAGATACGACTAAAGTTCGGACTTACTTTCATTATTTTGAATATAATCATTTTTTGCTCTCCCCAGACAGGATTAACCAGAGATTTGCCATGCCTTGGCTGAGCTCCAGTGCCTCTGACACAAAACTGCATCCCCACCAGCTTTGCAAGAGGACACAGTCTGCAATCATAGGATTTTCCCTGAGCCTTCAGAAAGATCTCACACCAGATCTTAAGGATGACTCAGTGAACAATCCTTACCTCTCCAACATCCCCTCACAGAAAGGAAACTAATCCAGAGGCCTAAATTACAAAGACAAAAACCACGCAGTAACAGAGCATCACAGAAAACACAGACACTTGGAAAAAATAGAAGAGCTGGAAGAGAAGCAGCAGTGCAAGGAGGTAGCCAAGGCCCAGTAGAGAAAAGATAAGCTGCTTCAGAAAGAAGACAGTGTTCTCTGTGAGCAGGCAGAGCAAATTGTACTTTCCCTCTAATTAAATTAGGGCAAAGAACTTCAATGATACCTCAGACTTGTTGCTTTAATTAGGAGATTAAATGACAAAGTGTATGGACAACTGCTTTGATATCATATAGTAATTTGGAGGTTTGTACATAATGAACAAGGTTTGTGCAACATTAAAACAAGGTCATGTAACACTTATGGCATGTGACACATTTTAAAATAAACATATTTGTGTTAGACAGTTGTTACTATATTATGCACTTCCTAATGTACTCATTAATTTTGACAGTATTCCAATATCTGGACCAGGACATCTGATGTTTTAAGTTTATCCAAATAAGTTAAAAAACGTCCTGGTGTATGCATTGCCCAAACACAGTGAAAGAATTTTTCTAGTCAAGCTAAATACACTGATATACACCATACACTCACAAGGAGCATGAGTCAACAGAAAAACTAGCTTCATTGCTTCCTTTTTAAGGTAAAATAATCTCCTAATATTTTCTTAGCTGTTTAGGCACATTGGGTTCTGTAATACAAAGCAAAAGCATTTTAAACTTTGAATGCTGCCTCTTTGTTACAGTAACAAACCAAAACCAACTTATCTAAAGCAGGATTTGGGATTTTGCTATTAAAGGGCTGGAGTCTAGTCACACTAGAAACATAATGGCCTGCCACAGTTCAGTAAAACAATACCCTAATCCCTTGGACTTTCTTCAGTTAATTTTGGAAATCACTCTGTCATTCATAATGCAGCACTTTGCCTTCACATATCCATTTTCTGCTGCAGACAGCAGTATTTAATACTTTTTGACACTCCATCACTCTAGCAGCTGTTTTATTTTGGTTTTGATACTGCCTGTGGAAAATGTGACATATTAAAGTAAAAAGAAAGAAGAAAAAGAGAGGAAACAAGCGCTGAACAATGAGAGACTTTGCACTCCTGTGAAGGGAGCTCCACCAGCATGGAAATAGATGGACCAGCAGATGTGAAATCAAGGGAGGCTTTCCGGTGATTGCTGAATCATTTCTTCCTTTGTTATCGCTACAGGGCTTCCTGTCAGCAAGTCAATAGTGCATTCAGAACACAACTAAAAGGCCAGCTCCTATTCACTGAGGAGCCCCAATTAGCCATGTGATGCCAAGGGACCTTTTCACATCTAACACAGTAACATTGTATCAAAATAAAGGTTATCCACTCCCAAAGTTGGAGGAGGGAAAGCAAACTGGAGCACACCCATGTGCTTCTATTGCGGCCTGTAACAGATTTTTACAGCGTGCAGATCAAGATTTGTTCTGTTTTCCCCTTTTTCTCCATCAGAAAATCATTATTCAGCAGGATTTTCCTGGTTTTATTTTAAAGGAACAGAACACAAGTTACTTGCAAGCCCTTTAAAGGAATGAACACACAGGTTTTACTGAGAGTAAGATGGACTGAATTTACAAGTGAAACAGCCCCGTGTCTTTGGTGTCATTGGATGAGGACTTCCAGATCACCAAGACTGAAAATCCATTCTGATCTACTCTATGTAAGCTGCCTTAATTCACCCTCAGCAGCACAGGCAGAAAAAGAGATGCTAAGGTACTCTGGCTTAAGGGCTATAGAAAAAATTAGGCAAGCATTACATAGAGTTTTTACTGACAGCTAGACTTTGGCAAAAAGATGCAATTATTCAGGGCTAACTAACTCAAGCAGCCATCTCTGTCTCTCACCTGAGCACTGGTCCCTAAGCCAGGGCAGCATGAAGTTTATGACACCAGAGGTCTGGCACCTGCACAAAACACTGTCCTGGGGGCAGCCTGATCCCCATAAGAGAAAACTGCACACCAGAGAAAAAGTGCAGATTTGTAACTAAATGTCCAACTCCTACTACTCCTAGAATGGCTCATGGTGACAGCTTACTCTCCATGAGAAAAAGAAACCAGCTCTCAAGATGACCAACCTGTGTTTAAAAAAATCTGTGGTGAAAAGGGAATAACACTGATTTTGCAAATGCCCATAAACAAAGCTCAAACTGTGAGGAGTTTGTCCATGTAATTCATAGTATTGTTCCAGCTGTGCTTGGAAAGGAGGTAACAGAAACAATGACTATATAGCTTCTTTTCTTATTACTAAGATTACATTTGATAACTGAACCATAACTGTGTTTTAACAGATATCAAGTTTTGCTTGAATTAAGTTAGTTTCTCTAAACTTCTCCTATGTTGTAATGAACTAGATACCTCTACAGGAATATCAATTACTTTCTACATCCCACTTTCAGTATTTTTATTGAGATTTCAAAGAAAAAGGAATAAATAGCCCAAGGCTCCCAGACAGTATTACCTCACAGGTAATAGAATTCAATAATATTCAGTTAGGTCAAAAGCAATGCCACCTTTGAAGACAGATCAATAATTCCATGTGAAATACTCTATTTTACATCAGGGAGAATTAGTTTTTCTCAGGTAATTTTCACTCCTCTTAACTTATAAATTACTATAAACTTCAGAGCTTGAAGTTTCATTACATACAGCTTCAGACAGTCCCATCTCAGCTTTCAGAGATGATAGAACATGACAAGTACACACAGCACATAGACAGCTTGAGCAATGCTAGCTAGTAAAAAACCCTGAACCTTACAATAAAAGCCTGCTCTACTATATTAAGTCCCTGTAGAAATCTAAATTGAAAATACCAATCAGATTTTTTTTTACTTGTTACACAGGTCACAGAGTGATTAAACTATACAAGAGATAGCTCACTAAATAACATAGGGGTTTTTTTTCTTTTTCTACCTAGACAGCCCTAGCACTTCCCTTTCCTTGTTCATTTTTCTAACATAGCTCCATTTTTATAAGCCACTTCATCCATTTATGTGAGGCTTTGAGGCCTCACATCATGTGAGGCTTTGAGGCTCCATCCATCTTGTTCAGTGACAAGCAAGAAGGCTACATAGCAGCACAGCATGGAAGACTACCAATGATAGAGTAATTACAAGCATTACCATCTTTTCTTTCTGTACAAGACTTACAGACTAGCATATTCCCACATATAGTCACAGCATGTTTTCCTCTATCCCTGAACTAATTACACCTTTCAAGTAGAAAAGCTAGATCGTTTATTAACAGGAGCATACATATCAAAAACTCTTAACTGCAAAACTTCAGAATCAGGATTTTGATTTTTAGTGAAAGAGAAAAGGTACAAACAAAAAAAAATCAGCCCACTCACACACTACAACAAGCAAGCCATTCTAACCTCTTTACATGAGGTAATAAAAACTTTTCCTAATAGCTTATCCTTTGAAATAAGTACACCATCTCTTCTCAGTAAACTACCCTAAGTAGGTTTCTGTCACCTGTATCTTATTCTCATCAAGAAGATTAAGTTAGCTATTTAAGGTGGTTTTTTCCATGCTGCCACTTAGAAGACAAGCCAAGCAGTAAAATAAGGTAGTTTATGTACTTAATCTATTGTTTTGTTTCCTCTCCAATAGATGCAATTAAGCTGTAAAACATTCATTATGTATTTTGATTGTGATGAAAAAAGAGCTGTTATTTCAATTATTGTAACTTTCCTATATAAATATGCTAATAGTTTAAAGGGTTTTAATTTTAAAGAACTTTTAAAACATTGATAGTTTTATTATGAGCTCTACTACTGTTACAGAATTTGTAATTGTCTTTGTTAGTTTACCATCCAATACAAGTGTACAAGCTCAAGAAAACAAGAGGAACTGGAACAGAAAAACAATTTAATTTTGCTATTTGGTCTCTTCCAGTGATTGCAACCCTGTGGCAAAAAAAGCTGACCTTTGTGTCAAGCCAGACTCCAAGAGTTGTGGCCTAGGGTCAGCCATGCTAAGGTCAAGCAACATTTAATGTGCAGAGTTACAAACCAGTAGACCAAAAGATGCTTACTTGTGGCTCAGTAGTACTTTCCAAGGCTGGGATAATTAATCAGGGTGGAATTATTTCTCCTGAGTTAAGTCTGCCCATGCTTATGAGTCAAGGAGGTGTCTGACTGACTGACTGACATCACTGAGGTGATTAAGTATGTCAGATATTTTCAGTGAAGAAGATGCTATTAGTAATCCATGGGTCTGAGGCAAGAAAAGTGCTGCATCTCCTCTGGGTGTCAAGGCAGTGAGTGCTTTATTTTTCTTGGTTCTCTTTTGGTAAACAGCAGGACACAAGCATTTGTCTTCCATAGACACTTCTGTGCATATAGATTTTGTAGAATGAAAAAAATTTTTTTTTTCTCATGGGAACTCAGGCAGAATGTGAGCTCCTCTCTTGTTGCTTGTGCCTGCAGAAGCTGTGACTCACTTTTTCTTATTCTGCCTTCTACTAAGGAAGCTTTTGTACCACGGTGATAGACTGGATGAAGAAAGGCATAGCTGATGCTGTACTCAAAGAGATGGGGGAAAAAGCCTTTATTAAAGCTTTCAGCTACAAAAGTAGTTCTGGAAAAGCTCTCCTACATGCTATTTTTCTTTTTTGTGTGAGCTGTATTTATGATTATGTGCTTATGTTGCAATTTTTCTGGTGTCTACATCTCTAGAACCAGGGCACTACAGTTCCTCTGTTCTGAATCAACCAGTGCACCCTCCCCTGATTTCCCATACTTCATGGTAAATACTGCTGTGTTTTAGCAGAGGGACATGCTGTGTGACAGGATAAATCCCACTCCTTGTACATTGGTCTAAATCTGCTAGTAATAGGCATTAATTTTCTTACTTATTCTAGGAGAGGCTTTTTTTCAGGTAAGTGCTCAGCCTTTTTAGGGAACTGCCCAGCAAGAAAACAGGAAAAATTATAGACACCTAGCAGAACCACAGTAATCATCCTGTAGTGTGTTCTTTACATCTTAGGCGTAGCTTTTGATTAAGGCTTTTGTTAAAGCAACAACACTTTCTTTCTTAAAGCAGTATTTACTGTATACTTCAATTTTTTTTAGGCATTTTGCTCAGGAGGAAGAACTCTTCTTTATGTTTCTCAGATATGAACAGTCTAAATCCACCTCTTTTTTCCCCCCATGTAATTATCTTATATGCCTCCGAGAAAAACTGATGTTGTATTTCTCTTCTCCATAAAATCCAGCATTAACAGTATAGCTTAAAGTGAAGTTAGAGCTTTTGCTAGCCTGGAAATGTAAGGTGTTACATTACGGCTTTGAGAGACATGATTTTGGAGAGGAAGTATATAGCTAGTAACGATGCTTAAAAAAACCGTGCAGCACTCTTTCAAGATAATGGAATTCAGTCATGTTAATAATAACTGTAACAAGCATGCAAGCTATTTTTATTCCTTTACTTGGTGCAGTGAAGACTACATAGAAGTCGTCTCTGGACAGAAATGATACAAATAAGTGATCTAAATATATTTTCTTTAATGTGTTTTGTTTGTTTATATTTAACTACAGTCTAATTAGTATTAACCTGCTTTCTGAGGTTGTTTTTCCACTGTAGCATTTTCTTCTTTCCACTTTTCTCCAGGTCTCCCTCAAATCTAAAAGCCCATATCTAGTTCAGGTATTAGAGAAAGAACAATATGTAATAAGTCACAGAAGATGAAAATTGAGTACTAATTTCTTGGTAGGTAACCTCTGTGTGAAGGATGGCATTGGCAACTAACCAAAATTCTAAGGACTATGTCTAACTTGTGATAAAGAAACTGTGCACAATAGCATTTATTGTACCTTCCTTATTAGAGGAACAGTTGTTGCTTGTTTTAGTCTCACTAGCAACAGAAGCATGAAATTTAGCTTTGCCCATGACTGAATCCTTGTGTTCCAAGTCTAGCCAATCTTTTTTCAAACAGATTTGAAGAGAAATCCCAGGGAATTGTCAACATCAGTTACAGTCATGCAGTCTGATCCTATAATTGGATGCCACTTTGTTGCTTTCTGTAAAACTTCAGGGGATTGCTCAGATCCACAAACTCAGGGAGAAAGTTTGACGTTAGATTTGAGAATAATTACTCTACTGACTTATTAGGACCAAATTTTTGTATCCAATGCTTTTTATTTGGTTTTTTGTTTTGGTTTTTTTTTAATTATTGGTTTGGGGTTTTTTTTTTAAATTATTGTTGTTTTTTGCTTGTTTGGTGGGGTGCTTTTGTTCTTTTTGCTTTGAGAGGAGGGTTTTGTTTGGTTGGTTTGGGTTTTTTTTCCTTTTTTCAGAGAACATTCTAGTATAAGACAAACATGTTGAGCTAGGGACATGTTGTACTTCCTTTTCTTTTTAGAAGTTGATTCCACTATGGATTCAGGAATCCAGCTTATAGTAATTATCACTTGCAGATATTCAGCTTGCGTAGAAGATCCAAATGCCATATGTTACCTTTTTACTAGTTCATGAACATATAACCATAAACTCAATTATTTGGGGAGTAGTTTTGGACAGGAGCTTGCTTCCTTTTTGTTGTTGCCTGCCATAACATTTGTTACTAAAGATTCTCCTTATTATTTTGATTATTGTTGCTAGTTTTCCAGCATCAACTACAACTTGTTGGGTACAGAACATAGAGACAGCTTGAGTTTTGCTTTCTTCTTGTACTTAGGTCGTCATTGGCCACACTGAAGACATCCCACCAGGCAGAAAAGACTAGTGCCTGGGTTCCCTTTATTAGAATTAGTGTTTTAATTACAGGATTGTCAGACCTTTTAAGCAAATACAGGTGCTTTAGCTGGCAGACCTTATGCCTATGGTTATAACGCACTTTTTTCACATATAGCCTCAGCCTGATTACCTTGTATGACAGATACACCCCTACCTGATGCTAAATCAGGGGGTTCAGAGTTGTATAAAAAAGTCTGAAAACTCACCAGTGCTAACAACTAGGAGCTTTCAGAGGCCAAAATTAAGACTGGAGTCCCATCTCTGGGTGTTGTATGAGAGGCAATCACTTTCCTAGGTTTTAGGTAGCTTGTGACTGAACCATATTTATTCAGAATGTGAGAAAAATTAAAGAAGATGAAATGGAAGCATTCAAACTAAGAAAAATAATGAGTTTACAAAGGCACTAATGAACTGCTAGGTTCCTATCTCATATCCACTTACACTTTGTATCATTTCTCCATAAATGACTAGGAGGAGATAATGCAGGATCTGTCTAGCAAAGGTGGGTCACCACTTGCATTTGTTTCAGCAGAGCTCTGTATGAACACGGCAATTGATGAGCAAAGGCTGAGTTCACAAGTTATGGTCCTCAGTATGCAAAGCACACTGGGGGTGAGTACAGAAACTGAATAAAAACCAGCAAAAACTGTAGCTGAAGTGCAAATCATATGCTAATAATCTAGCTTTGGTTTTGATGTGGCATATATAATTAGAATAGCAGAATACAAGTAAAGGCAATCTTTTATTAATAGACATTGTTAGCAGGATAGTGGGGTTTTTTTAAAATTTATTTTTAAATTTATTTTAAATCACTTTTACCAGTGAGAAATGGTAGAGGGAGATAGAAGGGTTGGCCAATGAACCAACCACCTCTTTTCAGCTGCATTGTTGGAGAGGATGCACTGATTTTTGGGAGAGTCGGGAGTGGAGAACGGTCAGCACCTGTGGGCGAGCAGGGAGCGACCTGCTTCCAGATCCGTATTGAAAAGCGCTTGGAGCAAGCGCCGCGGGGACCTGCTGGCTCCTGACTGCGGCCAAACTGCCCTCAGTGGTACGCGTGCAGGGGGGTTATATGAGCAGAGAAACAAGGAGTGCCGAGGGCAGGGAGGGGAACAGCATTTCGCTCAAAAAACCAAAAGAAAATAGATATGTGGCTGCAGCCCAGGCCACCCGAAGGAAGGCGCGTTCCCTTCCCGCCGGCGCTCCAGGCCCCGGCAGGTGGCGCCATTGGGCCGCAGGCGGCGCGGGAGCGGGGGGCGCGCGGGCCGGAGCGGCGGGGCGGGNGCCGGGACACGCTCCTGCCTGCGGGGAGCGTGGGGAAACGCCGCGTCTGCGGCGCTTTGGCAGCGGCTGCAAGCACCGGCCTGAACGACGAGTAACGCGTGCTCGCTGCCGGGGCTGCGGGACTGCCTCCTGCCCCGGGTCCCCGTGGCTTATAGGCTCTTGGGGCAGCAAGAGGGGCAAAAACCTTCAGGAATGTAAGTGCAGAGCGAAAACACAATAATGTCTTTTACCACCATCTTTTCCCCTTTTAAAGCTGCCCTCAGCGTTACTCAGCTGTCGGTCTGCGGCTTGATGTCCTAGGCCAGGGTTCGGCTTGAGGTTGTCTGTTGCTGAGGGCGCATGACACCTTTATCAAGCCCCATAGAACTGTTTCTCCTTCATAAGGCTTTTGAACAAAAGTTTGATGGTAAAGAAGGATGGCACAAAGTCGGGAAGAGACTACAGGCTGTATCCCCAAAAAGTCAGGAGCCGGTAGGGGGGTTTCAGACATTTAACCTGTGAAGTGGCAGCTGCTGGTGAAAATGTTCCTTTGGGGATGCAGTTGTAAAGCATTTGGTGAACACTGCCAGCCTGCCAGGAAAACTGTGGCTCAGGGAAAGCTTTATTGGAAGCAACTTTCTCAGCATCTCTTATTTGAAGCACACAAGAATAAATCTTAGTAGATCTTTTCATGTGGATTTTAACGCAGCTAAACCAAGACAAGATTGCATTTGAAAACTTTTTTAAACTTGGGGAAAAGTTAATACATTAAGCTTTTTTAATTTTTTTTTTTTTAACACTGTTTGTCTACTTCTTGCATTTCACTTATCTTTGTACCTTCCTCACAGTGGTTTTAGATTGAACGTTCAAGAGATTGATATTTTTGCAGATTGCAGGTTAGTTTCTTGTCAATTTAATTATACCCGAATAGATGCATACTCAGTTTAGTCAAGGTTTTGTTTTTGCCAGTTGGGCACATAGCATCTTTCTGGTTGTGTAAGAGGTTTCAAGTGATATAATCTTGTTTTGTGAATCTTGCAAGGTAAGCATAAGACTGAGAAGACTCACCTGGCTCATAACAGCAGCTGAGCTCTAGTCTGGAGAGATAAGCTTTACTTTTTACATTTTGTCCCAGGAGGATTTTAGGGAGGTGTGTTTTTAAAGCATCGTTGTTAACATCACTTCGCTGTTGAGTTGGAAAGCTCCATGAGTACATCCAAAGCTTGTCTCTCCTGTGCCCAGCTGTGCTTCTGAATGCCTCATTTAGCATCTTTTGAGTTATTTGGAATTAATGGGAGCAATTCTTTGACTAATGCATACACATCAAGACCAGATCTGATGATATAAAGTTTTCTTGGATGTTCATGTTCTTGTAGTGATACTATTGCCTAGGCAAAACAATCTTTCAGTTGAGACACAGTATAGCAGTGTTAATTTCTTTAAGGCTTGCCCTTAAAGACAGTGACCACTGTAAAACACATCAGACTGGACAAGATGATTTCTGCCAGACAAGACAATTTCCTCTAAGAGTCAACAATCCTCATCCTACAGCCACAAAGTCTTACAAAAGCTGATAAAGAGCTTTTGAATACCTTATCCCTCAACTTTTGAGCAATGTAAGATCTACCTGTTATTGCTTGGAAAATAAGAAAATTAATATTTTATTGCACTAAGAGTCTTATAATAAGTGCATATAAAGTTTGTTAGTGTTTCCATCCTTGTAGCAGTAATTTTTCACCTGCATATCATGGTTTTATATGGAATTGAAAGGCTATATAGGCCACGTACCTCTCAATATCTTACATTTAGGCTATAAATGCCCTTAAGAAGTCTAAGTTTTAAAAGCCTGAGAGTTGAAGGTGGAGTGTACACAGGGATATCAAGAATGACAATGCAAACCTTGTTAGTAAAGGTATTTACTTAAAAAGACTAGGTGGATTACAAGTCGTCCTGTAGCACAGCTAAAACAAACAGAGGCGTTTGGACTGTGTTGTGAAGTCCACACCAGTATTCCTACAGAGGCAGTAATGAACATTTTGCTCTCTATCCCCAACAATTCCATTAGTTCAGGCACCAGCAACCAGTGTGCTGCTCCAAATATTATTTTATGCATTCTTGGGTTTAATGCTCACAAGCAGGTGGTTGTCAGGGTTAACCAGATGGGTGATTTCTGTACAGTTTCTGTTTGGTCAAGCACAGTCCTTAGGAAACTGTACTTTCAAGAGTGTTAAAATTAAGTATACTCAAGTGGCGAGCATTTCCCTCTCTGGATGGCATTTACAAATAATTTTTGTTTGTTACTGTCTTGTGCTAGTTATTGGCCAAGAAATAACAAGGAGTATGCAATGCGTGTCTGAGGACTCTTGAATGTTTTGGATAGGTGAAGGATTAAGAAGTATTATTAACCACTAGACTTTAGTGGACCAAGGATTCTGCCCACACAGGGGTGTCTCTGTTTCTTCCTACCAAACTCCATGTGTGCCACACTATCATCTACTACACTGTAGATTCATCTTACTCTCTTCTGCCTGTGTTTTCAGAAGAGGACAATACCTGATCTTCATACCCTGTGACTTTTTTTTTTTAAATATCTCCTTTGAAATTTTATTCATTATATCTTTGTATTGTCTTTGTGAGCTTGCACAGGTATTATTCTTGGAGGAGGAAGAAATGGATTTTACTCCTTTCATTTAGTTCTGATCTATCAGCCTTGCAGATGGTCTAAGGGCTTACTTAAAACTAGCAAGTACTCATGCCTTGCTTGAAGCATGCCAATAGTGTTGCCTAATAACATTCAAAAAGGACAATGTTTCCTCTTGTATAATTTGAGCATTACATTCAAGGGGCTTTTTTTATTTCCACTTGTTTTATGCTAACCATATACACTCTTATTGAATTGAGTGATTTTTTCGAGGGAATCTGGAGAGAAATCTAATGATTCACAGAAAAAGATAACTGCCATGCCAGGAACATATACTATTACAAAACAGAGTTAATAGTGTAAATTGCA
This sequence comes from Origma solitaria, assembly GCA_013397895.1. Classification (NCBI taxonomy): domain Eukaryota; kingdom Metazoa; phylum Chordata; class Aves; order Passeriformes; family Acanthizidae; genus Origma; species Origma solitaria. The sequence continues at coordinate 1,017,512 of VZRL01005209.1, forward strand.
ATATTGTCATTATAGCATCTATTTTCAATAAACATTGAAATGGGAACACAAAAGAATACAGAAAGCATAGCTATGTAAGTTTCTCCTGCAACAGTTGTAAGTAACTAACAATTTTTCTTTCTGCCAGGGTTTTCCTTATCACCCCAGGTAAGGTGGTGGCTATTTGAAATTCCTTGGACTTTTATGCTGACCCACACCTTGTGTGTGCATGTGCAGTCATCTCTGTTCTGTTTGTTTCCATTTAACTTTTCCAGTGCAAAGCTTTCATTGACTGAACTGCTCTTTTCTAAATCACAAGCATGTTTTCGGAAAGAAAACAGTCTTTCTGTATAGTTTGTACCACCTGGACTTCTGATGTCTCTCCTACTGCTGCGTGAATTGCTAATGAGATGAGCCTCACTGTCCAAGATCTACCAGAAGAAGGAAGTGTAAGGAAATAATTTACTTGGCTAACTGGAATTACTCTTTATTGAAATACAATGGATGATACAAGAATTCCATCTCTTTAGAAAAAAAAAAGTGTGAATGATATGACTGCAAAGAGGTCATAACTTGACAGAAGTTCTGAAACTGGAAAAATCAGGCTTAGCAGCTGAATGTGATGAAAAAACTGTCAATGTGATAAGGCATATTTAATCTCTGTGGAATTTCTTCCTCCAAAGTTGTTTTTTTTAAAATCAGTAGTCGATTAAGCATTGAAGATGGTTAGTTTTAATCAGTATGAAATAAACCTTGGCTACTCCTTCACTTCTGGTCCTCTGCAGATTGAAACTTTTGTAGCTATCAGAGTACCGGTGCACGTGGTGAGTCTGGACCAACCGTTGCAGAAAAATTTGTTCAGTTCCATATATACCTGTGGCAAAGGCCTGTGCCTAGGAGATCTCCCTACTGATTTTACCATCTTTATTGTGGTATTGCACATTCTTACTTTTGACAAAAAAAGTGTTCTTAAGCGTTGGCTAAAATTTTGATTTCAAGTCTATGCAGATTTTTAAGATAATGAATGTGATGATTGAAATCTAAATTGTTTAGCTCAAAGCAAATTTTAAAAAAACCCAAAATTGCTCATTTATCCTATGTTATTTGCTAGAGACAGTAAAGAGAAATTATGGAAATGACTCTTAGTGTATTGTGCTCAGTTTTGTTATACTCTATAAATTAACAGAATGTGAACAATAACTCTGCTTTTGAAGCCTTATTGTTGCAAGCTGGAAATTTGGTATGTATGGGCAGGAGAGAGAAAGTAACATAATGTAAAGGAATGATCCAAATTGCTGGTTAGGGTCTGTCCACATTGTTGTCAGCCTGTTTGTAAAAAGCCAGCTGGTAAACACCTTTTTTTTTTTTTTTTTTTTAAAGTGAAAGAGTGTTCTCAGTTGATCACCTCTAATGTTCTCACTTCAGGCTTTTTGACCTTAGGTTTGCTTGTTCCTTTACAAACAGCAGTGCCCCAAATAAGCAGCCTTCCCCTGTTTATAATGTCTGAAATTTATTAATTAATCATTCTTGAATTTTCCTTGAAACACTTCAGTACATTTTAGACAGCTTTTGTTTTTTAGTGCTGGGATTGAATTCTCCAAGGCAATTTCAGTACATATATGTTTTTATAGACATATCTACTTTAAAAATATTTACAACTTTTCTTAATTTGCGCTTCCCTTAAACAAAAAATGGATATGTTTATAGTTGGAACTTATTAAAAAACATTTCTTATGTCTTCTACGGTACTTGCAAGCTAAAATCATATGGGCTTTCTATCTTTTTGATTCTGCTGTTACATTAAAATGATGCAAGCATGGTATAATTGCTACTGTAAAACCATTGTCTGACCTTTATTTTAAAAGAACTGTCTTGTTAGGAGCAGAACTAAATGTAACTATGCAGCTGTAGGAAACAATGGTTGTTCTATCTTGTAATTGTACACGACAATCAGAAACAGGATGCCACAAAGTTCAAGCTTCAGGATTAGAACCCCACACAGAATAAGAAAACATTAGTAAGTGCTTTCTGGCTAAGCTTGCTGAAAATGCCACAGTTGGTGTGACTTGTACTGCCAGCACACTTTTGCATCAGGTTATCCAAACCTCCTATGGGCAAGTCTGAGAAATGTTACTCGAAGGTAGTTTCCAAGACTTTGTTCTCCTTTCCTGATAAAAGCAGCTTGCTTTGAAATCAACACAGATTTATAAAGTGTGCCTCTGAGAGAAGTAGCTGGCCTGTAAATTAAAGCTCCAATTGCTTTTTCAGTAAAGGTGTTTTGAGGTGGTTTCTGTGGTGTCGTGCTAAGAGAGACTGATACCATCTTTCTTGGATAAGTGCAGAAGTCAGTCAAGCCTGACCAGAAGGAACTGTGTAATAAAGTGACCAGAATTCCAAATTATCAGGCTATCATGAGTAATGTGTGGTTACAAATGATTCAAAAATTCTCTTTCAACCTCTGAAATTTTTAAAACTTGAAAAGGAGCTCCTTATGTGAACATATGTCTGTAACAAACTCAGGAAAAGTTCAACAGAAAATATATTTCCATACTTTTTAGTTACAATTTAACCTTTTACAAAAGAGGACTGAAAATGCAAATGAAAGAGGAAGATGAGGTACAGTTAGCGAAGAAGGACAGAGGGGAGAAATGTGTTAAAGTTCAGTAAAAAATGTAAGCAACTCCTTGAAAATGCACTGAAAAATTAAGTAGAGATGTGCAGCATGCATGGAGGATGACTTGTAGCCGTGCATTCAAAAAAATTGTGGAGCTAGTATGAGGAAAATTGAGTGATGTTCTCTTACCTGAAGCTACAAGTGACTAATAACGGATCTGTTTTCTTCTGTTCTTTGCCAAGTGGAACACCAGTTCTCCCTCCAGACACTTGCATGTAGTTTCCTCTGCTGAGAGGAAATAGGGAACTGCTTACTTGGATGACAGCTTTCTTAAGGGCATTTGCCAGTATGACACTTGTTTGATCTATTGAGTCTCTACTTGGACTTGTCAGAAGTAGCAAAAAGGCAAGCATACCTATTTTACTTTCCCTTCTGTGAAAAAAAATGAACAGCAGACTAAAGAGGTATTCAGTCCTGCTTTTCTGTCAGAATTGCAAACCTAGGTGTTTGTATCCACACAGGAAGTGTGTCCTATCATTGCAAATCCCACATATAATTCACAGATGTGTTGGAAAGCAAGTGGGACATCATCTGCAAAACTAATGTTTCTGGTATGGGTTTCAACAGTTATGCAGAACACTGGAACCACAGAAAGCTTGTGCTGTGAAGGAAGCTGCCACTTACTCTGCTGTGCACAATGAGAAATCTCCCAGCTTTGGTATGTCAGGAGTGATAGTGCAAGTCATTGAACTAGAGAGCCTTGTGGGACAAGGGCACCTTGCCCCAAAATAAGCCAGTGTTTCTGCACTAACACTGTTTTGATACTTCATTTGTATGTTTGCTTATTAGAACATATAAATATAATCAGAGATGTACTACAGTATTCATTCTGTAGCCTATTTCTCATTCTTGGGTGACAGCTGGCTCCTTATGAGACCAGGGATGTACTGTGCTGCTCTACTCCTTTCTACTGCTGGAATTAAATAGGGCTGTTAAAAGGCTTTCCTATCTCAACATTTAAAGTGGTAAAAATACTTGTTTAAATGTTTCTTACAGACCTACAGAAAGCAGGTTGAATGTGAGGGGAGGGGAACCACTTAGTTTCAAATTCAGACTCTGCCTTTGAGGTCAAGGCTTTGTGCATGCATCTCTAAGTATAAATCTTACTCCTACTTCTCTGGTTTCTCCTTTATTGGAATAACATTTATGCTTCTGGAAAAAAGCATTACTGAAAAGCAACTGAGTGGGAGTTTGTGATCATTTTGAAGCCAATTTCAAAACTTTTTTTACAAAGATTCTGCAGTGTGGTATTCCATCCATTTTACTAGGGAAAACTAGGCTTGCCTCAATTTCACCTAAAAGGGAAGTTAGCAAATCCTGGAGGACTGTTTGTTACTGCAGTACTTCAGTAAGCTTTCCAGATGAGTACAAGGTAAATCATTTCAGCAGTTACTCTTGTAGTACAGTGAGTACCCTGTAAAGCCTTCACTATAACTGGAACAGAGTTGTCTCTTCATATTTTATTTATTCATAATTCCCACAGGAAAAAAACCAACCAACCAAAAAACCAAACCAATTTAAAAAACCCAAACAAAACTAAAACCAAAAGAGAAACAGAGGCCTTGTCCCTCCTGATAAGCATAGGGTGCTTCTCCTGAACCATCTGTGAAGAGGGACTGTCAGAAGGTTGCACTGAGGTCTGCAGTTCATAGAGTATCAGTGCCACTCAGATTAGAAGAAACCTGGGGGAGCTTGTCTAGATCAATCTCTGGCTCAAAGCAGGGTCAGGCTGTGATCTCTGAGTAGCTTACTAAGGTCTTCATCCCATGGGACCTTGTAAAGGGCTAGAGACTGCACAACTCTGGAAAACCTACTCCACTGCTTGGCCATCTCCACAATGGAAAATGCTTTCCTTCAGTTGTGTCAGAACAGACTACTACCTCTTGACCTTCTGCTATGTAGGAGGTCTGCAAAGAACCTCATTAAATTGTTTACAATCAAAAATGTTACCAAGCCTTATTCAGTCATTTTACTTTGCAGATACTGGCTGCTACTGGGTGTCCTCCATACCCCATGGCCATCTTCTTTTTATAGTCTGAACATACACAGTCCTCTCATCCTAACAGGGCATTTGCTCTTATTTACTGACCCTCTTGGTGGCCTGATACTGCAACAATGGTGGTTGCTAGAGATGGGCTTTTTGCTTACATAAGCCTATTGGGGTTGGGATGAAAGATAGGGAGAATTTCCAATTCCTTTTGTAGAAAGATTTGGTAATCACTCCGTTTCTGTAAGAACGGAGCTGTAGGATTCCAGGTCTCCCTCCAATGTTGGGCTTACCTTTATCCATGTCACCTTGTTTGTTGTATAAAGCCCACTCTGGTTTGTCCCTGACTCAGGCCTGAAGTGGGATCTTCACTGTCCATAAAGAGCCTTTGTGGCTCTGGTCTGAGGGGCACTCGGGAGAGCAGGAAGGCACAGTCTGTCCAGAACCTGACCTAGAGATGTGACTGGAAAATAATGAAATGCAATTCAGATGGCAGCTGTCATATCTCTGTGTGTCAGTAGAGTTAAAAGAACATAACCAAGCAAGGGAAAGCAGCAGATAAAGACAAACCTAAGTTTTAGTCTTCAATGCTTCTGAGCTCCTTGAGGCTCTCCCTGACAAAGGTGAGTCATGTGGTGGCTTTGTGTTTGAGGGAACAAAAATCTATGCCCTGGAAGCAAGTGCTCCTGTTTGACAGAGGTGTTCCTGCTGAGATTTCTCAGCTGAGCAAGGTGTTAGTGCTTCAGGGAGAGGCAGGTGCCCTGCCGGTCTGGCATGATGGGGGAGGCATGGGCAAGTGCACCCTGTCTGAAACTTAACCTGGGTAGTCAAACAGAAATGTCTTAATGCCTGCTGCTGGATTTGGAGACCTTTTGCTGTCGAACTGTTGAGTTATAATACTAATGTAGTAAGTGCACCGGGGCTTGCGATTGATTTGCATAACGATTGCGTGGGTTTTCTTCTTTCCTCTTGATAAATAATACTGATTGCTTGCGGGCTTATTTAATTATGATTTGTTTTGTCCTCCTACGTCTCGCTGGTTCTTTTGCCCGTTGCTTTTTTCCAAGCCTGCACGCCGCTCCCGGTTTCGCCGGCGGGCCTTGCTGGGGGAGAGGCAGGCTCAGCGGCCCGGGCGTGAGGAGGCGAATGGTTCGGGAATCCGGAAGCGGCGGAAACCGCGTCCCGAGAACTCCTGGATTTGCCCCCGGTGACGAAACAGAGCGGCGGTCCTCGTTCCCGTAACCCTTTCCTTCCCGCCCGCTCCAGGAGAAGGAGGAAAGAGGAGGAGCAGGCGAGCGGGCGGGGCGGCCGCGCCGCCATCCCGGCCAGCGCCCGTGTGCGGCGGGCGGGGTGCGGACGCTGTCCGGCAGG
>VZRL01005209.1:1023816-1104288 GCA_013397895.1 Origma solitaria
GGCTGTGAAAGCCTTTAACAGCGAGGTGTGTAACCCCCTCCCGGCGGCCTCCCTTCCTCGGGGCCGGGGAGCGGGCGGGGCCCCAGGGCCCGGCGCCTTCCCTGCCCTCTCCTCGCAGCGGGGAGGGTGCGGGGATCGGGGAGCTCCGGGGAACTCAGGGGTGCGGGAGCGCTTCCGCAGGCCCGCCCGGGGCTCCCCCCCGCGTCGGGCGGGAAAGGGCCGTTGTCGCCGTCCCTGGGAAGCGGGAGGGTGGAGAGGGTAATGGAGACGTCCCCCTCCCCCCCAGCTCCTTCCGCTGTGAGGCTGGGGGCGGCTGAAGGGGAAGAATAGATCTGGCGGCGGGCTGGGGGGAGGGGGGAACGCCAAGGAAGAGGTCTCTTTCCTGCGCCTGGCCTGCCGTGGGGCGGGTGATGCCCGGCCAACTTCACGCAGCGGCCGAGGAAGGGTTCCAGACTCGCCGGGCACGGGGACTGTGCCCTTCCCCGCCTTCCCTCGTTTCTTCTGCCGCCCTCTTCCTCCTCGGTGATTACATGTGTATACGAGCCCCGTCAGCGCGCACTTTAACACCTCGTGGAGCTAAGCTTTAAATCTGGTGAACGGAATACAAAGGCGTTGGAGGTTCGTCTCCGTGTTTGAGAGTAATTACATTCGCAGGGTCAGGATGGAAGCAGACGTTCCCTGCATCCTGCACAGAGCTCAGATCCTGCACTGGAGCACTGTGCAGAGAGCGGGCTACGGCACCCAAGAGCACGTACATACATATGGGCTGAGGTGTTCATGCGGCACCTGGCTTCTCTTTTGTGCTGAGAGTTAATGTTTATTTTATTGCAAGATGCTTCTTGTGGCAGCTCTGCTTTGTTGCTCTCATTGTGAGAGTTTGTGTAATTTGTATTTTGAACTTAATGTAAGAGCAAGACAAACAAATAGAAGTATTTTTCTTGGGAAGTCCTACATCTTACAAAGTAGATTTTAACTTATAGTGACCTTAGAAAGTGTCAGGTGTGGTTACAATGTATACTTCTACAGACTACTCACATTCTGAAGCCTCGAGTTGCCCTCTCACTAGCCCCAGCAGGGATGTGGTAGGGTTTTAATGATTTTTAGTAATACATTTTCATTTGACCTGTGGTGGAGCAGTGTGGCAACCATATTGTTGTTTCTACAAGTGTAGTAAGGGAGGTTTTTAAATTGAGCAGGTACTCTCCAGTAACTCAGGAGCAGTTGTACAGCCCTAACTGATGTGCAGTTCTAGGTGTCGCACTTTATGCAGTTTGAATTCTTAAGCAGCGGAAAGCACATTGTGGTGACTAGAAGAAAGATAAACACTATAAAGTTTTATTCCTATTTTATTATTTGATTGGCATATGTGTTCTGTTGTTGTGTGGGGAAAAGGAAGAATCTGGTCACAAGAACAGAAGAACATAAGTTGTTTAGAACATTTTCCTTCTATGTACCTACCAATAGGAGCAGGAGTCTTCACCTTCATGTTGAAAAACAGCTGACTTGCTGAGCACTCGAGTATAAGTGTTGTAAAAATAAGTGTGCGACTTAAGGTGGCAACTGTGCTGAAGAGGAGAGCTTTAGAATATGCCTTAAATTTTCTAAATGCTTGAAAAACAGTAGACAGTAGGTTGTTGGCAAAGAAAATGCAGAAGATCCAACAGTGTCATTTTGAACCAACTTATCTGCTATGGTATAAACAGCATCTATAATTTAACCTGTGTCTGTATTTGAATTCTGGGCTACAATGATAGGACGGTTTTAAAGATACCATGACTAAACAAACCCCTGATCCTGGAAGTAAATGGTACAAGACTTCCTACAGTTAGGGAATCCCAAGTGTCATTGTTAGCCACTCTTAACACCTCTGTACCCAGTGCAGAACTTGACTTTAATTTAACTTCCTGTCATTGTCTCTGGATGAACTTACCTATATACATTCTGCAATTTAGAACTGTGAAATGATTACTAAATATTAATTAGCTAAAGTGTGTGAGTCTGTACATTGCTGTTCCTAAATGGTTTTGATTAATTTACAAAATATTTGCCCTTCGCTTGTGAAATCCTTTTCTTTATATTATGTTTTAAGGTTGTGTTAAGCTCCAGAATTGGTGTCTGAGTTGTTTTAGAGTTTTTTGGCTTAAAATAGACGTAAATTAAATTTAGCAGCAGATGGGACTGACTAAATTGTATAAAAGCTTTTACCATACATTCTCTTATGCAGTTTGCATTCAGTTAATAATTTTACAACAGTTTACGTACTGTGAAAACCTACTGGTGAAAACCAGACAGTGCTTTAGAAAGAACATTCCAATATATTTAAACACATAAGTCTGCAGGTTGGGTACTTCTGGGGTTGATTTATTTGTTTGGTTGGTTTTTTTTAAGGAAGGAGTTGCATTTGGATTCTGCAGTGAAGCTAAAATAAAGGCAACTGTCCATCTAGGGAGTGTAGCTTACTCCAAAATTATGTGTGAGCTAAGCAGTATCTTGTATTGTAACTATCCTATATGGCAGTCAGGACTGAAGTGCTTGAAATAGGCTTGTCATTAATTTGATTAGAAAGAATTTCAATTTTATTTGAACAGTAACTACTGGAAATAGTGGCAACTATTGCGGAAAGCTGTTCAATGTCTAGTGATGATACATGACACTACTGTGCTGTACCTAATTGTATATATAAAATTAGCCCTAATATTTCAAGTCTTGAGAAAGGTAAATTTAAAGCTGAGAAATAATCATCAAGCTCCTAAATAAAACATGCTCAGTATTGTTTTCATGTAATGGTTGACGTTTTCCGATTTGATTAAAACTGCTTGGCAACTGAATTTGGAATGATATGCAACTGACTTAGTATAGTGTTGAGGTAATTGGCAATGTTTTATACCACAGAGTTTATCATTTGCTACAGTTGGCATCATGAAGGCTTACCACTGCAAAATCATTTTCCTCCAGGCCTCAGTTCAGGCCCTGAGTTTTTTTGGAAAAGCACGAAATCAGATTCAAGAACAGGTCTTGACAGAAAAAAATGACTGAAGTGTTTCAAATTCTCTCTATGTTCTATAAAAATGTATTTTATTAAATAGGAATTGAAATGGACTAGAGGCAAGCATGTGTATCCTCACAGTTCCGGTGCTCAGATGACAAAGATTTAATTGCAGATGTATATAATTAAAATTCAGTATTTGTTGTATAGTCAGCTCAGTGTTGAAGTCCTGTCATCATAACAAACTCTAGCTGGCCATTGTCGCTTTGCTTTCAGGTGCTCTACTTGAAGTTGGTTTTGGGCGCTATACTCCACAGTTTTCTTGCAATACTTGTCCTTTTCTCAGTGGCAAGCCAAATTATTTTTCACTTTATAATGTGAAGATTGTGTTCAGACAAGTGTGGGAAAAGAAGACCAATGGATGCTTTAATTCTGAAACACAATTATTTTAAAATTTATTTCTATATTAACGTGTAGAATAAATGTAAATAGTTTTGCAGTCACATAAATAGTCATAGGACTGTAATTTATTCTAGAGGAAACAGATCCCAAATTACTTTTTAGGTACAACACAAACTGGATATTTGAAGTTATTCTTCATGGAGCCCTATTAACTGTATCTGTAAGAATTGAATAATAGGAATCTTGAAGAGGCAGAGCAAATTCAACTTAGATATTTGTTTCTTTAAAAACTGTAATAGTAAGTCACTGATCTAGTTCAATTAAACATAGCATTTCTAGTAAGTTTATCAACATCTTTACTCATAGGCACATCTCTTCGTATATGAGCTTCTTTGTCTTGCTGTTCATGATGTTTTCTGATATTTTTGCTTTGCATTCTCTTTGAAAACAAAGCAAACGTATCTTCTGCATAAGCTATTCATGCTTTGGTCAAGTCATTGAATATTGTTTTCATTTTGAGTTGCTGAGACTGGTACTTGCATCTTTGCTTTACAGCCATTTAAAAGGTTAGTAATGGTAAAACCTCCTCAGGACAGTTTGATACCATATCTAGATTTGGAATTTACATTATTGAATCCAATGCACAATAGTTAGCATCCAGTTCTACAAATTTCAGCTGTGTTTGTATTTGTCAGGCACTGCAGTATATTAGGACATTGGAGAGAAAATTGAGTAAAGGACAATCGTATATTTTTAAAAAAGGTAAAATAGAATAAGGCAAAGCTGGTCCCTTGAGACTTGGGAACAAGAAAGTCATTTGTCTTCCAGTTCCTTTCAGAAATGTCTTGTTTACTTGAGCATATCTGGTATTAAAAGCTCAATTCCTCCTGTACAGTGGGTGCTGATCCTTTCATATACAAGGAAGTTGAATAGAAAACTGTGTCATCATGGAGACTTGGAATATGCTACATTTTAAAGTGTTTCAAGATGAGGGATGAGGACGCACGTGAAGTGCTGTAAGGTTAAGGTAGTGATTACAGTTTGTTTAAAGAGTGATGTGGGTTCCTGCACCTTTTCTCTTGTTATTCTAAATATCTTCTAAGGTGTGAAAGTCATAATTAAAACTTCTGCAGCATTGCAAGGTTGCTGTTATTGACAATGAAAAATGGTTGTGCTTAAATAGTTCATCATAAAGTACACTGAGCTTTTGGTGTGCATAATGGTTTTGAGAGTCAAGATGATGCATAAAGTGACCATTGCTATTTTTGGGTTCACTTGTTATTGTGAAATTAATCAGTAGTGGTAGTGGTGGTAGGGACATTGGTTATTTACTGGTAATGCTGTTGTCTCTGTACTGCAGTTGCACTTCATTTTATGTTGGTCACCTTTATGATGATGTTTCTTTAGAAGGTGTGTTTTAAGGGTCAGTGAGGCACAAGCAGTTCAGTGGTCTACAATTTCAGAAATATGACCCTTGGAAATGACCCACATTTTAAGTACCGAACCTTGGAGTATGGGTTCGTAAAAGTACAGAAGGCTAAACCAAATATTCTATTTTTGACCACTTTATTTAAATGGCATAATCTAAGTCAACGAGGAGGCTTTTTCATGAAAGAATGCCGGTTGATGCTAAAAAAAGCTAAATGGTGTGCCTCATGAAGATGCTAAATAGAGTTTGATGCTGAATAACTGGGGAAAGTGGGGGGAAAAGGGATGCTTTTTAAAATGAGCAGCCAGGGCTTTGACTAGTGCAAGTAGATACTAGCAGTTATGTTAAGGAACAGTGAAAAGACATGCAAGTTACTCCCTGTCAAGATATTTTTCTTGGATTCTGCTTCATGTTTCATGTTGGCCAAAGCACCTGAAGCATCTGCAGAGTTGGTTTTTTTCCTACCTGCTGTGACAGTGAGAAAATCTGCATCCTCTCTTCTCTGTCACTGTGTTTTACTAGCCATAAAGCGACCTTCTTTCATATCCTCCGCTGTTTGAAGGACTGTGCAGCTGTGATAAGTCTAAACTTTCTTCGTTTTTACGTGATACCCCATTTATTGTCTGATACTTGTAAATTTTGTTGTAGCAAATATCGTAAGCTTCTGGTTTACTTCTGTTTGTCTTTTGTCAGAAGAAAAAGTTAACTCACAGATACATGCATCTATCTGCACATGGACATTTCAAACATCTGTAAAGTTGTTTCTGTTTTTCTTTCTTAATCTCTGGGGTGAGGTGAATAGTGTCTTCCATTTTATTTTGCTGTATAATCCTGTAGTGTTTCTCAGAGAAAAAACAATGAATATTTCTATGAATTCCCTTAAGATGCAACAAAATATGTAAGAATTTGTTAGTTTCCTGTTTGCTATCAGGAACATTAGGAGCAGTATCAGTGAAATGTAAGTATTTTACTTTGTTGTTTCCCAGCAAGGGTTGAACTTTGCTGGCTCTCAAATATTTTTTTTAAGAGTATAGGGAAAGAAAGTCCTTTTCTCTTCAAAATACAGTAAATATTAAATTGATGTTCACCTGACTAAATATCTCCATGTGTGCTGAATAAATATTTGCAGTTTTAATATCACACTTTCAAAGACTGATCTGACCTTAGATTTTCGCCAACCACTGAATTTTGACTTCTGGCCTTGTAAAGACATGATCTTGCAAGTGTGTGTTAAAGGCCCAAAATGTTAGGGTTTGGTGTTATTTTGGTGCATATCTTGCTCAAGAACCTCATTTCCTTAGTGAAATAGTATAAGACAGACACTGATTCGTTTTCAGTCTTAGCTACATAGACTTTAAATTTGTTCTCAAACTGTGGTCTAGATTAGATCCTTGTAAGCCTGAAAGATCTCCAGATTCCGAGCTCTGGAGTTGTAACTGAGCAGTTAAAAGAATCGATCCTACTTGCTACTCATTTAGAGCAGTGAGCCATTTTGCAGTTTAGATCAAACGCCTTTCTGAACTCTCATAACTTCAGATCCTTTGATTGTCACCTGGGACTACAGTCTTTGACAGAGTACTTGAAATTATCTTAACAAGTCTTATTTGAGTTTGCCACTATTTGAGTCGTGCCCCATCCTTGGAAGTGTTCCAGGCCAAGTTGGATGGGACTTAGAGCAACCTGGTCTAGTGGAAGATGTCCCTGCCAAAAGCAGAGAGGTTGGAACTGGATGATCTTTAAATTCCCGTCCAACCCAAACCGTTCTATGACCAACAGTCTGTTTTCCTGTGGCAGTTGTAGAAATGGAGTCTGGTAATCCAGATGGCTTTCTTACGGGGAAAAAACCATTCAGAACAACATTTTTTGATAAAACAGGTCTTAAAATACTTTAAGGTACTTAAATTACTCTCATACAGTTGTTTTTTCAGTTACGAAGAGGACTTCGATTTTCTTGTCTGTAAAATTTGTTCATCATTTTACCTCTGGACAGCCGCCAAAAAATTCATCCCAAGTGGCACCTTCAGCCTTGATGAGAGCCCACATTCGTGGCCTCAGCAACCACTGGTGTAATTCCATTGTAAGGCTTGGGACAGTGGTGCATAACTGTTCATATGTGTGTCCAGAGTTCAGTGAGCTTGGCTTTGAACTAAAAAAGTTCAGTATTAGTCCTCGTTCGTGTTTTGGAACTTTTCATAAGTTGCATGTGTATTTCATTCACATTTCTTCACTTCTTTGGAGCTACTTTTCTGCAGTATTTCTCCAGGAGCACTGGCAACAGAATTAGTTGGGTGGGTAATTTTATTAACCTTATTCAGGAGCTGCTTCTACACTTTGGGGTACATGTTCTTCAAGGCAAAAACACAATGTCCAGCTACTGCTGTACTAGTACTCATTTTACCTGTTCTTGCCATACGTACTGATCAAAAGGAGACATTTTTATAAATAGAATTTTAAATGAATTGTTAACATTGGGAGGAAGTAAGAAGAAATGAGTGCATTGTCACCGTGACCCTCTGTCTATCAGATTTATCCTTACCAGAAATGCGTTATTTCTTGTAATAGCCTGCTGTTTCTGCTGTTAGGCCTTTGGCATGTGAGCTGTGAGTTGTACAAAAGGGACTACTATGGATATACAGCAACTTACCCTTTTATTTCCACTTCTTTTTGCAAGAGTTTGCCTTACATAATTTAGCTGGCTTTACTGGGTACAGTTTTTGATTGCATGAGGTTGTTCTTTTCTCCTGTCTTTGGTTATATGAGTGGGTGGCTGATGCTTTGACATTCAGAAATATAATGCAAGTGTTTAATTTACTAAACTACATGTGTGGAAGGTGAGGCTTGGCACCTTTGTTAATGTGTTTGCTTCAGATGGTTTTGAGGGTTGGCAGAGAGTGTTCTGGTTCCCATTTAAAATGAAGGCACAAAAGATGTGCCTCAAAGAGGAGTGGCAGAGCTGAGATCCAGGAGGCAGTAGTAGCAAGGAATGGTGCTTTGGGTGTATGGTGGCTGAGCAGTACAGCAGTGGGGGGTAACAACACCTGAGAGGTTGAAGCTACCTATTTTGGTAGCCTTGAGCTTGTTTATTGTAAGATAGGGTCTAATATTAGTTTTGAAAGACTGAAGTAAATAGTGCTTTATAAAAAAATATAACAGCTGAACAAGGTGCACTGCCTGTCTGCAAGGAAGTGAATAGCTGTCTTACGTACTTGAATTGGAATTTATTATTTAAATAGCATGCATTTTTGGGAAATGTAATTTAGAAGATCCATCATCTTGTGTGGTTCAGTCTAGGGTTCAGTGTTTCCAAATAATTAGTTTAGAGTTGAGTGGTAAGGGTTTCCTTTTTTTTTCTTTTCTTTTTTTTTTTTTTTGTTCTCTATTTTCAGTATTTATCAGTTACTTTCAAAAACTTAAGTAGAATTAATTATGTGCATTCTTTTCTTTCCACCCATGTTATTCTAAAGTTTGTTTTTTCTTTGAAGTGCAAAATACGACAAATTGCTCTCACTATAAAACTGTTGGTTTAAAAATGTTGGCCTTGCAGCAGGACTTTTTGGAGCTCTGAGTGCATAATTTAGAAATTAGTATGATAGATAAAAATACAATTCTAATATTTTGCTACTGATGTGGTTGAAGTTTTAAAAAGAGAAGTAATTATACTTAAAAATGTTTTAGTCTTCTTCAGAGGATAAGTCCAAAGACCTTAGACTATATTAACCAGATTGTTGGAAGCCAGTGGAAAGACCTGATCAAATTTTTTCTTTCAGAATACCAACTCTCCTGTACATATTAACTAAACAAAGCTGGTTCACATGGAAAGGAATAGCTTCAGATAACGTTGATCTTCATAACTTAGTTACCAAATATGCAGTAGTAACCACTTGCTTCTTAATTTTCACAAGAGTGAAGCACTTAAGCTCTTAACAGGAAATGAAGAACATTTATATGACAAATATATTGGTTGGAGAAATCCAATCCAGTACTAACTGTGATTATTTTATTTTTTTAATTTAAAATCATTAAGTTTCGTTGTGAATGCAGGGGTTTTAAACTATATCCAAGGAGATATTTTGAAATCCACACAAGACAGTTTTTGTCATGAGCTCTAAAAACAGTTGCAGAGAATATGTGCATCTGATTTTCAAAATATTTAAGATCTGTTCCCGTATTTCATAACTCAGAATTGTAGAGGTGTGGTTGTAGTTAGACTTTTCTAAAGCTTTTAACTCTGTGCCTCACTTTACCAAACTAGTGCGTTGCAACAAGGGCAGAGGGTGCTTCTCCAGTGTGGGCAGACCCCAAGCTCGCATCTGGAAATCTGTGAAGACTGACATTGTGACAGAAGCTAATCCATCTTCTTTTTGGTGGTCTAGACTCAGCTATAATAATGATAAAATGTTAATGATAGAAATTAGCCTTATGGCAGAAAAGATGAAAAAATTGCATGAAGTGAAATGCTCCTGTTATTTTCTTTGTTTTCTTGTGTGATACGGGATCTTTTGATCACTCCTTCCTTTTTGTTATTGTGAGTTCAGGCATTGGTGAGGTGCTCACTCTTACCCACCCATTTCATTTGGTCTATTTAGGTCTTTCTAAGCTTTCTGTTTCCACGCAGTAAACACCGCAAATTACTATGAAGAGGAAAAGGGGAATTGTATTTTATGACTTATAAATGGCTACGAGCAAGTGGAGTATATTCTAGAGACTATCTCAAGTAAGCATCTGTTTTGCAGTTGTGTGGAGCTCAGGAGACTAGAGTCAAATCCAGGTGGTTTCTTTAAATTCCAGTTTTATGTTCGTATTTGTACAAAGCAGACTGTACCAGGAGAACTTCGATGCTCTCTTTGAAAGTAGTAATGATGAGGGGTTCAGGAAAATTGTGACTGGGCTGGCAGCTCAAATATGTGAAAACTAAAATGGATCTGTGTCGTTCCATCTCAAATTGTTTCGATTGAGTAAATTTGAAAGTCAAAACTGTTTCCTTAAAAGAAGTAGAAGCACTGCACAAATGCAGTGGTGGTAACACCTGCCTATGTGCTGATATCCAATGGGCTGGACGGACTGCTGTATGACCTGTGCATCTTACTTCACTTAGCTGCTTGTACAGTAGTTGGCATGAATATTTAAATGTCCTGTTTAAACATAAGCAGTGGTGTATAATACAACTGATGTGTAGGGAGGGACTGAGTTTTTCATGTGAGTGTCTTTGCTTGCTTTTACAATTTTTTTCAAGGACTATGCACTTAGATATCAAGAAAATTGACTATTATTTTATATTTGTTAATTAAAACCATGTCATTCACTTTGCTTTTGAAAACAGTTGTGTTAAGGTAGTTACTGTTGTGTTGCAACCCTCTCATTCTGTACTTTTTTAATGTTAGATTTTGGCAACTCATCTTGGTTTATTACTGGAAGAAATAATTTATTTTTTTCTCTCTAAACTGAAATACATTATGCTGAAAGGAGCGTCTGTCATTCTGGTCATCCTGCATGCACATCTATGGTATTTATTTTAACATTTATATGCAGCACAGAGAGTAACAAAGTGCTGACAGGGTTTAAATAACAGTTCTCACAGGTAGGTCCTACTCAGCATCAAGTTAAAATTCTACTCACTGAGAGATGAGGGTATGCGGTTTGAGTAAATTTTCCAAGAAATTAAATTTCAGGAGAGTGTGTAAAATGTAACCTAATAGAAATTTATTGATAAGTGTCTTTTTGTCACTGTCATTTAAAGCGGTAAATGACAGTACTCTTTTCTTGTTCTTTACAGTGTGGTGATACTAATATTTGGTAAGCGATTCAGTGACTATTTCTTTATATACAATTGGATTTGATTTATTTTAATGCTATTGAAATAGGAAAGAAATTAACCTAATTTAAGATAGTATATATTAGGGTTGACTTCTAAATGTTTATTTTGTGGTTTTTGCATTGAAATTGTAGATACTTGTTAGTATATATGATGTCTGGTTAGTGTCATGTCATTATTTGATGTGTTTTTAGTGTCATGTCCTGGTAGCAGCCAGAGAAAACTTTTAAAATATTTCTGTAGAGAAAATACAAAAATATTTGTAACTGATATTCCTCACATGGATCATAGTCTCATACTTAAGAAATGGGCTGAGTCCTGGAGTATCAGTATCAGAATGTTTATTCCTTTATCTACTGTATCAGTGTTACAGAGATTTGTCTGTGTGAATATCTGTTCCTTTATATCACATCAGACTGGAGTTGTTCACAGTCTTCCAAGCCTTCTAGTGGCAAAATTATGTGAAAAATTATTTCCTTGCTGCTTTTCTTGTCTTCATAATATATGGCAGGGATATGAAAAGAAAAGGCTAAATTATTTATGAAGCTTTTTAAATTTTAATGAAGTTAGTACTTTTTCCTATTTTTTATTCAAAATTTTGGTGCAGGAACAGCTGTCTGGCTCTTTTGCTTCTTGAATAAGAGCACTGAAAGATGTTGGAATTAAGTGCTAGGCTTTGTAGGAAGTGCAGTGTGCCATTGCCTTCCATGGATATAGGTAGTAACTTGCTCTGTGAGAGACTGCCCATCCTTGGGGGTCGTAAGTTCATGTGTCTGGTCTTCACTTGAGAAGCTTTAGGCTGTAGCTTAGCATCATGTAGTACTGCCTTGAACTACAGCTATTTGCAATAGATAATTTTGCTTTTTATGGGTATTTACAGTAGATTTCACTTTAAGTACTTCTTTAATTATGGTTGTAATGATAAAACTATTGTTTGCAATACTGAATGATGAAAATTTGAAATACCCTGATAAATTCCCTGACTTTCAGTAAGCCTTCTGTTGAAGACTGCTTTTCTTAGCAGAATTAAAGAAAAAAAATACAGAGCAGAAATTGACTGCTTTATGTATAGCATCAACCTGATCTTTTGCCTTTCCCCCCAAGCCCAACATATGATTCATATAGCTCATTAGATCTTCAAGCGAGCCTGTATTTTTTCCCCTAAGTTTGGAAATAGGACTTGCTTTATTTAAAATTATATTGTGGAAAAGGAGTACTAACAATGCTGTTAAACTTTATGTACACTGGAATATTGCCTTATATGTAGTAACAGCTCTCACAGTCATTATTTTTTGTACAAATCATTATAATTTTTTGTCAGAGGAAAATACAGATTTATGAATATAATTGGTTTTAATTGCTAGCCTGGTCCTGATACATAGATGTACGTTTTTGCAGGAAATCTATGTAGCTTGTTGCACTTGAACCTCTTAATTCTGAAGGAGGTGCATGAGGAAAAGGCACTTTTCCCATTGACCAACAAATGTGTACAAAACCCCTGTGAGGACTATTTCCCATCTATATCCAGATAATATTGATTGACTGCAGTGGTGAGCATGGTATGGAAGAAGTGCTTGGTTTAGGATATGATATTAAAGACTGAGTCTTAAGACTTTTTGGAGTTAAGAACTTTTCTTCTTTCCCAGTGTAAGAACACACAAGATAACTTGATTGAAGTTGATGAGAAGTAAGTTGAGGAATTTGATTTTGTTTAAAACATTGTATAGGTGAATATGATGAAATGAGGAAGAATTGCTGTGACTTTCATGTAAGAAAATAATTTGTCATGTATGTATGAGAGTTCTTTGAGAGAATTAGAAAGCACAAGGGCAGGGAAGAATCAGGTGGTGTTACTTGGATTTCCAAAAAGTAATTGAGAAGATCCATTCCCAGAAGTTTGAAAGGAAGTTGAATTGCTATGGAGAGTGCATTCTTACACTGGTGGATGACTGCTAAAAGGGGTGACGGGAGAAATATTCATATATAGAAATAAATTGTTGTCTTTTTTAATGATGGAATTTTATGAGGCAAAAAGTTTGTTGGTGGTATTAAGTTATGCAGAGTGTTGGTACTGAAGGGATTCCAAAATGTCATTGCTGTACTGTTAGATGGCAGCCTGCAGTTTCATAAAGTTAAATGTGGTAGTGCAGGTTGGGTAAAGAGTATGAAAAAGGCAGCCCTGGCTTTATGTACACAGTGGTGGGCACTGGAATGATATAGTTTGTTAATTAATGAAATCTTACAACTGAAATGGAAATGACTGTTTAAAGATCAGCAGTAGTCATAATAGCAATTAAGAGTCCTGGAAATTATTAAGAAAGAAATAGAGACTACTGCCTGGTGAAGTTTTACAAGAATGAAGCAAGACTTGGTGAGGCTTTGGATGTGGAGGATAAATAAAAGTGGGCCTGTATATGCAATTTCAGGATATTTTTGAGTATCTAGAAAGGGAACATGGGATATTTGATATCTCTGTGGTGAGATACCCACCCAGGGAATGGGCAGGAGTCAGGATCAATGAGCATATCTGAGCCTCTGTGTCTCAGGTCCTCCACTGGGAATTTTCCAGCTTACATTCCTGTTAAGCAGTAGACTTGGTTAACAATGTAAGTTCCTACTCCTGTATCAATAAATCATGCTACCAACTGTTTCTGTGACACAAGACTGAGTTGGAAGAGTGAAGTGCAATTGAATAGGGATAGTTTTTGTGGTGTGATTTCAAGGTGGGCCGATGAGCTGTTACACAGCTACTGAAGAGACGTGGGGAGAAATTACTGAGAGCACCGGAGATGTGATGCAAGTTTGACCCTCTGCATCTCTCTGCTACATTTAGGTGCCGCTGAGTTAGGATTCAAACTTACAGCAACATTATTTTTACAATTCTGACTAACAAAACAGGTTTAGAGATAGTCTTAGAATCCACTCTTAACAGTGCTACTTTGATCATCTTCCAGACTTCCAATGCTATCTGTGTAATAATAAGCTGTTATGTGGTTTACATGGACGTTTGGCTGGCATCTGATTCTTACTTCGCAAAGACATGACCCTGGGAGTTGCTTTCCTTGATACAGATTAGGATTTGTAGTAAGTCTATCTTTGTGGACTTATTTTGTGCCCAAAGAGCTGTTCAGATTCAGGTCTTCCCTGTAAGGTTTTTTCTGTGATTTATATTCAGCGTTTAATTAAACATGCATACTTCTATCAAAGGTTTATCAATTGTCCCCCACCTAATTATCAAAATGCCAGAGTGTGTAGGACATGGTTGGATGGAATCATCATACAGGAAACCAGTGAAACTTCCTCCCACACGAATTCACTGTAGATTTTATTTGGTGTTTTCTTTAGCTTTAAATGGGTTGAGAAGATTAATGTTCATTTGTATTTTGTAGTTTCTTGTGGTGTTGGAAATGATTTTGGAGCTGAACGTGTTCAATCATCTAGAATGTTTGAGGCAGGCAGTGTAGAGTCTTGTCCACAGCTTTCTAGAATAAACTGATCATTAAATGTTCATTGACTTTGAAATCAAATGCATGCTACTAGTAAGTGTGCTGACTTGAAAAAAAACTGGCATTTTTTACAGTAGCTTGAAAGTATTCTCTTTATTTTGGCTGTGCTTTTTCTCTCAGAGAAAATATAGTTATTCCCAAAAGGTCATACAGGAATCATGCATTAATACACTTTCTAACATAGTTATTTAACACTTGCTTTTTCAAAACCTGAGCTAACAGTTTGAAAATTGTTTACCTTACCAGTACAGTCAGACTCCTTGTGACTTGTCACTGATTTTGTAACTCATGCCTCATCCCTCATTTGTCCACCCTTCCCCATTCTGTCGAATTTTAGTCTTCGTTTCTTCTTTATCCTTGTGTGATGATGCCATCTACATTTAGAGGAATGTCTCACCTTTAATTTTCTGAGTAATGTGCCGTAGTTCAAGAATGGACAGTACAAAACAAAACTTTGTATAAAATTCTAATGGATATTTGCAGGGTTTTTTTGGGTTTTGTTTTGTGGGGTTTTATTTGTTTTTTTGAAATCAGGGTTTAACCCTTCAGTTTATTCCAAGTCACTCTGTCTTACTGAAGCAGTAATGTTCCAGATGTTTTGTTTGTGTTGTGGTGACTGCTTAGGAAACTCTATGTGTCAGAATGACTTTTGGGTGAATACATAGATCACTGGAGTAATGCTCTTTTCCAGGCAGATACCAGGAGACTGTTTCTTCCCTCTAGATAGTAGGATGGATGGGAGATAAATTTTGGTTTTATTTAGATTAGCTTATTCCTTTTTTCTGGTGCAATATCAGTTAATAAATGAATAGGAAAAATACATGGATTCATCAACTTGTAAATTGGTATTTAAATTAGGTTGTGTTATGTATGTACATCATCAACAGGTGATAGATTTGCAGTGTTTCCTAGTGTATGTTTTAAAAAGAGGCTCCCCAAACTATGGTGCTTTCCACAGCAGTGCTTCAGATTTCAACAGCAAATGTCTGTACTTACTGGGTTTTCATGTAAGAAATGGTGCAAGTACTTTCACTTTGCAAATCCTTACAACAGGGAACTTAGGAAGATAACTAGAAAAATCATATTTAGCTGGTGGTCAAATATCTTTCAGTAGTAATCAGACGTCAATTTTTGTCTTTTTGAGCAAATGTTTCATATGAGTTGATCTTTATCCAGGAAAGCAGGTAAATGGCTAGTAAATGGCAGATTTTCTTCATAGTGCACAGAATCATATGGTAGCTGAGCTCTAAAGCATGTTTTTTTTAAGTTTACGTAACAGTTTCTGTCTGCTCCCTGTGTTTCTTCTTCCAGCTTGTGAATGAGAACTAGCCTGCTTCGAAACCTCTGAAACTTCTGGTTTTATTTGGCACTTGAAGATTACAGTGTTTCACTTTCAACCTCTGAAATGAACTGTATTTCTACTGTGAAAAAAATGCAGCTGCCTGACATGATAAGTCTCAAACTTCATTTGATTAAGATCTTTTAAATGGATAGCTACATTTTGTACTAACATACAGTTAGCTGACTGTAATTTATACAGTTATTTAAAAGAGTAGGTGTGTTTCATTATGGTATCAAGGCACAGACTTAGCAAGTTCACAGTAACAGTTCAGGGGTGAGTCAGTTCCCTCTGAGTTATGCCAGAGCTACCCTTCCAGGCTAAGGATAACCATACTGGGCAGTCTGGAACTCCATCCACCAGCCTGACTCTTGCTTGCTCCCTGCTCATCTGATGTGGTGTGCTCCTCAGGTTCCATCCTTCCCAGTTATCTTCACTACTGAGGTCTTACCAACATATGCCATCCCCTTAGTAATCCTGTTCTCTGGCTGAAGAGCCTTTGTTCTTCACTGAAATGTTTCTCCACAGTTTTAGTTATCCCTGATGATTTCGTGCCAGCCTTGGCGATTATAGGGTTGCGAGTGCCCTGTAGGTTAGTACCATCCCCTAAATAATGTGAGTCTAAATGTCCATTTACTGTATTTACTGCTGAGATTTTTCTGGTTTAGTCTTGAGTTAATGTCTTCAACGAAATATCTCATTTTATCAGCAGATCTCTTTGCTGAATGGCTAGCTTCAAAGCCAGTGTTCACTGCTTCATGTGTACTTGTGCTTAATTTGTCTGCCTGTTTATTACTCAGTAGTGTCACCAGTATTCCTCTTCAGCTTTTGACAGTCTGACTTTGTCCTAACCAGAACATAGGTGACAGCGCAGAGACAAGTAGGCTCTATTGGGATTTCCCTTTACCATGCACCAAATGATCGTTCATTGAAATTATTTGCTGACTGTATTTAAGGAGTAATTGTTCGGGTTATTTGTCATGCAAGGGCCTTTTTAGGACGGCTTACTTTCTTTGGAGCCTTTTGTGAGAGATCTTTGGTAAATGTATTTTGGTAGTCCAGGTGGTTTTGTATCAGTGATTCTTTACTGTGCTCATGGAGTCTTTCAGAGAAGAACAATATACTGAGATGTGGCTTTTCCTTACAACAGCTGCATGGAATTATCTGTGTGTCTGCTAATACTTTTATTTCAAGTAATTTATGTGATTTTTTTCTGGTACAAACATTTAACCTAACTGATCCATTGTTTCCTAATTCTCCCCTTGAACTCATGTTATGTTGCTTTTCCTGTCTTTCAGAGCTATGAGATTGAGACTGTTTTAAATGAGAGTTCATGAATGACAGCTACCCAGACTTTAATTCTTGAGTTCTGTTCTAATACTTTGTTATTTTTCACATTGTGGGCTTGTTACTTACATCCTTGTAAAAACACTTCAGGAGGATTCTGGTGTGGGATCAGTTTTTCCTGAGTGTGTAGATCTTAAAAAAAAAAAAAAAAAGGTTCTTTTTCTGTAGAGCTTTATCTTCTATGAGTCCTGGAGAAGTACTTCAATGGATTTGCTATTCCTTCTCTCTTCTGAAAAGTACTGTTTTTCATGCGTTCTTCTGTTTGTTTCTCAAACTTAATTGCACTATCTTTTGCATGGACACTACCAGCTAGAGTTTACGGTCACTCACACTCCTCCCCCTCCCCTTTGAATATTACTACTGATTTTCTCAAATGCATCTATTTATTTCAGAGAGTTTCCTTGATGTTACGATTTAGCTATGTTGCCTTTTTTTTTTTTCCCCCTGGTTTATTTGAAGACTTCTTTTATGTGAGGGCAAGCAGTTACCTTCTTACAAAACTAAGTCCAGGAAATAATGAGAGCAAACTGGTTTGGCTAAATATCTGTGTGAAAGGGCATAGAGGAAAAACTGAGCTAAGATATAAGCACAAATTTAAAAAAATAGTATGTGTATCTTTAACTCCTTATTCTTCAAATGCCAAGTGTCTTTAAAAAAAATCTTTGCTGGATGAAAAACAAAAGTTTTCATTATTAGAGAGGCAACCAAGTTTTGCTTCTCTAGTCAGCCTAACAGTAGAGAAAATAGGTTTGATGCATGGACTGTTTGATAGATAAGGAGCTGGTTGGATGTCAGCTTCCGAAGAGTTGTTAATGGCTACAGTATCGAAATGGAGACCAGTATGAAGTGGTGTCCCTCAGGGGTCCGCACTGGGATCAATACTCTTTAATGCCTTTTTTGATGACCTAGTGGGGTTGAATGCAACCTCAGCATTGAGGTGCAGTTGATAACACTTGAGCGAAGGGATGGCATCCAGAGGGAGCCTGACAGGCTTCAGGAGAGAGCCCATGCGAACTTCATCATGAACAAGGCCAAGTGTGTGGTCCTTCTGCTCCTGGGTCAAGGCAGTCACCAGTTTTTCCAAGTGAATAAATTTTCAAAATGAAATGTTTTATAGTAAATTAAAAACTTCTTGGAGACAAGAAAAAATAATTTACAAGAGTGATTTCTTGTCTTCTTCAGGTACTAAATTTGTGATTTGTGGTTTCTTTAAAATGGCTGTCAAAATCTGTAACAGGTGTATCCATTGTCTAAAAAGCCTCTCGAAAGTACTGAGTTACACTCTTTTAATTGGTCTATTGCTCAGCATCAGTTGTGTGCAACTCTTGCACGTTTCCCAGCTTCCTTGATACTTTGAACTGCCCGATTAGGGCCTGGATTATTTCAAAGCTGATGGCCTGGTCAGGTGCGGTCCCTGTGAGTATCTATGTGAGTCAGTGGTTCTTCCTCCTTACAGCTGTGTGTGTTGTTAGGTGAAGGATCTGTGCCAATCTCTTCTGGGACTTCTTTTAGATTGGCAATGTGGCTTCTTGAATCTAGACTCATGGCACATTTGCTCATGTACCTGTGAATTGCTTTTACTAATTTGTATTTCAGGCTTGGGAATTTCAGGCTGACCAGGAATACCCAAACTGACTCTGCTAAGAAACAGTATATAAGCAAGAAGTTTGTGGTGCTGTAGTGTTTCCAGAACTAGTTTAGCTGTAGTTGCACGACATCCAGCTAAACAGTAGCCAGGATGAGTGATTACATTTTGATAATTACCTGTGAGTAACTGGAAGCTGAATGGTGGTCTATAAAACAGAGAAGAAACTGGTTGGAGTCTCTTGGGTTTTTGCCTCTTTTCTCCCTTTCCCCCGTGGCAGTGAAGCACATTCATATATCTACATTTTAGAAATGCATTTCTTTTTGTTGTATGAGCAGCACATAAATAATTCAGAATATTTTGCAACAGCAATTAGCATTAGCATTAGTGAGAAGTAGTAACAGTTGTTTTAAAAGTGGATGTCTAGCTGTGAACTGGTTATAATTTCACAGTTTTAATGGAAATCCTTTCAAGCTGAGAAGACAGACACTTATGCTTGGACAAACCAATTTTTTTTCACTTTGTGTTTTGACAGCTATAGGAGGTTTTGGTTAAAACTGGTTTTGACAGGAAAGGACAGAAAAAAAAAATCTCATGTTTGCAAGGAGAACAAATCCTTGTCTCTTGGAAACTGAAGTATGGTGAAAGAATATCTACTTGTTATCTTTGGAGTGATAAATTATTATAAGCATCTTGGGGAGCATGACCTATATTTAAGATTGTCTAATCCTTTCCACTGTGTGATCCTGTTTACTCTTACAGTTTGCTTTATTAAATATAAACAATTCTGAACTATGGTTTCTGAGCTAGCAGTTTGCCACAAATTCAGCAAATATTAGGAAGTTAAAGATATTGTAAATATCTGTATGGGTATTAATCTGGTACAGTATATTGCATCTCTCAGGCTGTGTAGGAGAGGAGAGGGGGTTTTGGCTTTGTTTCTGTTTCAATTACTGTTTTATGGAAGAATTCCAATTCTTCCTGTTTCTAGGAAGGAAATAAAAATTTGTTTATGGATGGTTATTCCTATTATCAGAACTCTTATTTTTGAACTAACATGCTTCTAAACATGTGTTGTAAACAAAAATAAAATGTGAGTTAAGAATGTCCTTAAATCTGGGTTGACATTTAGTGTCTTTTTATGTCTGAAAGTAGCAAATACCAGCCAGTCTCTTCTCTTGTAACACTTAGAGCTGAAGGAGAAAAGAGCAGCATTTTGTTCAAAATCATATATTGTGGATAATTGGAGATTTTCACAGCAAGTAAACAGCCTTGGGAAGGAGTTGTTTCTAATTACGACCCATCAGTCATAGCTGTGAATTTAGTTAGTGTAAAGTTTCACTGTGTGGCAAATTTCTGATGAATACCTCTCATGCTGGATTGCTTCTGCTGGGAGATGTATGTACTAGTCAAATGTATAGAGTTAATACTGCATCCAGGGGAGAACATTTTTGCAGAACTTCACTACCTTTGTGCCGTGGTTGTTTTGCTAGTTAGATATTAATGAAGTTAAGAAGCTGTGTTTGAAATTGAGAACGCAGCTGGATTTTTGCTTAAGCATTTGTTATACTTCTGACACGTTACTTTGTGGAGTTAATGCAGTGAATGAAGTCTATACTTTTTTTCCATCTGTTTTAAGTGGCAAAATTGCTACGTGCTTGTGTTCACTGATTTTGTTGTTGTTGTTTGTTCGTTTGTTTGTTTAATGGAAAATGAAAATACTTGATTCAGGAGGCATATGATGATGAATATACTAAGCTAATATTTTGTTATGCTTCCATAAAGGTATTCAAGTATATTAATGTCTTTGCCCTGGAAAAGTTAGTATGAGCTACTATATTTGCATGTTGCAAGTATTTATTTTGTAACTTCACCTGAAATGCCTCCAATATTTAGTGCTAGTAAAGCTAGGTGTGTATATAGGGACGATTGCAAACAAAAACCTGCTCTCCTTTAAGCATTTTGGATCTTACATTATATGTTACTGAGCTTTTTTTAGCTTTTTCTGAAATGGGAATGTCTTGTCTTTCTTGATACATAAAATCCAGTGAAAATTAAAAACGGTGTTTTCTTGTGGAAAAATAATGAATTCTGCTTACAACTGGAGATTATATTTCTGATGGCTTTTTTTTTTTTTTTGGCAGTTGTACTCGCTAAATGATTATAAGCCACCCATTTCTAAAGCTAAAATGACACAGATCACCAAGGCAGCAATCAAGGCTATAAAGGTAAGAAATCAGTTAACTTCTTTTAACCTCTTTTACTTTTCTCATATATGTCAGGATAATTTTGTGGAATAGTCTAAAGAATTTGCCTCAGAACTTTCCACCTCTCTTGCTGTGTGTACAGTTTCAAAGTTATGATCAAATGTGATAGTGAGGGGATTTTCGGAAACACAGCAGAAGGCTTAATCTGTTGTGTGACTTTCATTTGCTGGTTGTCATATGTGAGAAAGAATTATACCAATTTGACTCTTCTATCAGATCTGAAAGACAGGGTTTTTTCCTTCAGTTTAAAAAGGAAACACTGACATGCCTGTTAATAGATGAATAAATAGAAAATTACAATTTACCCTTCCTTCACCCCTCTCTCCCTTCCTCCCTCCCCAAAATTTATGCATGCCTTTGGATCAATACAATTCTTCATTTTTTCTGAATTCCTAGCATAGCTTTTCATGGAAGTTGTTCACAGATTTCAGTTTTATGTTGCTTGGATACAAATTGTTTTTAAGTTCTAGTCTTAGTGCACTCATTAAAGATTATTCCTGCCACAAAGTTAAAGCTAGTTGCCAAACAACAATGGTGCAGCAGAAAGTCACTGAAAAATGGTGAAGGGGAGAACTATGCCACTAGTGTTAAGCATTAAAACAATGGAAACTCAGTGGAAGCTGGAAAGGTAGAAAAGAGGACAGACCAAACATATGCTCATCCCATCTACATTCCTTTACTGACAATGCAGATACATTTTCAGATAATGAAATCCATATTGTTTTGTGTAACTGGAAAAGAGCAATTTGATTACTGAAGAGTGAAATTCAGTGGCTTTCTTAAATATGTCTCTGTAAGTTAAAGCCTGTGTGTTGCAGTGTAATGAAAATGCTGGAAACTTGTATTGAACTTAAACGAGTAGTAAAACATAATAGATGGTTCTATTAATGAAGCAATTAAATTATACCAAAATGTTTTATCATATACTCAACTTGGAAATCCTGCTTCCACTCTTATAATTTCAATAACAACATTTAATTGTGTAGAGTGGTTATCTCAATTATTGACATGATTTAGAGCCATTGTGATTATATGTGAGATTTAAAAAACAACTCCGCAAAAGACAGGCCAACTTTAAAGAAAAGATATTCAGTAGATGTTATAAGGTCCTCCTGTGCTCCTGTTTTTACGTTATTAAAGTGAAAATTTGGAAAATCAATGAAATGCAGAGAAGTTGCATGTTTAGTAACATTAGGTGAACATCTTCAGTTGTGTACGGTGGAATAACCATATGTTTTGGTGGAACAATTATATTATTGTCCTAGTTCTCACTAAATAAGCATGCTATTCAAAAAATTCAGTGTAAAAACCTTCAAGAAGAAGAAGAAACACTGATATTAGCTCTTTCATATGCTGTTGTTTTACGGAAGATTGCATGTTCAGCTGTAGGTATTGGATTACTGTGTAATAATCTAAAGTTTCTGCTTCTGGTTTTGCTATCAATATATCAACATACTTGAACATGTTTATGCACCTTCAGATTTTCTCCTCTATTGAAATACTATTTTATTTTTCAGTTCTACAAGCATGTTGTACAGAGTGTTGAGAAATTCATTCAAAAGGTAAGTCAGTCAAGTGGGGTTTTAGGTACACATATGGCTTAATATTTTTAGCACATATTAGTTTATTTCTGTTTTTAATCACATTCAGTTTCTAGTAATCAGCAGTAAACCATAACCCATAATGCAGAATGAGAAATACTTTGTTCTCATTTTGTTCTTTGTTCTGAATCGCTGTGGATACTGTTTTAAGACTACTTCTGTATGTATTTATTTAATGTTAAAAGAGACTGTCAGTGCACAGCTAACAGCAAAACAATTGACAGTTGTTTGGCTAGTGTCAGTTGCTTTTGCTTTTCTGTCAGGTTTTCCCACTGATTTTAAAGCTGAAGGGAAGATGACTTTCAGCCTTATAGCATGAGATGTAGTGTTGTAGTTGGTGATTCTTGCAAGCAAATTAAAACAAAAAATATTTGTGTGGCTCAACTACAATTACTTTTTGGGGAGATGGTAGTATTAATTTAAAGATTCTGAATAGCAAAGAAATTTATAGCACTTTCTTTTCTTGCAACAGTTAATTATTCTTGGGTAAAACTGCATTTTGCTTCCAGTTGGAAATGCATGGATTCAAATTTGAGTCTTCCCTGCTTATCTGTGTTGTTCAGTTGATCATTTTGGTACTGAATTTCTTCTCTCTTTGTAAATAGCAGTAAATTATGATCAAATTACATTTTAGTTTTGACAAACAAGCTAGAGAAGTTAGGCTGTTAATGTTGCAATGTTGAATGCAATTTTCCTTCTGTAATCCTTTTTACAAAACAGGGATTTTTGTAGATTGCTCTAGATTGCTCTGTGTTAGTAACCTGTCTTGCTCATTAGCTTTTTTTCCTTGGTGCCCAGTGTACTCTGCAGTGCCTTTTGCCAGTGGCTGGACAGTGTAAGCAGGTTTCAGCTTCAACCTGGCGTTTTTAACTGTCTCAGAACTATTTATGAATGAATTATTTAGGTACTAGTACATCAGTCCTGTGCGAGAAAGTGTGATATATATGTTTCGAGGCAGTTGTAAAGACTAATAGTATATTTTACCAACACTGCTAGTTTTTTGTCAAGTAGTTGTTTTTTGGGGCCTTGTCTCTGACTTCTTCCGTCTCTGAGAAAGGAATCACTATCCTCTGATCCCTGTTCAATGCTACAGGTGAACATAGGAGTAGGAAAGCAGATATACATCTTATCCATCTCTGACAAGTAGCGCTTTGCAGTTTCACATCCTGCAATTAGTTCAGAATTGTCTGAGTTCCACACACGGCTTTTTAGTTGCAGTGGATGTGATTGTCAGTTCAGTATTCATAGGCACAAGAGAAGTTTTATCCTCTGAATGAAAGAATGGCAGTTTGTCAGGAATGGGACTGATCATTCATGACCCTTCCATGTACTCTATACACCTTTACACATTTGCCTTCAGTATCCAATACTACTTAATGAGGAAGTTCTGTGCTGTTCATTGCTGGTTAGAGAAGGCACATGTATGTTCTTATTGATAACCTTGTTAATGATCACTCTGGATTAGATTATTTCCTTTGGTGGTCTTGATGAGGGGTTTTTAATAATTTAATGAACAATTTAGTGAAATGTGAAACTTATTAATAACATTAAATAACTTTTTGCTTTAGTAGAATGAAAGATAAGCAGATGAAAGCTAGGTATTTGATATTAAAGGACTTAAACTGTATGTTTGCAGAATAACTGTATATTGTTCTGAAAGCAGTCACTTCAAATTAAAGAAGACTGAATCTTCCAATTAAAAGCTGCTGTAGACCTGACCAGAGTGATGTCAGTGCCGTCTCAATTAGTTTAGTCTTCGTCCTTTACAGCTCTTTCTTAATTTCATGAGGTTACTGAAACTTCAGATGAAATAATTGCCCGTAACATTCTTCATTTTGTGATATTTAACTCACTGGTCTGTTGTTATTTTGGTTGACTGTGTTATTCTCTGGCAAAAGATCACTTTAGGGGTCAAATGATCACATTTCATATATGTGAGGTTATTCCATTGGAGAGCCAGACTTAATTTTTTGAGTAATCTAATTACCTTATTGATTACTCACTCAGAAAATAAGTAAATATTTGTGTGTAAAAGCTGTCCCATCTGAGATTAGGGATATGCAGGTTCATTGCCCCACATTTAATTTTTATTTAATTTTTATTTAATTTTTTACTTGTATTTTATTGCATTTTTAATATCATCTGTATTATGAGATGATATTAATTATCATATTACATTAATTATCATATTTTGCTTACTTTATGTGCCATGTTTTAAAATACTTCACCTAGTGTTATTTCCTGAGTTTCCTTATTTAATATCTGTGAGCTTTATTAATTTGAATATTGTGAAAAGTTGTATACCTGTCTGCTCTGTGTGCAGAGTATCCGTTTCAAATAATTTAAATAAAATTTCAGAAGCTACAATACATTGAAGTGATTTTCTGAAGGCAGTGTATTATATCCAGTAATGATGCACATATATTCCTAAAAGGATGTCGCACACATTCTTAAAAATAAAGAATGGCATATTTAAATATGCTGAACCATGTTTAGAACATAAAGAAATGCTTTCTCATGGTTGCAAGTGTTAGCAAATCAACACTTTTCGAAACAGAACATTTATATCTAGGGCATAGTAAAATTATTATTCTGAAGTGTTTCCTTGGTGTTTTATTAAAGATTATTAACTTAGTGTGTTGCATGATGTTTATAGGACCAGAGAGGAAATGAGTGTCCTTTGTCATGCTTTCCATAGTACTTTGTGTGATTACTGTACACACCCAATATTTACTAAGTGAATCCATAACATAATGCGTATTATGTATATATATTAATATATATATATATTTGGACCACTTTTTGTTCTGTCTTAAAACTGGTTGCAGTAATGTGGTGTAATTACTTTGCAATTAAAAGACAAAAATGTTAGCATTAGTTGTTAAGAAAGTAAAATGACATAAGTAATTAGTATTTTAGTTAGCAGACATGATTTATAAATATCATGCTGTTTCTAAATTATGCAAGTTTTCCAGAGTTCTAAAATAAGTATCATTGGTATGTTCTCAACCAAACAGATATGCCCATAAATATGTTTTTCTTCTGCACAGGAAAGTATACCACACCCTAGTTACCACAATGTAAAATAAAGTAAACAAATTTTAACTTCAATGTTTACTTCAATCATAAAGAAGGACAAAAATATCTTGAATTACACTTATAGCTAGTCAAAATATACTGTTAAGAATTTGGTCATGCTTTATGCAGTGCTCTTAAAATAGAGTGGACATTTTAAAAGGATATGTGGTTTGTGTGTTAATTTTTTTAATAGATTTTAAAAAGTTAATTTTTTATCAGTAACAGATTGATTGTACACCTTACATATCTGCAGAATGCATATAGACATGGTAATTTAAACATTCGAGGTTAGATATTTTTGAGAAGGTTTCATTTTCCAGCACAATTTATTAAATAGAGAACATTTCAGTAATACTTGAACCCATTTAAAAATTAGAGAGGATTCTTCCTACTTAATCTGCCATTGAGGGGTTTGGTCATTTTTCACATATGCTCATTTTAAATTACCATTCTTTATAGTGCAAACCGGAGTACAAGGTGCCTGGTCTGTATGTCATTGATTCCATTGTGAGACAGTCCCGGCATCAGTTTGGACAAGAAAAGGATGTATTTGCGCCAAGATTCAGCAATAACATCATCAGCACTTTCCAGAACTTGTACCGTTGTCCTGGTGATGATAAGGTAAACCACTTACATATCTTTCTAGTTAGAGCAATCTTTAGCATATCATTATAGAGAATAAAGATTTTGATCTCACTTTCTACTTGATGGAGGGGATCTACTTAAAAACTTTCCCTGTATTTGTATTTCTTAATGTTGTTTGTCTTAATGTAGAGATTGGAAAGATACATCCAATGAGATTAATTAGAGTTTTGGAAAGGTGATTTTTCCTTTGATTCTGTGATCATCCAGCAGCTAAATAAGCTTTATCTTGAATAGTTTGACTCAATACTTCAGCTGTTCCCTTGGATCACAGTAGTAGAGTTAGCTACCAAATCCTGGTCCTGAAAGATTGGCTGGAAATAGTAGAGTGCAGGCAGTTTAACTTCCTTCATATTTATCCCTGGTTGTAAAATAGCTAGTGTTTCTTCTTACTGACTAACTACAAAATGGCAGGGAATGCTGAGGGCTTTGTCTTGTGTGCAGTAGAGTCATTAAGTGAAAAATAAGTAAGGCAGGATGCTATAGGAAGAGTTATATTTTGAATAGTTACATACATTCCTATCGCTGTGTTTTTCAACCAGAGACCTGAAAATCCACGGCATCCGTGGAAGGTGATTAAAGGAAGTTCAGCCATTGTGTTGTCTTAGGATTCCTGCCTTTTTAGAGCAGTTAGGACCTCTGCAGGAAAATGTGTCAGGATCTGCAAATTTTACTTGGTTAGATAAACTTGGCTAAGGATGTCTGTCTTCTTCAGTTGAGTTCTGAGGTGTTGCTGAATCAGGTTATTTAAGTTAAGTGACATTTTTCCAGTCTGGTTTTAGTTTATCTGTATGATCAACTTGTGCTGCTTCAATTCCACAGCGTTTTACTATGTTTTTTTATAAATGGCATGATTTTTTAACTTATATTTTTATTCATTCAGTTGTATTCCTTTAACTGTGTTTTGTAAACTCATTTAGCCTGCTACTTTGGGAAATATACTAATACAGAAGTAGCCTGATGTATTGAAGAGGGAGAGATTGGAACAAGGATGGGTGCAAGTACTCAGTTTATGTCTGGTTTTAAAAAATATATAGTAAATTTATTGTAGGGGAAGAAATGGCACCACTTGTCCTGTGATATTTCTACGCATGGCAATTAATGTATTGCATTAGAGTGTTTGATGTGAAAAGAGATAGTTAAACATAATCTACTTAGGGTCCACAAAAGTCCTGTCTGGTTCATTTCTCAGCATATTTTTCACCTCAGCGTAAAATGTATTTTTCAATCCAAAGTCTTGCTGCTATGCTGTATATGGATTGAATATTATAGGAAAGTCTTTGTGCTGTGGGAATAGTTACCCTATATGTTGCCAGCAAAAAAACTATGCCATCAGAGACCAATATATGTACCTGGTTTGTAACATTTTGATGTTTAATCTGATTAAAAGGCATAATGGAGAAACACAGCAGTTATTTTTATATGAGCAAATGTGAAATTTGTTTTTAAATCAAGCAGAAATGCAGTAACATTTCATTCAAAGTTTTGTTGTTAAGCAAAACACCTCACTGATTCCTTTGCCTGGCCCAGAGAAAGTGCAAGGTGCGGGTTGGTACTGAGGCACAGAAACAGTTTTATATTCCTGTTCTGGAGAGATGAGGGAAGTTGGAGCCTCTGATGGACTTGTCAAGGACTGCTTATAAAGCAGACTTTCAAAGAAGAAGGGCTTGCATACCGTAATGCTGAGTGGAGGCCTTCAGAGATTTCTTTAAGGGAACTCTAAATTGCATCTTCCATGCAGTAAAAATTCAGCACTTCTCTCTATTAAAGTTAAGTATCCTCTTGCAGTTCTGAATTCTTTTTCTTTGTTTTGAACACTGTGGCAGAGTACTCTATGTTCTTTTTTTATAAAATTCAAGTAATTAAACCATCTTAGTGACAGCAAACACCAGATCCAATGAAGAATTTCCTGCTCTTTGTAATACAACTGACTTTTTTTTCCAAAATAAAGCAAAATCTTGCCTTTTGGTGGAAGTGAAGCTTATAAAAAAATCTGGAAGCAGATCAAAATGGTGATTCATTTATGATGTAATAGAATGCTTCTATTGCAATAGAAAAAAAATGTAATAGAAATGTGAGCTGAACAATGAGTTACAGCTAATGGAATTGTATGAAGTCTTAATTTTGATTTTTTTTCTTCCTTCCCCATGATCCACATTTTTTAATATTACTATGTATTTTCAATAGGCAGGTAATTGTGTTCCAGTTTAAACTTTTTAATTCCTCACTTCATCGAGATAGCTTGCAAAATATTAAGCTGCTTTTCTAATAAAAATATTTAGGAGTCTTACTAGTAAATGCCTATTTTTCAGTGCACATAAATGGTTTTGATTCATAGGCAGAACAGAATTGCATTTATATGTGTTAGCTATAAGAAATTAGGAAACTAATAATTCATTATTTTAGTTATTAGTAATGATTAAAAATGCTTCCTTAAAATTATTTTCCCTCCATGTCGTCTTCCAAGAGTAAAGTGTTTTCGGTTGAGAGAACATTGTCACTTGTATGTAGTAGCTCTTTCCTGGTGCCTAAGGTCAGCCTCAGGTTCATAGTTCAGACATCTTTGATGTGACCCAGAAGAATTGGCCTTTGCATACCCAGATGTCCTTCAGTCTAGACAGATTAACATTGCTAGCTAAGAATTCCATTATCAATCGCAATCAGAAAAATAAGCATGACTCAGGTCTTTTGTTATCTGTTCTTCATTTTAGAGTAAAATTGTTAGAGTGCTAAATTTATGGCAGAAGAATAATGTGTTCAAGAGTGAAATTATTCAGCCTCTCTTGGATATGGCTGCAGGAATTCCTCCTCCCGTCGTGACCCCTGTCTTGCCCAGCACTACAGCTGCTATGAGCAACAATACGCCAGGTAAACAAAACCAGATGGAAGTCATACTTTGAATCAAAACACTTCTGTCAGCTTTGGTATGTTGCCTGTTTACATGCTGAAATATCTCACTGGTTTCTTTAGATAAATCAAATGAATGCTAGAAAGAAGTATATTACAGACACGATCAGGAAAAGAGGAAAACATTTTTATAAATGCAGACTTGATCATTTTGTGCTCTGAGCATGTCTTGCTTATGCAGATAGATGGCAGGAAAACAGATTTTTAAGTTTTCCACTTCCTCAGAATTTTTTCTTTTGAGGTTGGGATATACAGGAAATTGTCCAGAGAGGAGTGGTTTTTGGCACCTGCTTTTGTAACCCACCTTTTGCTGATCCCCTGCTAAAAAGCAGTGAGATGGACAAATCCACCTTAGTTTTCATTGGGAAAGCAAATATGTGAAATTTTCACATCTTGGGTTGCCTTTTCTGCATCTTCTAGCTCAGCGTTCCTTATTTTTATGTAGTATGACTACATTAAATTGTTGAAATCGTAAGTCTGCTCTAATGTTTTCTTAAATTCTGATGCAAATTGACTTTTAAAACAGTAATCTAGTCATATTTAGCATTCATTGGTATATCTCTACTTCTGAGCTATAAATGCAAAAGTATTTGCAGGGATGGAGGATTCTTCTGGATTATGGCATGAAACTAATTATCAGAGTACTGATTTCATCTCGGTGTTTCTCTTGAGAAAAAGCAATAAAACAGTCCTCATGAATCCAGCTGATTCAGGTTGAAATTTTTAGTAGAATCCTTAAGACTCCTCCTGGGAATAAAGTGCGAGTCCAGTGAGATTCAGACTAGCAGACGAATAGATTGCTAACAATTACCTTTTGATATATGCAGTTTTGACTGAATGTTCTGGAATACTGTGTGAAACCTGTTTATTTTGCCTTCATCAGTGTTTTCATTAGTAGGCCCAATAAGTCAATAGTGGAAAGAGCTATGAACTACACTAACACAAAGTAATATTGCTACTTGAGGAATGTTGATGTGAGTCTGTGTTATTTCTGTGTGTTATCTGTGAATGTCAGAAAAATACTTTCAATCGATGTGCCTTCTCAGTATTTAATAACAGCAGGTTTTTTTTCTTCTCCAACACTATTTTTAAATTTCTATGTTAAAATATTTGGATATATTGGTTTTTCTCTTTTTTAGGTACACCCGTGACTCCAGTTACCCCAGCCAATGTGGCACAGAGTTTACCTGATCCTTGGGTATCTCAGATTGCTAACACAGACACCCTTGCTGCTGTTGCACAGATTTTACAGAGTCCTCAAGGCCAGCAGGTAACTGTTTTGCAGACAGTTGCACTGTAGACACTTTAGACTGTCTGATACTTTGTGTCTTTAACTTACAGGTAAGGAATGCTTTCATGAGTA
This sequence comes from Origma solitaria, assembly GCA_013397895.1. Lineage (NCBI taxonomy): Eukaryota > Metazoa > Chordata > Aves > Passeriformes > Acanthizidae > Origma > Origma solitaria. The sequence goes on from VZRL01005209.1 coordinate 1,054,081, forward strand.
TCTCTTAGTTTTATGTCCAGTATCCATTTTAACTATCCCATGACATTGTTCATCACAAGTAAGTTCCAGGTCAACTAAAACTCCTTGTTACCTTTTGTAACCAACCCTGTTTGTTCCTTAAAAGTATCTCAGAAGGTGACTTTGGATAAGATGGTCTCTAATACATACTTGTCAATATAGATGACAAGTATAGATCTATTGCAGATGACTAAATCAAGAGCAACAATAAGATTTCATTGATATAGGTATACAATAGAATGCAAGTTAAAGCTTATTTCTCTCTTGGATGCCCAAAGAAGAGCTAAACATTGTACAGAATTATAGAAGGGGAGCAAACTTGTTCAGGAAGTGTACTGTGTTCCATTTTTTGTCTTTCCATCAGCTAAACATAGGTTTTATTTAGCAGCATTCAAAAATAAGATTTTGGAAGTTACTATGTTCCTCAGTTTTTAAATTCTCAACTCCAAAAAAGTATCTTGATGTCCAGTATCACAAGAACTGCTTGTCCTCTTAACCTGCAGTCGCAGAAGTTGAGCACACACAATTGGCTTTCTGTAAGAATGTAGATCATCATTTTTCAGTCTGTGCTAGAGCTATGGCACCTGCATAACTTCGGCATTATGGTTTTTATTTGGACTGAGGGTGTTTTATCTGCTGGCATACTAAACAAAAATCCCACACATATGAATGAGAAGCAGTGACGATTAAAAGATCTTGTGCTGACAATAACAACTTTACTTACTGGGAATGTTTAACAGTACTTAGCTAACCAGAGTCATCTGTAATTGTTCACAAGTCAAGTAGAGGAAATATTTTCATCTGATTACACTGGAAGAAATTGAATCATTGAAAAGCACAGCAAAATGAGTCTCTGGGATACTTTGTAAAATATCAAGGAAAAATAGTGGACTAGCTCTTAAGAAAGGATATGAAATGAGAATGGTAAATACATCGAAAAGTCAGTGAGGTAGTTTTGAAGATTGTTGCTTGGAGACTATAAAAAAAGAAAATTATGAAGCGAGAGAAAAAAATGAAGATGAGAAGGGAATTAGGGTTTTAAAGACAGCAGATCAAAAGAAATAACATTTGGATATTTAGCTCAGTCTTAAACAGAAGTGTGGAGACAGACTGGGTACATAATAAAAATGTATGTGCAGATGTTTAGGATTGGTAGATGAACTATGATATTTGCTTCCATCCTGTCCATCTCTTTACTTCTTCTTCTCCAAACCGCTCCATCTGCCACAGCCTCTCCCTGGTGCCCCAGCTCCAAAGACCTTGATTTAATCTTGCAGTTGTTTTTTATGGGTGAGAATGCATGCAGCTAAATTGAGAGTCTAGATATAGGAGAGGGCAGACTAAGAAAGATGTGACCAACAAGAATGTGAAAGCAGCAGGAATGGTGCCCATCCAGGATTTTTCCACTCTAGGTCCTCCATCTCTGCTTCTTCAGTTTGATTCCTTCCTACTGAGAGTAATGCACAGGGTGGACCAGCTGTATTTGCTCATCTTTTGTGGATCAGACAAATGGGACTGGGGGGGAACTCTTCAGCTTTGCCTGTTGCAGTAATCAGTGAAAGTTCTTGCTGAGGTAGAACAACAATTGAAGCCTTTTCAGTGGCTCTGCTGTATAAGAAAACTGTATCACTGTTTTTAAAAGATTAGAAAGAATTATTCCACATTATCAGAAAGTAATTCTAAAACAATCTTGAAGAAGGGTCACATATTTTTGATGCATTGTGGAAAAGAAATTCAACATAATCAGTTTAGTAAGAAGGGGGGAATTGAACCCTCTAAGAGTTCAGTGGGGAAACCTATAAAGAGTTGGAATATGAATGTAAGGGTAATCAGGGACTTATGTCAGCATAGTTTGAACTATGTGGATTTGCTCAACCTTTTTTTGACAAATATCTCTAAAGATAAGGCTCCAGAGATATATCTCATGAAATGTCAAAGGACTGCTTCCTCTTAATTCCACAGTGCTTTAGGAGGGCTTCTTTCCATAGTGTTAATATATTTTCTTAAGGCAAATCTGTACAATTTTCTGGAAGCATCCCTGTTCAACAGATAAATTGATCTGCAGATGAAAAAGCCTTTTATTTTTTCATTAGGACAGCTTCTCTAGAAGATTATGTACAGATAGGAATTTGAAGTGAGGAAATCAAGGTAGACCAGATGATTGGTTTGTACATTTGCTTTTTATGTTTTGTTAACATAGCAAGGGGATTGCATTCTGTCAGCCCAAACCTGAGTTTTACTGTGAGATTTCACTTGTGGCTTGTACAGAGACACTGATGCAAGCTCTCCCTATGAACAGGTTGCACCAGTGTTAAGTGGAGCTTGCCACAGTGCAGTTCTTTTCTCAGTACAAATGTTGTTACAGGACACAGATTCTCCTAATATAGGTGGGCCCTTAGGAAGCTTGAGTAGGCTAACAGATTTTTTTCAGGTCAGAAGGAATCAAACTGGAGAAACAGAAGAGGGGAACCCTAGAAAGCAGGAAATCCTGAGTGGTGACTGGCATCATCATGCAACCTGTCAGAGCAAGTTAGGAAGAAGAAGCATCTGCCTATCTTATCAGCCCCAGAAAACAAATTAGCCAGTAAGTGGGAAAAAAATTTGCTGTAAATGAAAACAAATTAAGACAAAATAATAGCCATAGGTCAGATGATACTTCATTCCTGAGGGTTTTTTTACTAAGTGGGAGAAATCTATTTTGTACTTTGTTGTTTTGCTTAAAAAAAAATCTTGTTCAATGCATTTGTTATCTTTTGTCTTTTAGCTTCAGCAGTTGATACAGACACTGCAGATACAGCAGCAGAAACCTCAGCCTTCACTGCTTCAAGCCCTGGATGCCGGTCTTGTCGTCCAATTACAGGCCCTCACAGCGCAACTCACAGCTGCGGCTGCTGCTGCTAACACGCTTAATCCACTGGAACAGAGTGTCTCTTTTAATAAGGTAGAAGTAGAATCATAGAAATTTGAAGAAGTATTAATTATTAAATATATGTGCAAGTGAAAAGTTCTTTTGGGTTTTATTATTTGACTTTGGACATTTTAAAAATACATTAATACACTATAAAGTGCTACATTTTGAAAATACAAAAAAAAGTCTAGACAGAGTAGTGTAAATGAAAGTACTAGTTTTATATGAGTTTAGGGCTAAATGGCACATTGTAGAATATCTGAAGTTGGAAGGGACCCATAAAAGTTATTGAATATGGTAACAGATTCGATTTAGTAAAGTTAGACCATTGTTACGTGTTTTCCCTCAGCCTTTGTAACACAACAGTGAGAATTGTTTCTTACAAGGTAATAAATGGAGAATATGCAGAAATTAATATACACTGTTTTCTCAGAAGAGTAAAAAGTTGGATTGGTAATTTTCTACCATTTTTAAGTATGTGCCAAGGAAACTTCTAATCTTAGTCCCAAAGCAATGCAAGTGAATAAATAAGCCTGTAGGTAAAGAAACTTCTGTTGCAAAAAAAACTCCAAAGCAAAAAACAAATCAACCAAACAAAAAACCAAACACCCAACAACCCCCCTCCAAAAAAAAAAGAGCCCAAAGCACCCAAACCATACTACAAACAACAAAACCAGAATGCAGGAATCTAAGAAAACTAATATTATTGCATGCCAGGTAGCAACATCCATGCAGGCAATTGCTGTCATAGTATAATACCAGTATAATAAAAAAAGGAAGAGCTTTTGCTCAAAGATTAATAAATAAACATTGCTCTATTATCTTTGGAAGAAACAGTTTGTGAGTACATAATCTCAGTAGTACGTAATCTAAATAGTAAGAATAAGGAAGTTGGAGAAGCAAAAAAAACATTTTTATTCTTAACTCAGATAATCTCTTTTTATTGGAAGTAATGCAGCTGTAAAAATAAGTCAGGAAAAGAATGACTTGTACTCCTACTATTCCACAGCTGTAACCATCAACTCAAGAAGGTGTAATCCCATAGAATGAATGCATCAGCTAACAGGGACTGCTATAATATTTTGATACAGAAAGTATTTTAGAATATGGCATTCTTTTGCAGACTTCAATTCCAGCATGTCCATGGATAAGTATACTCATAGGTGTGGCTGTCTTGAATGTTGGATAGCCTAAATGAAGCAAATTGAAGGAATTCGCATTCCGATGAGATGCTTATATACAGACATAAAACAGGAGCAGCTTTTATGATATAAAATATTTAAAAGTGTTGTGACCCAGAAGAAACTGTGAAGCATAGTTTTCATTCCATGACATAATGTTGGTGAATTGGATAATAAGTACCAATAGTGCGGGAAAATACTTTTGATGTATGCATAAGTATCCATCTTTTTTTAAAAAAAACTGTTCCTAATACATCTGTCAATTCTTCCAATCCTTTCTTTTCAAGCTCTTCAGTCTCTGTAGTATCTTGTGTTAATTAATTATGCAAATTAATATACATTATGTGAAAAATTGTTTTGGCAACATGAAATATGCATGTTTTCTGATCTTGCTACAGAACCATATCCTTGTGTTATGGTAAAAAAAAAATTATCAGCATTTCCTATGCCTTTACCCTACTCCTTTTATTTTAATTTCCAAAGAGAATACCCAGATTCTTACAAAAAAATCTGTTTCCTTTCAAATAAAAAGCTTTTCTCATGTTTTTAATCCTTTCTGATGGTTTTTCTGAACAAATTTTCTTCTTAAGTAATTAAAGTAACATGTAGCATAAAGGGGAGGTTCTGTGCTTTTTCTGTGCATGTGTGTGTTGCATTGAACTTGGTAGCCTAATATTTAATTTGGTTTAATTTCTGTTACTTCATCATAGAGAGTATTCTTTTACAAACCATGTAAAAATCAAGATCTTTCAGTTCAGATTTTTCCTTTCAATATGTACAAGTAAACAAAAATCATGTTGCACATTTACCTGTCTTGGCTAGAAGTTCTTTGGTTTTCTCAGGCCTCAGTTAATCTAAATGCTTGTTTTACTTGTCATGAACTGTTGACTGCTTTCTATTCATTTATTTTCTCAAATGTATAAATAGTACATATTCTGTTATTTTCCTTTCTACTTTTTCATGATGAAAGATGATACATGATGATTAATAGTGTTTTAAGTTCGAGGTTTTTCTAAAATACGCAATTTTTTTCATAGCAGCAGCATTTTATAAGTGCCTCACTGGAAAATATTCTAATAATACAAACAAAAAAGGCAGTCACCCTGCTTTAAATGGATTAGATATATAGGGTCAAAGTTTTTCTGGATTTTAACATCCCATCTCACATAAGCTTGATGGTCTGTGTTTCTGCTGTGTTTTCTCAAATACATGTTCAGTCCTGCTTCCATAAATATTATATTGGGAAAAGTGCTTCTAAAAATTCTTGATTGATCGATCTTGTAGTTAGCTTATGCTTTGTTCTTCTTGCTGGACTCCAGTAATTGAGAGTAAATAGAGCATCCTGAGAAAGAAAATGGATTACTGAATCATTAAGGCTTGTTGCTGAAGATGTTTTTGCCTTAGTATTTCAAAATGACTGCCCTATGTTCTCATCTTCTGCTATTTTTCTTTTGAGATTAAGGTTTAAGAAGAAGTTGTGGTGGTTTGTAGAATAGGATTAGCTCTGCTTTTCAGAAAACTTCCAAGGTGTGTAAAGATGCATGGACATGGCTTTAATAGCATGACTCTATCAATAAATAGGGAAAAAAGGCAATCTTACTGACAAATAACATCTGTTGTATTTCTTCATGCTTGTTCCTTAGTTTTCTCTTCAAGAAAGTAAAGTGCTACTAAAATACTTCTGTACTTTTAAAAGTTAAGAGACAAGCCTTTTTACTTAAGCAGAACTCCAGTGTAGACATCTTCACAGATAAAGCAGGAAGTTTATCCAAGTTTCTCTCTTTCGCCTTGTCAGATACCTTTCTTTTTATTGCTTTGGAAGGCATATTCCTCTTACATGATAACTGCTTGCTTTGATTTTTTTTGCAAACTATGTGAGAAGTTGTTTTCAAGGAACAGTATATTGGAAGGAATTCAGGTTGTCTATTGACACGTGTATGTGAAAATACAGTAATTCTTTGTGAAGTAATCAAGCTGTAGGTCTTCTCTTGATATCAGCAGAGCAGTTTGCTGGTTACCAAAGGATTGAATAGTTGGCCTCTTCATAGTAATTTCTTCTAATTAAAGGTACCATTATAAAATTAATCTTTATTTAAGCTTTACTCCCAAGTTGCTGTTTGCTACTGTGGAAGAAACAATACTTGTAGCAGCAGAGCTCAAGAAAGCTGGGGCAAAATTTGATGCATTGAAGAGTTTGGTAGCAATAGCAGTATGACATTTAATTTTCTATTCAGGTTATTTGCTAAACTTTTATGTTTCTTCTTAAGTTGAGAAATAAGAACATCTTCCGTTTGAAAAGGGAATATACGTAAAGAGACATATAAGGAGTGTTCAGTAATGCTTACTTTGCTTTCTCCTAGAAGCTGATGGACAGGTTTGACTTCGGGGAAGAATCTGAACAAAATGAAGAGCCGAAAAAGGAAACTCCCTCTTCCCAATTGTAAGACCAAGCTATATTTCGTAGGGAAAATGCTAAAATTTGCCTGATGCTAGTTGAACATTAGGATTAAGTAAGAAAAATGTTTATTTCAGAGCATAAGTACACTAAAACAGCTGGAAAAGACAGTTAACTAAATTAAGCATACAGATTTTACTACAAGTCTGTGTGCCAGAATTTTTGTTGACTTTTTCTGAAAGTTAGCATGTCTTTTGCTTTTTATAATTATGCTTATACTGTTGATGGGATAATAATGATATTAGAAGGTGGATCTAGCTACATTGTTCTCATTATTTTACATTTTAGTTAAACTTGAAACCCAGTTGTGAAGACCTATTTACTAATTGTTTAAACCAAGAGAAAACTGTAGTTTTATTTTTTCTTAATTTAAATTATTTCATTTCAGGCCATTAGTACCAGAATCTGTGAACAACTCACTTTTTCATCAACTAGCTGAACAGCTACAGCAACAGAATTTAGAACATCTCAGACAGCAGCTTTTGGAGCAGCAGCAGCCTCAAAAGGTAAGAACTCCATCTTGTGGCTGTTGTAGTAATTTATGTTCTCCACTAATTAAAAAAAAAAAAAGTTCCAGGGCAAAAAAAATGTCTGGTTACTGACAGTTTTCTTATAATTAAAGTCTTTGTCACTAGCTGACCATGTAACAGAAGCTTGCAGAGTAAGTGGGATAAGTGGGAAAAAGTGCTTAAAGCAGAAAAAAATCCACAACTCAGTGTGTGGGTTGTACATTTTGCTTCTCTTAGGAAAGAGTACTCATTAGGTGAGTTAGACATGACTGTGCTTTGCCTGTTCAGCTCTTTATATGGGAAAAAAAAGATTTCCCCTGCTTGCAGGAAGAATAAGGTGAGCACCAACATGATTATGCTCCAGTCTCTGAAGAGAGGATGGAATAGAGACTGTGGATAACTTTAATTTCCCCAGGTTTTATGTTTTGGCTAACAGTTGTCTCATTCTGTTGAAGAATCTGAGCTAAAGAATAGAGTCACATATTTCCTGAGAAGCTATTCATTAAGTACAGATGCTTGAGACAACCCAAGGTTCCTTCTTAACTATGTGAATTGTGTCCTCTCTATGCTGAAGTAACTTGGCTTGTTTCTACTGAGGTTAGTCCTCAGTACTTAACTGTTCTTTTCCCCTTTGATCCCATTTTAAAAAACGAAACAAAAACATTCTGTCTTGATTCTGCCCAGATACAAAGCGGACTTTCTGTGAAGTATTTGGATCTGGTTTCACAGGAAAATAGAAATCTCAGATTGAAAGAAAAGACAGTGGATCACAAACTTAACAAACATCTGTTGGAGATTTTAGTTTAAGCTGTGCAAAGGTGAAGTTATAGAACTATTGAATAGTCAGGATTAGAAGAGACATTAAGATCATCAAGTCCAGCTGTCAACCAGCACTGCCTCTGTAACCCCATAACCACTAAACCACATCACCCAGCCCAGATCCAGATACCTCTTAAACTCCACCAGGGATGGGGACCCTGCCATCTCCCTGAGCAATCTGTTTCACTGCCTGAGCCAGTGGCTGAGCTTTCAATCACAAATGCCATTTAAGTTTTGAATTTGTGACTTTAATAATTTTTTGCTAGATACTGTTTCTTTACTGCTTTATTTTACTGTTTTATTTTCATTTCTCATTTAAGTGGAGTAAATGAAAAAGAATATACAACATAGCTACAGACTAAATAGTTTTGGATGTTGGTGATTATCTAGCCATTTCTGTCTTTAAACACTAAAAATGTTGTAAAAGAATAAAGCATTGAAGAATGCATCTGTTTGAGGAGCTTTTGATGTGTCATATCAAAAAGTAACTGTCTAATTGGAAAATAAAAATATTGAATGCCTACCTTATTGTAAAATAAGCAAACTCAAAGTTTACAAATATATTTATGGGGTAGAATGTTTACTTGACTCTCCCCTTATTTCAAAGTTTTGTGTTTAAGGATGATGCAAAAAAAAAAAGGAACAGAATGGAATTAGTATTACATTTTGACAGTGAGCATTTGTAATTTTAAGGGGCTTTATGTTTTATTATTGTTATTTAGGCAAGCCCTGAGGAGAATCAAGAAGGAAATTTTGGTTCAGAGCACTCGGCATCACCATCACAAGGGAGTAGTCAACAGCAGTTTTTAGAAGTGGAAACAAATGTAGATGATTCAATGGATATTCAACAACAGGTAAAACAATATAAAATTTTATTACAGAAATTGAAAGGAAAACACATACTAACATGATTTCAAGTCGTATATTTTGTGAGTATTTTTATTAAGTGTTATTGAACGTCTTTTATGTCTGACCTCAGGACATGGATATAGATGAAGGTCAGGATATTGCTGAAGAAGAGATTTTTGAACAAGAAGAAAAGAAATCAGCTGTTCGTTCAAGATCAAGAACTCGTTCAAGATCTCGTTCAAGGTTTTGTAATTACCTTGTATTAAGTAAATGAAGGTTTTCTGAAAAAAAAGTTGCTATTTGTGATTGTCAGTCTCAATTCTGTATTTTCCAAAATTGTCATAAGCAGTTTTTGGTAATGAAAATATATGTTCATTAAATATTTGTGTGTTAGATGCAGACTTTTTGTATGACAGTTCTTTTGCCGTATGTGTGGTTTAACTGAAATTTAAGACCTGTTCAGGTTACAGAAATAACTAACACTAGACAGCTGGAAAGGCTTTCTGTTCCAGAGAATTAGGTACTGTAGAGATAGAACATTTTGAATGTGTTTTGTTTTAAGGTGTACATTCTATTCCTCACCCAAATGGCATTAAGTTTATTTACTGAAGCAGTTTTAGTGAATATAGTGGAAATGTCTGTGTAGTGCTTAAAGTTTGTAGTTAAAAGACAACTGTGTCAGATTTTTTTTTTTTTTTTTAACTCAGCATACTAAAATTAAGTATTTTGTAGGTCGCCAAGAAAACGAAGGTCTAGATCACGGTCTGGTTCTCGTAAGCGTAAACACAGAAAGCGTTCACGCTCAAGATCAAGAGAAAGGAAGAGAAAGTCATCTCGGTCATACTCCAGTGAAAGAAGGGCTAGGGAAAGGGAAAAAGAACGTCAGAAAAAGGGATTGCCTCCTATACGCTCAAAAACACTAAGTGGTAAGTGGCACCTGCTTAGTGTTTTAATAACATAGGATTAAATGGAAAAAAGGCTTCATTTTCATTGACAGAACAAGATTTATCTTGACTACTTACATATAAGTTTAATTTCTGATGTTTCTTACAACTTAGAAAGGTATGTCATGTCATCTTAGACAAGAGCAAGTATCATACTATTCTACTGATGTTTTTACTCACACTGTTGCCCCAGTGATTTTGCTTCTAAACAGAGAGCAGCAAGGGCTGCCTCTAAGTTACAGTCTTCTTTCTCTTTAATGCTGTCTTTAATGGAGTGTTTGAAGGTGTCCAGCACTTGATCTCAAAATGGTTAGACTGATAAAATGTTAAACTGTGTGGTAGACACTTTGGTGGATATCTTAGATGCCCATGTTTTAAAACATTTACTGTGTTTTTTAAATAGCTTTTCAGAGGAAGGTAGTGCCAAAGCAGGTAGAATTTGCTAGTATAAGGTAGACCATAATGGTGGTATTTTAAGAAAGTATTCAAAAACCAAGTGGATTTCAGCCTGTTGCACTGCTGTTATTTCTGCAGAGAATTTACATTCTAAAAAAAAAGGATGGTACTAAGGAGAAAAATAACTTCCTCCACACAGTTGCTTGAATCAGAGGGAATGTATTTTGAGAATGTAACTTTGTTTAGATAGGTTATAAACTGTTCCTGATGTAGTTTTGCATTTATCTTCTGTCTTAGAACTCTATTGTTTATCTGACAAGATAAGCAGCTCACAACTCATTTTGGTAAAGGGAAATGACAGCACATTTTTGTCTTGTGTTCACATTAATATTTTACATCGTTCCAAGGTGACTTTAAACTACAAGGGGACTGTACTACAGTTTAGATGCTTTCCCCCCCTGCCCCTTCTCTGGTTTTTCACATGAAAAGAGACAAATCGGTTTTAGGGTGTAGGATCCATGAGGCAGGGAGCTATTGGGAGCTGAGAGACAGACATGTTAAGTAACATAATGAACAGCAGCATTTGAGGTCCTGTGAAGTGTAAAGGGGATATTAAGGAGGCTAAGTGAAGTGTGAAAACTGTGGGGGGAGGTAAGTGATTAAATAAGTAAGTAATTCACCTGACAACTTCATGAAATTTGTTCAGTGACAGCCACTATTATTACTTGCTGCAGCCTGAAGAGTTGTTTCATAGAGCTTAACACCATGAGATACAAAAGGGATATCTACAAACATGTAAGGAACAAGTTTTGCCCAAGAGAAATCTTACAACTAGTCATTCTCAGCACCGCAGAATACTGATGTCAATTGAAAATGTCAGTTGACAGAGGAATGCATGACTCTGGTTTCCAGTTTGGTGCACCAGGATTGGTACACAAAGGAGATGTGGTGTATCAAGATAACGATGAAAAAAGAATGTTTCCATGGTTAAGGGTAGGGCAGGCTAAGAAATCCAAGTTGCACACATAGATTGGGCAATATTTGGGACACAGGTGCTGGAACCACATACATATGGGAGAAGGAAGTCTTAGCTCACGTCAGTGAGTGTTTATGTTTGGCGAGGAGGATGGGTGGGCATTTGGAAGGCAGTTGCAGGGATCTGGGCTTGTGGTGGAATTGACAAGAATCAGAACATGGACATCTTCAGCTTGATGGGCCTCAGATAAGTTTGTCTTTCTGGGTTGTTCCCTATGGCAAATGAATAGTCTTGTTGCTATTTCTTTCGGGTAAAAATGCAGTACATAGCACTGCAGTATTGAGTTTCATCTGTAATACACTTTTAGCCATGTAGAAATTAGTCTTAATTTGTTAAAATTTACTTTAATCCTAAAGGCATGGATTTTTTAATGGAAAATAGAAGAGAAATTTTTTTGTTTTTTCCAAAAGTAATTTATAGTTCAGTTTACCTTAGCTGATAATCTACAGAATTTTATGGTTTTATTTCTATTAAAACAACTATTTCATTTAAAAAAAAATGAAACAAGAAGAATGAACACTTGTAGTGAATATGTTTGGTGTTGTTTAACCCTTTAACATTTTTGTTAATGTACTTAATCTCTATGTAGTAAGTAATAGGTTTACTATTCTTTTTATCAGTTATTTCTGTGTCATTTTAAAACCTTTTATGTTCATGCTATAGATTATTTCATAAGATAACATTCTAGTAATTTGATTTATGTGAATGTGTCTCTTGACAGTTTGCAGTACTACTCTTTGGGTAGGTCAAGTAGACAAGAAGGCTACACAGCAAGATTTAACAAACTTATTTGAAGAATTCGGACAAATAGAGTCAATTAATGTAAGTAAGCATGTTGCTGTGCTTTTTCAGGAATTATAGACTGGAAACTTGAACGTGCTTATGCCTCTGAATTCCTTATAGCTGCTTAAACTTGTATTTAAGAGACTTTTCTATCACAGTTTAAAAACTGTGGCCATAGCATTTGCCACCTGGTTTCAATCCACTCTGTTTTGAAGCACGAAAGACAGTACACTTCATGGTAAAAAGGCTCTTCCTAAGCTCTAGCAATTTATACAGTTTTTAAACCAGGGTTTAACAAAAAAGGTGTGGTTGTTCTGGTTTAGCGATGTGTCATGGAGCAGGTATCATTTTTCCTTGGCATATGGACACCTACTAATCTGTATCCACATTGGTTTTGGGTACATTCCAAACAGAGGATTCCTTAAGTAGTATCCTTCTTGATAAAACATTTAGAAGAAAATAAATTTTACTGTAAACAAAAGTTTATTCTAAAATGTGACAGTTAAAAAGACGCTTATAATTACGAGATACAGTTCTCATTGTTTAGAGTAATTTAGAGTTAAGTGTTTAGAGTAGTACCTCAGTTGCCTATAATTCAGCTTCAAGAAGAAGTATTTTTCTCCTAAAATAGCTTGTAAAGTTCTACATGAGAGAAATCTGGGTTTTCCTCTTGCTTCAGCAGTCTTAAAATGCTTCTTGTGCAATTTCATTCTTTCAGATAATATTTTTGCTGTTTTCTTGTTATGTTAATATATTCAAATATATAATTAATAAGGAATACCTTTTGAGGCTTTACAGAATCTTTAAAAAAGTTTCACAAGTGAAAAAACAAACCCTGTAGCCAGACATTTAAACCTCATTTTGATTTGCAGGGACTATCAATTAAGGAGAGTTCAAAGGAAAATAATGTAACAACCATAAATGCCCCAGTGCCTGTTACATTTCAGAGGCAAACCATATTGTAGATAATTCATCCTACGCATTCCACAAAGCTTAAGTACCTAGAATAATAATGTATATCTTAATGCAATTTTTATAAAATATGTTTACAATCTGTCAGCTTTCATATGTTTGTTATGTTACTATGTTCATTTAAACAGTGTAAAAGCACACCAAGATTTTTAACTAAAACTGATATAAGCAATTGTAATACATAATATGTAAGCTTGCAGAGATTGTATACCGTGTCATACAATAAATAAAACATGCTATACATACATACATACAATAAAACATTAGAAAAAAATCACATTCAGGAATGAGGACTCAACCCTTCAAAAATGCAATATACTTCTGATAACTGCTTTGCTCCTCTGTGAAAGGTTATTGCTTAGCTCAAAGAGAATTTGGAGCCTAAGAAGAGGTATCTCTGCTTTTATGAAGTTGTCATAATGTAGCTCTCAGGTTTTTTCTGCTCTGTGTTGTTCAAATCTTTCATGTCATTTATAACACCCATTCTTCAGCTTGCTGCTGCTTCTTGAAAATGTTGTAACTGAAGTAGCCTGCCAATGTCACTCTTAAGTTTTCTTGATGCCTGAACTGGTTTATATGGCTGAATAAAGTAGCAGTTGTTTACACTGTAAGCCTTTCCTTCTGTTGTATTAGTGTTCAATTAGTGTAGTTACATAATGTGAAGTACTGATTTTCCTACTTTTTAAGACCACTGCTGTTTTTCCATAGATGATTCCCCCAAGAGGATGTGCTTATGTCTGTATGGTACATAGACAAGATGCATATCGTGCTCTTCAGAAACTTAGTTCTGGGTCTTATAAAATTGGATCTAAAATTATTAAGGTAAGGTGATTTTAATCTAAGGATGCTGTCTATTTCAAATACAGTACCATTTTACTATGATGATTTGTTTTTTTGCAGCTGTTCATTCAAATGGGCGATATGGAGAAGAATGAAGCAGTAAGGTGTTAATTGCTTTCACTCTGTGTAAAATGCAGCTTTTAACAGGCAGAATGAAAGATAGCAGAATAACATTAGGACTTGACATTTAGGAAACACTTGGACGGTAGTATGTGTACATACAGTGTAAGTCCTGTACCTGACCATATGGGTTACTTAATACTAAGTTTTTCAGTATTTTTAGAGTTAAGTATTTTGTTAAATGTTATGGGGATTTTTTCTAGCTTCTTGATGCTTTAGGGTAAGTCCTTGAAATACTGTATTTTTAATTTCCCCAGATATATATGTTAGGATTAATGTAGAACAAATGTAAGCTTTCTGATGTAATAATCTTACACATATCTGTTGCAGAGGCCAAGTAAACTTCCTGAAGGTTCACTTAAAATCCAAACATTGTTAGTTAGCATTTTTAATAAATAGACACTGAGGATTGATGTGCAGTGACAGAAACTTGAATGAAATAATCTGAAATATACTGTTCCCAGGTTATGTGATTTAACCAAATTGTCCGATTGGGTTTAATTTTCAGATTGCTTGGGCTTTGAATAAAGGTGTGAAAACAGAATACAAGCAATTCTGGGATGTGGATCTGGGAGTTTCCTATATTCCATGGGAGAAAGTGAAATTGGATGATTTGGAAGGCTTTGCTGAAGGTGGCATGATTGACCAGGAAACAGTAAATACAGGTACAGACATTAACAATTCTGATAGTTAGAAAATGTGTTTATCTTGGTAATTGCAAATTCTCAGAAAATTTATTGTGTAGGAAATACATATTCTTTTTTCATTTACGTATGTTTTTGTAGCTCTTTGTTTACAATATAAATGGCACTGTTCTAATGAAATGTAGATCATATTTTTAGATTAGTAACTAGTTGCTTGTCATGACAATGAGAAATTGGTGACAGAGGGTAATTAGTTTAGACCAGTTAATAAAGGTTAGCATATTTTAAGAGTTACAAACTTTTTGTGCACTGGTATGTGAAATACTCATTTGTATAGAAATTGTTATCTGCTTGTGATTAAGAAAGTCTTACATTCAGGTATAAGAATTAAGTTGAAATTAGAACTTGTCCAGATATGCAGATCTTATTAGAACCTTACGGTATTTTTTCCATAAAGTCAGAGAGATAGGAAAACAAGTAGTGTTAGACCTTATTCTGAAACACAGTTCAACAAACAGTTGAACAGCTTGTTAGGTTTGTGGAAGACTTAGTTGTACTGTATTTTCTTGAAATGGATGTAGCACCAAATGACTGAATACACTGAAATAAGCAGTAAATTAAGACTCTTACAGTAGTGACAATGATTCTTCGGGTCAAAATGCAGTCTTGCTTTGAGTGAAAACTGAGTATAAATGCCAAAAATTAAAACATGTAACATTACTCAAATATGTTCACCATGTTACACTTAAAGTACAAAGCTTCTTGAAAAAATGGCAGGTGGAAGAAATGGAGGTTGGGGTGGGGTTTGTTTAACATGAGGATTCTTTCTCATTGTACAGTTGCCAGGTGATTACATAGATGTATTGGATACAGGAGTTTTTAGAAAACAGGACCACACTCTATCTTGCAAATTGTTAACAGAATAATTGGTGAAAAGACTTGGCATGTTTTGAAAAATCAATTTTGTACAGGCATAATTAAACAGCATTGCAGGTAGAGAAGGATACTTTATGTTCTTTAAAGTACATAATAATAAATAATTGCACTTGGTTCTTTTCATAATAAGTTTGAGGGCTATTTGTGATGAATCTATGTAGATACTAGGCTCAAATTTATTGTTTAAGCAGGAGGAGGATTTTTTAATATTTAAACAAAAATAACACATTAATTATCTTTTTATAATAAAATACATCATTTTTGAAGAGTGGGAAACAGCCAGAAGCTCAGAAGCTGCTAAAGAAAATACCCAAACGACGCAGAGTGCTGCAGTTGATAAGAGTACCATTATTACAACACAGACAGAAGCTTACACACAACCAGTCACTATGCTGCAGGTTGGTATTGTCTGAGTTTGCAAAAGCCCCACAGAACTGGTGAGAAAACTTTATTCAATACAGGTAAACTTTAATGCAGAGTTTAAGTGATAAAATACTTTGATTTAAGCCCTGCATCCATTTGTATTCATCTCTGAAATATTGTAGAATAGAATCAGTTGCCATGGTTGAGCATAATTGGTAGTTTCATGCAGTTACTTAATACAAAAACAAATTTATATTATTAGTGTTTTATCTTTCCAAGTGTGTATGGACATTTCTGGTTCTTGAACTGACATAAAATTATGTGAATGTTAATATTTTGCATTAACGTGAATTGAGTTTTGAGCTTTTCCCTATTCACAAAAACTGTCTTCAGTCTTCTTATTTCAACTGTCTCCTAATGTACACTGTGACCAGTGTATATTTGAATATGCATATATATTGCGTTTGTACTGTTTCTAATTACATCCTTGTAAATATGATACACTGTAACAATGCATAGCTCAAACAGAAGTTTGAGAAATACTAAGTAATTTTCAGGATTTCATCGGGATTATTAGCCTTGTTATTACACACCCTAAACTAAATTTTCGGTACTGATCTAAAATACGTAAGTTATTCTAATGAGACTAGAATCGCTGTTTTTAAAGTGCTCTCAAATTGGTACAGTATCTATATTTTTCTTCCTTTTCTCTGCATCTCTGCATTCACCCCTCTGTGTTAAGTATATTTTTATTCTTGAATAGATGTGGTGTTAAACTGTATTTTTTATCTGAGAATAAAGTAAATATAATCTAGGATTCTCCCAGTGTCCTTGTTTGCCTGTAGTTTACCTTTTCAAAATGCAATCTAATTCTTCAGGGTGTTTGTAATATATACAAAGCCTTTGGTACATTTAGTGCTTAATATACGAATTGCAGTTAGATCAGTTCATCTTTTTTAATGTCCTTGAATACAGCTAAGTATTGAAGCTGCTTGTTTTTCTTTCCATGAAAAAAGATTCCAGTAGCTCCAGCTGTGCCTGCTGTCAGCTTGGTTCCGCCTGCATTTCCTGTCACAATGTCTGTCCCTCCTCCTGGTTATAGCCCAATTCCTCCTCCACCCTTCTTGAGAGCAAGTTTCAACCCTTCACAGCCACCTCCAGGTAAGTCAGTAAAAACTGACTATGTAATGAGGATAGGAATTTCATTTGCCTCTGTGTACATCGAAGTTTTCTATCAGCTACCGGTTACTGTCTGAGTGAGTTGACCTTTGACTCTTAAATTTCATACTAGATTAAAACTACTTATGTCTAACTTGGTATTATTTTTACCAATGTATTCTGTTGAGAATAGAAATCAGAGGTTTTTACCTTTGCTAAAAATTAAAATTTAAAAATGCTTAAAATCAATCTCCTTGCTTTTGAAAAGTTTGAAATTCTTAATGTTTTTCTTTGGATACTGTTGACAGAAATCACTTAAAGATGTGCCTGCGGATCATCTGTAGTGAAGATAGGGTTGTTTTTGAAAACAATAACCACAGTTGCCTCTTCCTATTAGTTTGTTGTTTGCTAGTGTTCAGTGGTGCAGCTTTTCAGGATAAATAATGTGGGCAATCTTTTACTGCAAAAGTTTATTTTCTTTTCATGTAATTATTTGTCATTTTTTCCATATAGGTTATATGCCTCCCCCAGTTCCACCTGTTGTCCCGCCACCTGTTGTCCCACCGCCTGTTGTCCCACCCGTTGTTCCAACACGTAAGTTTGATTCCTCTAATAATTGTTCATGTGTGATGAAAAGTTTAATTGGTTTATATACTCCTTGTTATTTAATCAAAACTAAGTTTATCCTGTGTAATGGAAAATAACAACACAGCAGTTGTTTAGCTGGTTTAAGGAGGCATTGAGAAAAAGACTTAGAAAGCTTATAAAGTAGACTGAAAAATTACACCTAACGTGGAGTTACTGAAAAATGTTATGGCAAATTGTTAATTATTTATGTGCATAGTTCTAACACATGTAGCTGTTACTGGAGCTATTTGGTCTTAGTCACTGAATAATATATCATAATTTATTTTAGTTTAACATTCTGACTGTATTCATTTAACATTTAAAGAGTGTTAGAGTATTGATTGCTTAGGTTTCCCTGCAGCTCATGATCTCTAGGAAAAAACCCTAAATATTACGTTGCTGATTGAGGATAAGAAATTTATTACCAAAAAATGTACCACTGAGAGTAATTAATTTCACTTATTTTGATTTATCAGCCTGACTTCTACCAAACTAAATGTGAAAGCTTCGCTATATTACTGTGATACACTTCTGTTATTTCTCTACAGCTTTAGTACAGCCTCCATTACCAATTGCACAAGAGACGATGAAGGATGTTCCTTTTACTAGCCTTGTTCTACCAGTGGGCACAGTTACTAGCAATCTAGCTACTCCAACATTATCTGCTGGAAGTGTTTTTAATCCCCTGCCAATCAACAAACCAGAATCAGATGACAAAGGATCACATCTTACAGACCTTCAGATTTCTTCCAGTGAAAACAATAGATCTGGTAAGAAACATCTTCATTTTCTGATGTGACTACATACAGGAAGCATCACCCTTTGAGAGATCTTGGCAAACCATAGACTATTGCACTAGTAACTACAGAATAGGAAGTTCTGGGCTGGGTAGGGTATCAGTCTGCATTTAATTCGCGGAAGTGGTGAGAACAGTCTTGGTCATCATCTGATCATTGACTTCTAGCAGTTTATGTTCAAATGTGTTTTTCTTATAGTCTTGAGAAATAAAGCTGAGTCTGGGAACCCATTTGAAAACTCCTTAAAAGTGCATTTTTATTACACCAGTAGCAATGGAAAGGAGCAGGAGAGGGTGGGATAGTATAACATCTGTAGAATTTCATCAAAGGTTGTAATAGTTCTGATGCATAAATTGGATGATGGCTCTGGGGTTTGTAAATTTTAAGCTGCTGTACAGTCTTTGCTATGTAGAGACATTATTTTCTATGGCATAATGTCTATATATCACCAATGTGATTGAAATAATACATATTCATTATAGAAACTGGGACAGACCTTGTCGGCAGTATCATCACTGCATGCATGGATTAAGCTGCATTTTGTTTTGAATGCTGTGTGTTACCCTGGTATTTTCTGTTAACTGTTCTTGTTGCTTCATTTTAGTGCAAAGTGATGTCTCAAGTAGCTGTGGACTTGTTGGAGGAGTGCAGCCACCCAGTGTCTCAAGCAATTCTGGGCTTACTGGAGAAGGGCCACCACCCACTGTATCAAGTAGCTCTGGACTTGCAGGGGGAGTACAGCCACCCAGTGTTTCAAGCAGCTCTGGACTTGTAGGAGGAGTGCAACCATCAACTGTTTCCAGCAATTCTGGTCTTGCAGGAGGAGTGCAACTACCTGCTGTCTCCAGTAGCGCTTCTCTTGCTGGCGGGATTCAGCCAACTAATGCCTCAAGTAGCTCTGGACTTATGGCTGGAGTGCCACCACCAAATGTCTCAAGTAGCTCAGGGCTTCTAGCTGGAGTGCATCCACCCAGTGTCTCAAGCAGCCCTGGCCTTCTGACAGGAATGCAGCCACCCAGTGTCTCCAGCAGTTCAGGAGTTCTGGCAGGAGTACAGCCACCAAGTGTTTCAAGCAACTCTGGGCTTCTCATAATGCCACCACCCAATGTTTCAACTAGTTCTGGACTTATGGGAGTGCCACCACCAAATATTTCAAGTAATTCTGGACTTCTGGCAATGCAGCATCCAGCTGCAGTTCCAAACATGCCTCATTTAAATATCAGTAATCAAAGAATGCCAGGAATGCCTCTTATAGATATCCGTCCAGGCCTAATGCCCCATTCGCCTGGACCAAGGTTTCCATTAATGCAGCCAGGATTACCACCACAGCGTAGTATTCCTCCTCCTGCAATCCTCGATCCTTCTCTTCACCCACCACCACCTCGAGGTCCTTTTCCTCCAGGAGATATTTTTAGTCAACCAGAAAGACCTTTCGGAACACCAGGAAGACAAAGTATCGATAACATTTCTAATCCAGAGAAAAGACTACCGCTTGGAGGTGATAACATTCAGCAGGAGGGTGACAGAGATTATCGCTTTCCTCCGGTGGAAAACCGAGATAATCTTAACAGACCATCTCCAGTGGATGTCAGAGATTCTGTTGGACGACCACCAGTTGATCCAAGAGAGGGTATAGGAAGGCCTCCAGTAGATGGAAGAGAGCACTTCGCAAGACCACATATAGACATGAGAGAAAATTTTGGAAGACCAGGTATAGATAACCTTGGCCGAAGAGAGCATTTTGGTTTCAATTCAGACAAGCACTGGGGACAGAGAGGAGATTATGATGAAAGAGAGCACCATGCCTTCCCTATTTATGGTGGCCCTAAAGGCTTCCATGAAGACAGAGAGAGGTTTCGGCATGTAAACTATAGGTTTGATGGTAGAAGTGGTCCCAATTGGAATAGAGGATTTGAACAAGATGCTCACAGAGATTTTGATGACCGCAGAAGACCCTGGGAAAGACAGAGGGATAGGGATGACAGAGATTTTAATTTTTGCAGAGAAATTAATGGGAACAGGTTTGGAAGAGACAGAATGTCAAACAACTGGATCCCACCTCCACATCCACGGGTTTTTGAATATTTTGATGGGGCCACTTCTCAACGCAAAGCTGATAATATGCCCCAGGTAAATGGTGAAAATACAGAGACAGAAAGTCAGCCACCAACTGCACAGGTGCAGGATGATCCAGAACTTTATGAAAAACTGTCATCTTCCGTCGAGATAAACAAAGAGAAGAGTGACACAGAAGCTGATATAGAGAGTGAACCAGTGGTAGAAAGCACAGAAACTGAGGGGACATAATCATCACTCAGTAGGTAAAAGATACCTTTTGTAAAGTTGTCATCTCTCTGTAATAGATAAATGGCTGACTGGACCGTAGCAGTTCACTTTTGTCTGCCAGAATTAAGTTAATCTGATGTTCATGTTCATCTTTCACTTAAATAACTGTACAACTGACTTGTATAGAACACTGTTCTTAATTTGAACATGGTAGGTAAACGTTTTTTTGCTTTTGGTTTTTTTTTTTAAATATTATTTTATTTCTTTGGTAAAGCATAAAATTGCCCCCAGTTGCTTTTAATTTCACAATGATAAATTAACAGCTTGTCAAACAAAGACTTCCTATGGAAGAAAATGGAATTTTTTAGATACTACCCTTAGTTTGGCTATCGAAATTGTTATACTTGAAAACAGGTGCTGGTGTATCTTGTCCGTGTTTTTAGGCTGCCGCAGAATTTTAAAGTATAGATAAAGCTGTGATATTTTATGTTCCTACAATTCGGCAGAAAAAACATGGCCCATGTTACTTAAGGAGCATAACACAGAGATTAAAAGTGATTTTGTAAAATCTACACTATAGTCTCTGTTTTCTCTAAAGTAAGTGTTTGTGATTTGTTCCTCGTACTGCAGTGGGTTTAAAAAATGAAAAAGTACATTTTAATGTTGGGTGCATTTTGTTTTTAGATGCCAATAAAGCATATTTGTTTGATAACAGTGTTCTAGGTATTGTATTTTTTTAAAAACCTGCAAGCTTTAAAAACTTGGAATCAGCTATGATATGTGCTTAGATAGTTGTTGCAAAAGGTTTATATATTACTTTTGTAAAACCAATGCAACAGTTATATGTGCAAGAAGCATATGGTTTTTACATCAAAGATCATGCAGTCATATTAGTTTGTGTAAATAACATGTATGTAAATATCTGTGTAAACTGTTTGTAGATACCACTTTTTCTGTGCGTGCCTGTGTATGTGCAAGCACTCACAGAATCTTGTAGGCAATTCAATAAAATTGAAATGAAACTAGGTTGTGAAAATTTGCCTTTCACCTTCTTTAGGTAGTAAGATAAACTTATTTCTCTGCAGTACTGTCAAGCTTGTATTTATCTGCTCATGCTCATTGTTACAATGTTCTTACTACTTCTAGAAGGTGGAACTTATATACTGTAAGAATATGCACTAGGATTCTAGCTTACTTTTAAAAATGCAGATATGCATGAAACCAAAACTTAAGCAACTATTTGCATTTTCTTATTTTGTAATATATTTGGTGTTCTGGATAGATAGTGTTAGTGTTTGAGTACTTTGTGGTTAATTGATTTTAATGACTAAAAGTTCAGAAATGTTGCATGAAAAGTAAAAAGCTGTTGTTGGTCTAAAAGCCCTACATGTTTCTAACAGAAATAAGAGTTGGGGGGTTGTGTTTTGATGGAATAACATTGAAGTTGAACCTCTTTTTAAATTGTTGAGATGAATTGAATTGGCTACTTAGGTAAATTAGTAGTGCTAGTCTCTCCTGTTTCACCTACTTTGCTGCTTGTGTATCCTTTCAATTGATGGTGAAAGATTAAGCTGTAGGATGATGTCAGATTTTCAATTTGTTCCATTCAAGTGCATTTCACCAACTTCTTTCAAAATAAGTTTTGTTAAAATTCTGTGTCTGAAAGCATCCTTTCACTCAGTTTTAAGAAAGTTGTTTTTCTCTTGCATAATAAGATAACAAGGGTAGGTACTGCCACATGAATTCCCCTTTGGTAAAAGGAACATTTTTAGCTCAGATTAGAGTTTTGATCTTTAACATTAAAGCATTAACATGCAAGATTTACTTCCCCTTCTGCTTCCCTCAAAGGGGTGAAAGT
Organism: Origma solitaria; assembly: GCA_013397895.1. Lineage (NCBI taxonomy): Eukaryota > Metazoa > Chordata > Aves > Passeriformes > Acanthizidae > Origma > Origma solitaria. The sequence goes on from VZRL01005209.1 coordinate 1,076,580, forward strand.
ATGAAAACATCACATCAGTGTAAAGCATTAACATGCCTTTGAACCTAGAAGCAAGTTACACATGTGTGTTGTCCTCTTCCTCTGGAAGGTCAGGCATTTTTTCATTCTATGCCATGGTTCAATTTTTCAATTAGAGCGACTTTTATTCTGGATAGTAAACAGCTTAATGAAGGCAGCCCTTGGAAAGAGTGGACTTGAATGAATTATTATCTATTGTGCAAGTAGTAGTCATTAGGTATGCATTAAATAACTACTTTGTAATGGACCTTGCTGATGTGTTTATTACCAGAACGTGTCTTGGGAGTTGAGATGAGCAATGTTTAAGGTAAATGTGTCATCATGGGCAGTCTCTGGCTCAAAGAACTTGACCGATGCTGCTGTACCACCTACTTATAGTATTCTGGCCCGGCAGATTTGGTTGTGTGACAGTCCAAAAGCACGAAATAGCTCTAAGGATATTACATGAGTTTAAGGGGTTTTCTTTCATTTTAATATGTTCCGTTTGAAAAGGTTTCAGTCATAGACCACAGAAATAAATACTCAAAATCAAACACATATTGGCAGTAGCTTTACTTTTTAAACATTTTGTTAAAAACCTCCTTAAAACTAGAAGTTAATCTGTTGTTTTTCTAAACTAGGACTAGCAGTGTGCCAAGTATGATGATTTAGGTAAATTACCAGGTGAGAGTTGTAAAACAGTTTGGTTGGTAGCAGTATAGAACAATGTATTTAATGAACCTATTATCTTTGTTAATATCTTTCAAACATTAATAAATTGGCTACTGTACATATGTGTTACACCATCAATTTCTAAACACTGTTTTTTTGTAGAATAAAAGTTTGTTGTACAGTCTTCAGTTGCATCATGTTTACAGTTAGAACTGTTCTATTTCTGATTTAATTATTGTAGTATGCAAACATACAGTACCAAAAATAGCTATATTTAGAAACTTGAAGGGACTTTATATTAGCAAAACAGTCTGGTTTCTATATCTTGCCAGTAGGAAGTTTAAAATGTTTCAGAGCTGGAGTGAAGACTTCCTTTTTTATTGTAGATTAAGCCATCATAAGCCAACAGTACCGTGAAAGGAACTGTCCTGACATCCAGACCAATTCTTTGATGTGATTCATTGGAGTGACTTGTAATTTTTGCTGATGCAAAGCAGAGAGTGAGAATGGTACAGAAAGAAGATGGGGCCCAGGCATTGGCATAGCAGTTCTGGCCTACTCCTGTTTAAAGCTTGCTGTAGTGATGAAAGGTTGTGAGTTCTAGCAACTGAAGAACCTGATGTACGATTCACATAAGTAACAATATATTGAAAAATATTTCAGGTAGCTTTGCAGGCAACACAATGTATTTTGGCACGCACATTTGCTTGAAAACCTTATGCATCAGTAAGTTGTTTGATGTATTTACGTTTTTTAAGAGGCTGTGGTTCTGATCTTTCAACTGTAGTGCATTTGAGTAGAGCACTACATCCATAAAGATGAAATGTAGCCTTCGTTTGCTATAAGGACATGATTACTTTGCTGAAGAATTTTTCTGTGAAATATTGGTACTCTTCCTTTTTATACATGTTACTTCCTTTTGTTACAGATTATGGGGAATATATGCTGTTAGATTTCTTTGCTTCAGTAGAACTGTATACCATACTTAGAGCCACTTCAGTGATTTAAATGACTTTATGAAGTTAAGGAACTTTTAGCCTGAGTAAGTCAAGATGAGAGTATTGTAATCAAGCCTGTAGTGTGGCATGCAGAGGCATTACTTAAGCACAGTTGGAAACTTATAAAATAAACTTATGTATAGAACGTATTTATAAGATAAACCAATTTATTGCAGAGGTCTCCGAATATACAGTTTGAGCAGTCTTGAACATGTGCAAGGATATTTTCTGCTGGTCGAGTTGAAAGTACTCCTTTTCTTGACTTTTTCCTCTAAGTCACATCTTTGGGTAATTGATTTGAAACTGATATAAATGGGTCCTAAATTTCATTCTCAGTCTTTTCAGTAATGTTTTGAAAAATAGTGTAATAATAAGGGTGAGTTTTTTGTTGCTTGATAATGGGAGTTGAACAGACAGAATCATCGAGTGGTTTGGGTTGAAAGGGACATTAAAGATCCTCTAGTTCCAACTCCCATGCCATAGGTAAGAAAACTTTCCACTAGACCAAGTTGTTCAAAACCACATCCAGCCTGGCCTTGGACACTTCGATGGATGGGGCATCCATAACTTCTCGGGGCAACCTGTTCAGTGCCTCAGCACCCTCACAGTAAAGAATTTCTTTTTAGTTTAAAGCTACTGCCCTATGTCCTATCACTACATGCTCTTGTAAAAAGTCACATCCCAACTTTATAATTTTATAACCTATTCAGAATATCAGGAGTCATAAAGAGTAACTGGGACAAATTTTTGTTATTAATTCATGTTATTAAAATACCTTTCTTACCCTTTTTTTATTGTTGATTCAGGTAATTAAAGGATATTTCTTTCTCTGTTGTGACATCTACTGCTGATTCTTTTGAATTTTGCAGTAGTCACATTTTCTTTTCAAGTATTGAGCTTCCACAAGTAGGCATGCACTGTGAAGCCATTTACTGGTATAGATGAGAGATTGTTTTTAAAGGCATAAGGCAGGGTGTTCTTTTTTAATTTGAAGCCGCTTATTTGAAAAAGAATGGCAAAAGCATCTGTCCTTAATTGTTACTAGTCTTATGTTTTTCCTTGAAGGGTTGTCATAGTGATGTTCACTCCACTTACTTGGTACAAGTTCTTTGGATGCACAATAAGCATAATTAAATTAATGTATGTACATAATACTTCATAGTCAAGTAAAGTCAAGTAGAGCTACTAAAAGAAAATTCATGACATCTCTTTGAGTAATGACCTCCATATAGGATCTGAAAAGTGATTCTTGTCAGTGATGAGAGTCTGTCTATAGGATTTTTGTTGGAGTTGGTAAGCTGTAAAATTGTATTTGCCATTATTCTTGTATTCCTGTCTTGCACAAACTTGATGAAAAAGGGTTGTCTCATTGAATATCCTACTCTTAATATCTTTTAGATGCGCTGCTACCAAAGATTAGAGAAGGGTCAGTTTTAGCAGTCTAAGCACTCTTAAAAATCAAGCTGTTGTTAAGATCCATTTTACAGTTGCAGATGAATGTCTTTTCCTTCTCAAAGAGTTTAAAATGCACATTTCAGCACTTGCATAGTAACAGTGATATTAGTTGTGTCACTAGTTTCCTAATCATATTCTGTACTCTATCATTTTGCTTTTAAAATTAAGTCACTAGTGAGTGCTCTTTTTAAATTTTCTTTTGAAATCATATTAAAGACCTGAGACAAGGGACTATTTTGTGCTCTGCAAAAAATAATTTGGTCAGAGAGCATTTTAACTTGTAAATAGGCTAGCTGATGATTTTTTCCTCCCTAATCTAATGTTTCAGTGCTGCAAAATTTCTTTTGAATGATCTTCTGTATGCATATCTGTGTCATAATAGATATGTGTTCACATTAGCATGTGTCAAAGTTTCTGTTGAAATGCAGAAAAATAGATTCTTTAAGGTAGATGACTTAATGTATTTCTCAAACCAGGGTAAACTTCACAACCATATTGATTTATATACTAGAACATTATAATTGTGAAAAGCCAGTGCAAGAAGTCCTTAATTGGTGAATAGGTGAAGATTGTTAAGTGGGTATAGAAGTGTTAACTCAGGTGTAGATTGGTAGGATTCACAAAAGCCATAGTTGCAGGGACTTTAGATCTGAGTGTCACTTCCACACTAAGTAGAGATCATGTTGTAAGTAATGTAGCTTTTTCTTGATAACGTCAGGAATTAAGTAGAAATAATGTCAGTGTATAAAGCCCTGTCTAAAAATACATTCACCTTCATCTAGTCAAAGGAAGCTCTGTCACTGCCACTTCAATTGATCAAGGGAAAAAATACTTTGAATTTATGCTGTTTCTGAGGTAATCACATCTCATTCAGCAATGCAGTTTTAACTATGCCTTAAGTTTTCCTTCTGAAAAGGACCACATATTTCACACTTCAGACAAAAACTTAGAGAAAATAAAAAAATTTTTGTCTGTAGAATTTGAAATGTAATTTTGGCTTAAATTATTTTCTTCCAGAAAATCTTTGTCATTTCAGTAGTGAAAATACATACATACTAAGTGGACAGACATTCAGCTTTAAAAGTATTTACTGAAGGTTGTACTAGTTTGTCTAGTTCATTTTCTTTTTTTTTTTTTTCATATTCTTGCATTACGTTATTTTGTCAGGTGGTTCTATCACTGAATTTCTCTTACAGCAAGTTAGAAATACCTTTAAATTATGTCATTCAGTTGCATAACTGAGATATTTAAGTCTAGGACCACCATAAGTCTTTATCTTGAATCTCATGGATTTTTTTGTACAGTACGACTACCAGTGTAGGTAATTCACTGTTGAGAACCGTAGTAGCAGTCTGTTATTAAAGTACTGAAAGCAAGTTGAAATGCTTGCTGATGGTTCTAGACTTTTGCTATTTATTAAAAGCAAAATAAAGGCATCTCTCAAGTTCCCTTTTGATTAAAAAACTCTGTACTAAAAATATGAACTTGGAGGGCAGAAGTTCTGTGAACTGATACAATGAGTGAGGCACCACTTATTTTTGTTAGAGTGTAAAACTTTGAAGTGATTAGGATAAATGTTATTTCTACAAAATACTGAAATGTAATTTTTAAGTTTTGTGTGCATACTGCCTTTAGCTTCTGTGTGCACACTTCATACATACTTTGTTCCTGCAATCCTCGTTTCATGATCAGAAGCACTGTGGGAAACAGGAAGGTGGCATGGAATGGCATATTCTAGCAGACACCAAAAATACTGTACAGACTGGATCTATATGTAAACCACTGAATAGATAATGTTTTTTTCAGTGGCAATAGTTTGTTCGCCTAATTTGAAATGAGGAAAAAATACAGTTAGAAAGCATGAATAAACCCTTCTTTTCTTTAGATTCAGTGAAGTTAATGCATGCATTCTGATTAAATACTCACAAATTAGCAAGCAAGCAAGCATCCAAAGATTTTAAGTACTCCTGAGCATTTTTCTTGGTATTATTCATACCTCAATTAAAAATGAACACCCCCTCACCCTGTTCAAACAACAACAACAAAAAAACAAAACACAAAACTCAGGTAGGTGTAGATATTTGTAAGCTTACAAGGTTCTTGGAGGTACAACTTGACACGGATGTTAACATACCAATTTGGATATATTTAGTAAATACTTTAGAACCCTGCCAAAAGCATGATGAAGAACTATCTCACGTGCAAGGAATGTGCTAAACTGAGGTGTTGGTGTAAAATCCAAGATTATTTTGTTCCTTGTTTGTGTTATCTCCCAGTCCAAATATTGCCCTTGTTTGGGGTTCCACTCTGAACACTGATTAGAGGATGCTCTGATTAATGCCTGTGTCTTTATCTGTCCAATAAGTAACACATTCTGTGTATTGCATCACTGTAATACAGACACGGACAGCTAGTGAGAAGTTGGGAATGATGCTGTTTGGGGCAAAACAATCACAGAAATCAAAAGGGGAGATTACCAAATTGTGTGAATCACCAATCTCCAACATGGCTATCAAGGAATGTCTGCTTAGTACAGAGATAGTTACTGATTACTTTATAGTATCTCAGTAGCTAAAAGGGTGCATTTCACAATCATATCCCAGTTTGACAAGTGCTGGCTGCAGTGTCACTTGCTTTCTGCTATCTGTAGAATATACCATTTTCTTGATTAAAGTTATTTCATTCTTTCATGTTACTGCTAGAGACTTTAAAATAACTGCTTCAGTCTAAACCAGTATGTGATATACAGCCTCACTTGTTTACCAGTGGGACATGACTGTTTCATTAGGTCCACAATTTCAAATTCTTTGTCTTGGGTGTCTCAGTTTCTTCTTCAGTGGCCTTTGGAAAAGTAGTATATGGTTCTAGTTTCTTTGAGCTTAGTTTCCTTCTTTTAAGCTCAAAGCCTTCTAGGGGATAACTTCTTCCTTTCAAATTCCCTTCCCTCTGCAAGTATTTATGAGCAGGCAGCCCTAATAAAGATTTTATTGGAATTCTAAGAGTACGATGAAATAGATTGTGTGAAATGTCTGAAAAAAACTGAAGGCACTCTAGTTGTCTAGTCTTGTGCTAGGAAATTCATAGAGTGAAAGAAAGCAAGGAAACTAAAGCTACTTAAATGCATTGGTCGTATCTTCTGGCTCTCCCAAAACAATTGTACTTTCTAAGTAGATCTTTTCACTGTCGCACGTAGAGCAGCCCTTTAATACATGGTCACTGTTCTTAAAAATCCATTGTGCCCTCTAGCTTTCTATTCTTCATCTGCATACTGCTTTTTTGAAAGCTTATGTTTTATTTAAATAGCATTTTTTTCTTCAAAGGATTTTTAAAAAATGAATGCACTAGGTTAATAAAGTTTTCTTATTTCATTTTAGAATGTGCTGCCTAACTCTCCTTAATGAATTTCCTTCTCAATTAAAAGTTCTTATATTTCTATATTAACCAGATTAGAAGTAATGAATGACATGTAAAAAACCAAAAAACAAAAAACCAGAGAAATAAATATTTTTTTCAAAATTACATATATTTGTCATGATAGTCTGGTTCTGGCATGTTCAGGAATGTAACTAAAATGCCTTTTTTCGCATGTCCTAGCAGATTGTCCTGTCTCCAATATGCAACTTGGAAAGTTATGCACAAGCTAGACCAGCCTCAGGAGCTGTCCCATGCAACCTGTACATAGTAGTGAATACCGAAGTCTTGAATTTCCCTTCTCCCTTCCTCACCTTGTCAGCAGATACTCAAATTTTTCTTACTCAGAGTGAAGAAATTTAACCAACAAATAGTCTGAAAACTATGAAAAATTCCACTTTTCCCAACTTGGAGAATTAATTTGTTCTAAATGTCTCTCATCTTGATACATAAAAGTAAACAAACGTAAATCCAAAAGGAACAAATATGTGAAAGCAATTTTGTTAATGTTTCTAGCATTTTAGGGATAAAAAGTCTGCTAAAAACTGGAAAAGTTCTAATTCATGGACTCTTTTGCCATCTAATTGGCTTTTTTAAAAAGCCATGTATTTGAAAATTGCATTTTCTTAGTGGCCGTTCTCAAGAAATTTCATCATTGTTCTTTTGTCTCACCTTTTTTTTTTTTTTTTCCAAAACAGGCCTGTTTGAATGCAGTTTTGAAATCACACATTTTGTCTTACAGGAGCAGTCTAGCATTGACTTGAGCTACATACCCCAAGACATGCAATACATTAAAATTTATTATTGTGGAACTATCGGTGTGTTTTTATATATCCATTTTACAGAAGCTTATGGAAAGCTTTCCTAGAGAATTTACAATCTATGCTATGACAGGAGACACAGACTGCAGTATTCACTTTTCCCATGTGTATTACACTTGCTGACACATACTTGCTTTGTCTTCCACCTTTGCTGGGTCAAAGGAGTCAGAGTTAGATATGGGGGTTTTCATATACAGATTTAAATGCGCATTATCTCTGAAAATCAGTTGAATATTTAAAAATCTAAATATTAAGTTGAGATTCTAAATTCAGCTTGGTTTGAAACATTTGGTTGGTTACACCAGTTTTTTTTACACTATTTGGTGTCTTATTTTTTTAAAGTAAAGTGAAACAAAATATTGTTGCATATATAAGAAAGGTTCAGTCTTGTTGGTGGTTGATTTTGTTATGAGAGAATATGAAATTACCAGTCTTACACTATAGAAAATTATGTGCTGGTGAACTGTGACAGGCACAACCTTAAGCACCCTGACACTTGGCTGAAAGAAACATCAACCACAACCTTTCATCTCAGGCTGTGAGATAGCACAGGGAGTGCAGGTATGTCCAGGCTGTGGACAAACTGCTGTGTTTTGCCCGATGCACAGGCAGGCGCCTTGAGACGGGGATCATATTGAGCCATATAGACACAGGGCCCCTGCTCATCCAGGGATCAAAATTGTCTTTTCTACCTGAGCCACAATAGTGGTGTTACATACAGCAGGCTGCAAAATAGTCTTTTTATACTGAGTTTTGTCACATGGTTAATATTTATAAATAGAAGTATTTAAAGTTAATATGCTTTTCAGAATAATAACTGCTGCCAAATCAAATTTTTGAACCAGGTGCTCTACTTGAAGGGAACCCAGTTACAAGCAAGAAAGATGATAAAACCACTGTAGGTGCTTGTTTGGATCGTTCTGAAACAGAATTGTATCCAAAGATACTATAGGGAGGTGGTTCTTACTTCAAGGTCTCACTTACTGGGAAAAGGCCAGAAGTTAATTCTGAAACTTTTCATGATTCTGACCTTCCAAAATACTATCAGTAGGTTGATTCCTCAAATACACCATATATTTGCATTTGTTTTCCCATTCCTTCTGTAGTCTTGACCAAGCTAGGTAACAGCCAGCACAAATGTGCTACGTGCATTGTCATCACTGTTCCTAACAAGGATGTTCTTGGGTCTCCTCTAGTGCCCTTTTGAGTCCTTTGGATGCCATTGCTGTCCATTTCTAAAGATATTGAAATGGGAAATTCATTGTGTTTTCTGTAGGCACAAAACCCTCTACTGGAGTGACAAAACACTTCCCCAATTTTTATTTTCACCCTATTCTTTGGCAAAAGCTTTTTGCAGGGAACATTTCAAAGCTGGTTATTATATCATGGTTTCCAGTGTCTTCAGTCTGAAAGTGAGGTTTTGAGGGGTTTTGAAGAAACAATTTGTATGTACTCTTACTATTCCTCTGCTTTTCCTGCCTGTTGAGCAGTGGGGTCTAGCCAGCCACTGCAGCCTACTTTCTCACCCTCTTAAGAGAGAAAGTCCAGTGTTTCCCCAGAACATACTGACACTTTCTGCAAAGAGCAGCTTCTCAGGTTGTATGCAGCGAGAGGAGCATACAAAAAGAATAAGCCTACCTCTCCAGGACACCTTATCCAGTTTTTGAGACCTTCTTTGCAGCAAGCCTCTGGATTTAGGAAGATTAGAATAGCAGCTGGATGAGTTGCTCCCTTTGTTAACTATCATCTGTACTGGTGCTCAGGGACCTTATATGAATTGCAAGGTCAGCAGCTGGTTGTGCCTTTGTGAAGGGTGGCCACTTCTGACATGTTTGTTCTGAACATTTGAAATACCAAGCAAAGCCCTAAACTACTGGCACCTGTGCAGTGCAGGAATTGCTAGGTCTTGTCTGTGATATGTGGCAAATGCTCCCTTTCACATTTCCTTTTTCTGTCACTTCTCTGAAAACATTGCTAGTGCTTTTCCGCTGTTTATTTCTCTCCTGCATAAAATAGAGCTTGATGAATGCAAAAATGGTGGGAGGAGTTCATATCCCCTTCTCATGGATATGGTGAAGATCCTATACTCTGCATCAGAGTGCTGTGAAATTTGTTTTTTTCTAGTGGTGAAAAATTTAACAAATTTAACAAATATTTCTTGAGTCATGGTGTTTCTTGAAATGAAACACCGTGTTAACTGGTGTTTCTGGCTGTGTAGACTGCAGAGTGAGAAATTTGAATTAGTTTATTTTTATTCTTTTTATCTTTATTCGTTGTGTCGTGTATACCTCTACATTGATTCTGTGTACCGTGTGCTCCTTGGCAAAATGCATTAGTACTTTATTAACTTTATTCTCTCAAAAATTATGTTCTCTGCATTTATTTCTATCTGAATGTCTCACAACCTAATAGACTTAGAGGAGGATTCAAAAATGACCAGGCAAACAACAGCAGAGGAACTGGGAAATCTGTTGTATAGGGACTGATGAGTGATTTGTGGGCAAGAAAAGGAGAGCTCTTTGAAGCTCAACCACGTTACCTGTGGTAATCAATGTAATATTTTATTCTGCATTCTAAAATGATTAACACTTTCGCAACCACATCCACAGGAAGTAGCAAGTTGTCGAGTGTCAGGAGCATCATAGGATTTTTCATTTGAGAGAACCTCATTTTGTGAAAATTAAAATTAAACTGTATGTCAACTCCTCTCACAAAGGTGCAAATGTTGCATGTTTTGAAAAATTTTCTAAGCACTTGCTGATTTTGTTACTGATGCCACAAACCTGAGATTTGATATTCCTTTCTTTAGTAGTTTAATACAGACCGAAAATGTTTTTAGAAGTGTCGGCAGTGACCAAAGGGAGATTACTGTGGTTTTGAAGAACTACAAAATTGAAGGATTTGTGAGGGATATTACGTAAATTTACTGGGATTTGTGTATGTTTTCACTTGGTTATAATGTGGAATTTGTGCCTGACTATCTGGCTGCTGCTGTGGCTTAACACTATTATATTTTGGCATTTTGTTTTGCTTTTGGTGATTTCGAACATGCAGACCTTGTAGACCTTGAAGGGTCACATGTAACACTGTCAAGAGTAAGGTGGAGTCTTATAAACTAAGGAGAAATTATTGCTAGCCATGGTTTCTAAAAGTTATATTCAAGGGAAAGAAAGGGATTTTGAAAGCAAGAAATGCTGAATGCTTTGTTTATGAGGGTTAGGGTGTCATTCTTAGTTTGATAGAAACTATAATGAGAAACAGCTGAGATAGCTGGTAGGAAAATATTTTACTTTTTAAAGGGGAAAAAAAATCACTGATGAGTTTCTTTGCTAAAATCTCTCTGTTTAGTCTATTTGTCTTATTCTCATGAAAAAGAACACAAAACTGAAATCTAACCAAATGCTTTAAAGTTTTTTTGAAAACTACAAGCAGACTTAAGCAACTATTGAGAAGCTCTATACAAGCCTAGCAACAGTAATTTGCAACCTGCAATGAATACCATTGAGCAAGAGACACTACCCAATAACAAATTTTCTTTTTGTGGTTTAAAATCTAAAACGTTTTGCAGATATTTATTTCTTTTAATTTTTGAAAGAAATTTTGATACCTTTTTTTCTACTCTTGCTTGTAGTTACGATGTTTTTTCTTGCCTGGATTTTGCTTGTACTTCATTAAATTTATTTCCCAAGCCTGGTGACTTGCTGCTGTGAAACCAGCAGAGGGTGCCCAGGACATACAGAGCCATGGCTGTTTCTTCCCAGCCCTCTGCGGCGTGGCTCTGTGGAAACCAGAGAGCTGCTGCCTTAAGCCCTGTTCAGGTGAGGTACTGTATATATTCAATACAATTCTCAGAGTAATTCACCCTTGTGCCTCAGTGCACTGCTTTTACACAATTCCTGTGTGTATATGCTCACTGGGGGTAGTTTTCACCTGCTATTGTAAAACTAGTTGGATTTTGTATTTCAGTTTTTTCACACTGATTTGTATTCAGTGCATTCAGTGTATTAAGAAGAAGCCAGGGGTTTAGTCTTGCAATGTCAAAATGTGAAATGCAATTCCATAAAGCTAGAGATTTTCATATGATAACCTTCTTTGTGAGTGACTAATTTCTTATTCGTCTCTTTATTGAGATTTTTCCTGGTTCTTCTCTGACATTTTCTTTTCTGTTTTTTTCTCCCCATACTACAGTGAATATCTTTTCACTGTTCAAGAACAATGCAATTGTAGTATTCTCTGCAGGTACATAGTATGGATTAAATTATATTCTTCACTGTGAATTAAAGGAAGGAAGCAAAGGTGAATCTGGTTTTATACCTTTTGGGGCTTTTACAGTATAAATATTCTTTCAGTTTTTACATGGACATGAGATTTGTCAAACACAGGTTCAATAAGCTGGTTTTTAAAACGGTTGCTTAAAAAGAAAACAGGCTAGTAGATTTTTTTCATTGCATCTCTTAACGGAAATCCTAATTTGCACCAAGCAGTAGGAAAGAGGCTTTTTTTCAATTTTATTTATATCAGCAAAGAAAGAAACTTTTCTAAGTCCTTTTTCTCTTGTTAGAATCGGTTGTGTGAAGTAGCGTCAAAGAATGGTTTCCATGTAGCAATACCCAAATTTGATCCCATAAAAGCTGCGCTATTTGATGACTGCTTGACTTTTATCAGGGTAGCACAGTAGGTCCAGCACGAACCTTTAGACAGGTCTCCCTGTGTGTGGAGCCAAGGGTAGCATGTGTCATTCATAACCTCATGTTGTCACTTTTCCATCTTGGATTCTTTGTGAGTGAATCTCCTCCTTTATCAACTGGCCGCTCTCTTACGGATGGCATGTCAGTAAATCTCGTGTGGTCCATTCACCTGTAAAGAGCTCTACTTCTGCACTCCTCTCGCATCAGAGAGAAGGAAAAGTCTCCCACCTTCCAGATTTCTAGCTCAGGCTATCCAGCTCCTGGTGAGGTGGAAGAGAAGCTTAATTTGAATGTTTGGTGAATAGTAACTAGAGAAGTGGCAAGAGGGATCAAAGACAGCTTGTGTGGAGAAACACAGCAGCTTCATTCGTAATGGGAGCATAAAGGCTGCTCTCCACAGCAGAGTCAGGGCAGTAAGGAGATGGATGAGCTTTCGTGCCGTCACTCTGTTCATGTGGCAGATGAAAGAACACTTGTGGGTGTAGCAAAGGAAACCGTGTTGCGCATGTAAAGCAAAAGACGAACTTCATTGCATAAGTGACTACAAAACGTACGGATATTTGATTAGGTCTTCAAATATTGTTTACAAATTATGACTGCATATAGATTCGAAGGGTGAGAATTGAAGAGAAGTCAAAATTGTCACTTTGAAAATAAGATGCATAATATCTATAATTCTCTTCATAAGAAATCAAGATCTGAATATGTATTAAACTATATCATTGCTAAACAAATTTATATTGATTATAGTATATTCTCTCATAAAAGAATATAATGGTTCTATTTAATTTCAAATCAGACTATTTAGGCGGTCATTTTAGGAAGAGTAAACCTAGCTACAGGGGGAAAAAAAAAAAAGCCACAAAAACTACACATGGAAAGCTAGATTAAATAAATTATCACAATACTCTCTCTTCTGATTTAAACAACTTGAAAATTAAAATAATTTCAACTTAAACAGTCTTTCTAAAAGTAATTTTAAGTTGCCGTGTTTTACGCTGCCACTGTAAATGCTGGACAGGTTCCCTGTCAGGTTTCCAGGCCCCCATGTCAGGCCACAAGCAGCAGGAGGGGCACATGTGCTCTGTGTGCCCATGCTGTGGCTGTGGCTGCTCAGCAGCTGTCACCCCTGCTTGGTACATGAGCTGTACTGGGAAAGGGCAGTTTTTTGAAGCATGCTGCTGGTAACACCAGGGTTGAGGATTCAGTCCCTCTATCGGCCATTTACTTCAGAGTTGGACTCGATTATCCTTGTGGGTCCCTTCCAACTTTGAATATTCTGTGAATCTGTGTGAAAATTGCTGTAACAAGGGTGGGGGGGGGGGAAGTAACAACGAAGTCTTCTATCCTCCTCTTTGCTGGCCAAGGAAATGCAGGTGCAGAAAGCTCTTACTCCTGTCAGAGCAAAGTACAAGCTTTCTCTGGGATTTTCCAGGGGAGGATAGTATCTGTTTCCAAAGGCCAGCTTTATTAAAGGTACTTCAAGTATCAAAAAAATAGGTTTTTTCACATGCTCATGTCATTAGGTTATGGGCCACCCATCCTACTGTTGCTCATCCCCAAGTGGGCATTCCTGTAACAAGCTGATGTCTCCCAAAGGAGTTTCTTGAAACAAAATCCAAAATCTCGGACTCATCCTGCTGTGCAACAGCTCTTTGGGCAATTTAGCAAACCTTGAAAAAACTGCTGCTTCTCATTTTATTTTATAGCTCTCCTAGCTTTCTTTTAAGACCCTTGTAAAATCTGAGACCCAGGAGAAATCATAGTATCATTTGGAAGTAGTCAACAAAATTGCTCATTGTTATATTCAATTCTCAACCTCCAACATGGCAAACTTTTTACTGCCTAGAAATGGGATGAGATTTTGAGAGCAGGAGCTGTGTATGTCTTCTATAAACTGTTCCTAATTTTCACTCTTATTCTGAAAATTTGTGCTTGCATGTGAAAGTATGAAAGTAACCGACATAGAAAAGGGTTTGCCTCACTCAGGTTTTTGTGGTTACTCAGAGCATTGTGGATCTGCATTGTTGTTCCAGGCATGTTCTGTATCCCTAAAAAAAATTTCATATTCTAGAGCGTATCTTAAATATTCAATGCTGACACAGCTAGAGACACTAACTTACATTAACTCAGCGACTTCTCTGGAGTTATGATAGAACTTGTCCCTGGACTGCCAAGATGTCTACCTCACCTATTTCCCAGTTTCCTGCTGGATGTCAAATGAAGCAGTTGGTAATTTCGCGAGACACATTGAACTGTCAACTGTGGTGTCAGGAGCAGATGCTCATCCTGCTCAGCCAGCTCCCTGAGAGCTTGAGGAAGGCACCCCTCAAACTGACCAGAGAACCAAGTCCAAGTGGTCACCTCTGACTCACAGTCAGTACCCATCTATACTCATTTCAAGAGAGTATAAAGTTAGTAATAAGAAAAAAATATGCTGCCCAAGCATATAAAGAAGTAGATAGGAAAATAACCTCATGGTAGAATTTAGTCAAAATTAAGTATTTATGGTTAGATTAGATTCTCCTCTAGTAAAGATAGGTTCAAAAGTATTATATCATGCCTCGTCAGGTCAGTTTAAGAAAACTTGTGACTAGTTCCTGGCAGTTCAAATTATGCTACTATTACAGAGCAGATAACATGTTTTTTCCTTTTGTCTCCTGTGTAAGTGGATGAGATGGATGCTGATTTGGTAGCTATTGATTGCACATCTGCTTTGTGTATCTAAGGTCTCAATAGTGACTATCTGAAAGCAGTAATTAAACATTACTTGAATGTGATGTGTAATTTAAAGCTCTCCTGCCTTCTTTTCTACTCTTTTATTTCATCCTTGGCAGTCTTCAGTATCAAAACACATTTGAAGAGGTTGAAGGGTAACACTGCCAGAAAGAGAAAGCATAAAAGTAATCCACTGGAATATGTCTGTTGGAAACATGATCAGACCCTGAAATGAGCACAGTTGGTCAGAGTATGATGCTAATTACACCAATGTCGTGGGTTTGATCCTTGTACAGGCTATTCACTTAACAGTTGGACTCACTGATCCTTGTGGGTCCCTTCCAGCTCTGTGATAACCTCTGTGAAGCTCTGAGAGTGCTCATTTACACACTCAGCAGTGCTTTAACTGTTGTAATAATAAATGCTTTTGATTTCTCATTAATACTTTGAAAAGTGGATTGAATTGCTTCCACCATTGATTTACCACTCCTTTTTATGATTATTATGAAATTTAAAAATCTAGATACTAATCCAGCAAAGCACATAAAATATTATTAGTCTGGTTATAATAACTGGATGTGCTTACATTTAAAACACATGGGGGAGCATCATTGCATTAGTGTCTAAAGGAAAAGGAACAAATAAGGCAAAAATGGAGAAACAGAAAATAGTTTAACAGCACTTAAGTGAACTTGATAATTTGCTTCCTTGATTGTAAGCATGATTGATAAAGAAGTTACAAGTTTTAAAGTCTAATATGTTAAAACACACCTTTATTTTGTCATTTTGTTCAGTTCATGTTTCTGTTTTCTAGTTTTTTTATTTGCTGACATTGTGGTGCAAGGTAGATAAGCTTGTGAGATTATTCTGGTATTTTCTAATAAAACCATTTTTTTCTGTCCTAGAATGTGAAATGTTATTCAAATATTTTTTTAAAACTGACCTTTCTTGAAATTGGGTTGGTTTCCCAAGGTTTCATATTAGAAGTTGGGAAAATGTTACACAGAAATTACCCTTCCACCAGCAAGCTCTTACTTGATGAGTTAATTACCTTTCATGAATTTCACAATAATTCACATAAAGGAATTTAATCCTCTGAAATATTCTGTGCAATATCTTTCACAAATAATTTATTGAGATTCTCCTTCCATCTGCTTTCAGTGGCACTTCACGTATTTGATAGAAGCAGACGGTAGATTTTTCATTAGCACGGTGAGATTTGATACCTTCTTTGGCTTTAATTAGGTTTTCAAGAAGCAAGTATGTTTCCCAGGCTGCAAAATTTTAACTGGACAGATTTTAGTGATGTTTTACGTATTATTAAACCATATTTTAGTAACTACAAAGGAGTGTCCATAAGCCCAGACACGAGTAAATATCTTGTCACCAAGATCCTTTACGTTTCAATTTCAGTCTTCCAGGACTGCTTTTAGTCCAGTATGATATTTAGCTTAACTCTTTTAAACAGACTAAAATTTACTATTAAGCACTATTAAGTCCCTGTTGAACACTCAGGATATAGATGTAAATAACTACACATCCTTAATTTGTCTCCTTACCTGCTTTTCCTTTATATGAGCATTGTAACTGTATTATTAAATTACTGCACTGTTTAAATATAAGAAGGTTCAAACAAAAACATGTTTTATGGAAGTTGCTATACAAAATAAAGCTGTCTTGTAGTTGCATCCAAAAATCAATGTGTCATCACCTTAAAAGAGGTCTTCTCTACCCTAATAGATTATTTTTGCTATGCAGGAAATGAAAGTTCCAGTTGATTCTTTGTTCTTGAAAAATCTTTTTTTTTCAGCACCAGAAACAAATGCTTCTTTTTCTGGTCTCTTTAGCTTATAATTGTATAGCTATGGAAAGAAATCAATTACAAGACACGGCAATCTGGCATTCAGTGCTAAAAATAAAATAATAATTTTAATCTCAGAGGTTACCCAAGTCCATCATTCCCTTTCTTTGAGGCATCTGTTCGTCCTGAGTGTAGTACAGTGCACTGTATAAAAACACAGGTTCTCAAAGACACAAATATTGTTCCCCAGCAGGTGGGTGTAAATCCCAACAGAATTGCACCTGGGAAGTAAAGTAAATTTTGAATCAAAATGTTTGATGGTTCTTGGTAATTTTGCTGAAATCAATGTACCTAGGATTAGATTAACACAGAATGAGCATTCTGGTGGTGCTTATAAATATGCACTTCCGTAGTCTTTCATGTTGTATTATGCTGTCTCTTTCCACTCAGTGCAATATCTCTTACGTTCAAGCTTCGCTTTTTTCTAGACCTGTCCAGCACTTGCCCACACCATCACCTTATTTCTCAAGGCACTTAAGCCAGGACTTGACTTTGTGTCCAAAGATTTTAACTTGGCATAGTTTAGTACAATACTGAAAAAGGCTTTTTGAATCATGGTCAGTTGTAAAAGTGCGCTACTTTATCCTTCAAGCTCTCCTGCTAGGATATTTGTAAAATAAACCAATAAAGTCACAAAATACGGTATTTTATGGTGACAATTATGGTACCTACAGATTGTCTGTAAATTCCTTTTTCCTTCTGCATGTTTTGTGGAGATCAGAGTACAATATTAACTCCCATAAACCTTGATCTCTCATTGCAACTTTATTTTTCTCCTTCTTATTGTATCTAATCACCTGAGCACTTTAACTAGCATGCTCCTGTTTCCATGCTGTGCATTTCATATTCCAGATGAGAAGTGTCCCCACTTTATTACTTGTTGGAGAGAGTCTGGAGCTCTCATATAAGCACATCAATGACACAGTTTCAGAAAAGTCAGGGGAATCACGAATTTCCATCTGTGTTAACATCCTGTCTTATACAAATCTCTAATTCATAGGAATATGATCCATTATATTAATTATAGTTTAATGGAAGTTGGATTGAGTGCTCTGAGGTTAAGATCTTGTGTGGCTTACTGTAGGCTTTGTGTGATATAGTGGCCAAATTGCTTTATGTCTTAGTATTTTGGTTTTCCATTTATGAGAAAGGGATGATGACAGAATTTGCTTCCCCCTCCCTCCAATTCTTTACTTTACTTGTTTTGAGTGTGATGTGTTAGCTGAGGAACATTCATGCATGTGCATGTTAGGTTTCATAACAGAAGTGCTAGGAACAGATTTGGGCCCTGCTGCCACTAGTGGTAATGGGAAGTTTTGTGATGCCTTTTCCTTTAAGAACCTGTATGCTTTCAGGGAGATTTTGACCAAACTGTTTAACAAAGATAAGGATGCTTTCATGTAGTTTGGAAGTTACAAACAACTTGAAGGCTCATGATTATTTTTGGTATCCTCAGTCCCTAGTTAGCATAGATTCGTCAGTGTTTATGCTTCTGTAAATGTCTGTAATAATTGTTCAACATGCAGCAACCTAAAGATAGCATGGTGCATAGCAGAAAGAGGAATATCTGCCACATTCATAGCACTTAGCTGGTGCTGCTGTTCAGTGGAGAGACTTAAGTAGATGTCCAATGGGGCAATCTTATAAAATGAAGGAAAGCAGGTATTTTCTAGAAATTGATGATATCGCACTTAGTTACATCCCATGATAGAGAAGTCACCTTCAGATTTATTTTACTTTGTGAGTAATCCTTACCCACACAAATGTGGTCTCCACAGTCTCTGGAGTGACTGTGGAATCAAAGGAGAAAATAACTTTCGAGTGTTGCTTTCTTGGTCATTTCTATAATTACAGGTGCTCCCCCCCTCTACTGAAGCAATTAGAGGTGAAAATAGCTATTAAATCTAAATGAATTTCAAAGGGCATTAGGCAATGAGATGTTAGTTTGGAAAATAAATAGAGAGTAATCAGGATGTTGCATTACAAACATTTCTGTGTCAGTATTGTACTATTTCTTTTACTTCTTTTCCCCTGCAGGGACCTTTAAAAAATTCAACTCTGAATGCCTATAAATTGTACAGTCTCATTAGTTGTCTACATTTATAAATAAAAGCTAGCATAATATGCAGCAATTTTGACATCGTACCAGGGAAATAATGCAAATCATCAATAAAGATGGTTGAAGTATGACCTTTATTTTACTCTAACCTGCGGAAGTTTTTCAGAAAGCTATTAGGATTCACAGGAAAGTAGAAAGACCAACTGAGTAATTCACAGAATCTGTTTAATCCCGTTTATCTATGATTTTGATTATGCCAGGACAATAGTTACGGTCTGCATTGTCATGCAAGAAGAAGGTTCCAACATATGCAGTACATTATCCAGTGTGATGAAGCATAAGAACATGTGATCAAGCATAAGAACAGACCTTTAGTTATGTTTGCCTTGCTCTCCATTTTATTATTTTAATGGGGAGTAGTTTGTTTTTATAGATAATTTTGTTTAAGGTTAAGAGAAGTGGAAATGTTTCATTCTGCGCTCTGTGCATCCTGTAAGTATGGAAAATGGATTTGCTCCATTGGAAGGAACACCTTCAAGTAGAGGCAGGGCACCTTATGCCAGGGTTGCTGTAGTCAGGTACAGGGTGTTTGACAGGGGAGAACCCACGGAGGGGCCTGGCAGCAGTGTACCAAACCCAGCACGTCCAAACTGCTCCTGCTGGCCATGCGGTATCTCCCTCTGTGAATCAATGAGCCCCACTTGCCAGTTTACATGAGGATTTTGGTTTTGAAAATTCCAGTTAATGTCATTTAAATTCTATGCTTCTTAACAAGAAAATTAATAATAGTAAGAGAACTGTTGTGAATCCACCAGTGTACAGGTGAAGCCACTTGAGGGTCTGCACACTCAGGTTTGCCCTTCCGTGAGGAATAGGACTTTTCACAATCTTTTTCCCTAATCTGTACTCCTCAGACTCCTGTAAAGGCAGCATATCTTGAGGGCCTCACTCCAGATGTTCCCACAATGAAGTCTGTGTTTCCCTCTCACTGTCGTACTGAGGTTTCTGATTCTATTTTCTCAACCAGCTGGGAACAGCAGCCCCGTCGGTGGCTGGGATGGCTGGCCCCTGCAATGCACTGGCCTTGCACAGCTTGTCCTCCCTAGCAGAGATTTGCACTGGTGGCCACCAGCTGTGCCCCCATAGTGGGAATCTCCACGGTGCAAGTTCTTGGTGTGTCACACCTTCTCCTCTGCATGCCATTTGCCTTCTCTAGGTACAGCCTTGATGACCAGCCTGGTCCCTGCCTGGCATCGCTGCAGCCTCAGCCCTGCCCACTGCTTTTAAAGCCTGTTCAGCTCATTCTAACTCCTTCACTAACTCATTCCTCCATTGGCCCCACAGCAGTGTATACCTAAATACTCTGGATAAAGCACTCCTGTAATAATACTCCTGTAAACCACTGGAAAGGGCTGTTGACAGCAAAGGTCGAGTAAAGGTACAACCGTGTCATGAGCGTGTTAAACGAGTAGAAGAGCATCCAGCAGTGACTGAGTGGATGCTCTCTGCTACTTCCAGCCAATTGGATTAACTAGCTAAAAGGATTTGAGAGATTCATGCCTTATCCTGCAGGCTCCATCCTTCCTGGCAAGCATCTTGAGACAAATGAGAATCGTTTGCATCATTGTTTTCAGTCTCTGATGGAAAACTCTTAGCTGTACCATGTTTCTGTGGCTGAGCATGAGGCTGGATGGGATCTCACACAGGATCACCTGGGCTGTTCTTCTGCTTTCAGGGAGAATCAAGCACATGTCATCTCATCTCCACATGGGTTTGTTTCAGCTGCTCCTATCACTTCTTGTGGCAGCATTACGTGCAATACCTGTAGATAACCTGCTACCTGGCTGACTGGTCTTGTGATAGAAAGCTTTTGTCCACAACTGCATACTAAATCTTGTCTTCTGCATGATGAACATGGAGAATAATTAGTTATCATCCTCTTCTCATAACAAACTTTTACGTATTTTAAATATGTTATCATGTCGTCCCTTAGTCTTCACTCTTTCTAGACTAAACAATTTATTTCTTTCAACCTTCCATTCTTCTACATCTGTTACCGATTTTTTGTGGCTTTTACCTGGACTCCCTCCAATTGTCTCTTTCCTTCAGCAGCCCAGTAGGCAGAGTTGGACATAGTAATGCAGTCAGGGCCTTGCCACTGCTGGTAGGGGAAAAAAAATTACTTGATTTGCTTACAGGATTACTCTGACTATATATCATGATGCCTTCTTCTGCAGGCAGATAGCATCCTGACTTAGGCTTTGCTTATAGACCACTATAACTCCCTTCCAGATCTCTCTATGGTAATTTGCCCTCCTCTTTGTGGATCTAATGCATTAATTTCAGAATATTTATCCAAATTTCTGCAATTATGGTGAGTTCGAATCCAGCCTTGTAAACTGCTTGCAACCTCACCCAGTTAAATATATCAGATGTTACGAATCTCCTTTATCACCAAAGTATGAGGTTGTCAAATATATGAGGCATCAGAATTACGACTAGTTTTGAGAAACCTCATGAAAGGCCTTTGTCTGATTGAAAACAAGCAGAAGTTATGTTGTAGGATGTAGTCAGACTTTTCTCTGCCTATCACTGTGCCCAGTGTATGATGACCCGAGGTTACTGACATTTCAGCCACCAAAGGCAATGCTCAGGTGCTAAGTTGATCTCTGCAGACCTGCAGGTCATGGCAGCAGTATTCCCCCAGGCGAAGTTTATTTTGAACTAGCAAGGTTGCTAAATGCTGCATTTCTTTTTCTAACACATTTACAGGATTTTTTTGTATTTCTCTATTTTTCTTTTCCCTGCATGTTTGCATGGTGAATTCTTTGCAGTTCTCCCAGCATGTGTACTTACTGATACCTCTTAAATTACTCCTTTGGGGCTCTAAGGTAATTAAATATCTCCTGGTATAGCATACCACTCACTTACTCTGCACTGGGTTAATTTGCTGCTGTGCTTTAGTGCTGCCCTTCTGTAAACTAGTCCTCTCTTTTGAACTCTTTCCCCCTCTGGATTGCCTTTGCCTGGGGGTGTCCTTGATTAGTCTCTGGAACTGGCTGTGGCTGCATTCCCTGTGCTTCTCTAGCACTGATCTGCTCTTTCCTTCCTAGGAATCATGAAATCTCTCATTTTATAATCCCTTTGGTTTGATTTCCTTTTCATCACTAAATTCTAAAAAGTTATACGAAACTAAAGTTAAAACTAGAACACCCTCCCATGTCTTTTATGGCCTGCCAAACTACTTCTTCAGCAAATACTTGAGTATCATTTTCTCCAGGAGAAATAAAAGTGATGTTTAATACGAAGCTTTGTCCATATTCTAATTTTGAAAGTCTTCTGGGTTTTTGTATGCTTCCATGGAGGAGTTCTTTCATCCAGGAACCAATAGAAGACTGTTTCTAAGGTTGTCTTCACTCCTTGAAGTAGCCGGGGGAATATTTTTATGACCTACTAATCTAATCTGTTCTGCAAAGCAATTGCAGCTGAAAAACACAGCCTGACCTCAGAAGCTGAACATTGTTTTAAAACATCTTCTTCAGCTTTTAAGAATACATCTGGAAGATACTTCCTGAAGAAACTGCAGGGGATTCTGTGCCTCATCAGTATGATGGCAACCACAGAGATGAGATAGAACCAGCTGTTACATCATATATACACATACATGTGTGTGTGTGTGTGTGTGTGTGTATATATATATATGTATGTATGTATACATATGTATATATCATATGCCCTTAGGGGACAGGTTGTCAACATACAGCATAATACATACAATCTCTCCTGAGCAACGAACAAAGCTGAGCTAAGACTGTCAGGGACTTCTACAACCTATATAAATGTAAAAGAAGTGGTGAACAAGATAAATCTTACATTTGTACAACACCAGATGAGAGTATTGGTCTCAGAGTGAAGACTTTATGGTTGATCTGTCTCTTATGGGGCAGATTGAAACCCTACATCTGCAGCCTTTTTTTCCTTTAGAAAAGGACCTCTACGGTTCAGCTGTTTGAATATGTTTCCTTTTTTCTCTGTTTAAAAAATATTCCATAATAGTTATTTCAGACCTCTGTAAATGAAAGACAAATAGCCACATTTTAGTTAAACCAGAACTTTCTTTAAAACAATTTCTTACCCAGCTTTCAAGTGCTATTTCAGTAGCTCTGGATAACAGCAGCATTTTTCTTTCTTTGGAGGTTCCAAATACTAGAAATACTTTAGGGGACTGATTTTGGGTTCAGTTTGTATTTGTACACATAGGTTATATATCATGGGCGTTATATAATGCCTGTAGTTTAAGAGTCCACGATGAAAACAAAACATTTATTATATTCTGAGGCATTTCCAGGGAGTGAATAACTATGATTAACTGAATAGGCCATTAGCTACCACTATTACTGCTCAAATGCAGCTGAAATAGCATTTATTTAGTGGTAAAAATATTTGGCAGCACTGCATTCAAAAAAAAAAAAAACCCGAAACTTTACATTTGGAAAGCCCTCTACATTCCTAAGAATCTCCAAAGAAACGGTATTTAGAGGCGCCAGACTCAATTTTCCTAGGCTGTAATTGTACAGGAAATGTAATAAGTATATAATTTAGGTGAATATTGCATTTTAACAATCTTATATCAACATATGTAGGAATTCAATAATCGAAGTAGCTGTGGGCATGAAGTTTTCTATGGACTGATTAAGCCTTCTCACTCAATTGTCTTCATTTTATTGTACATATTTACTTCTGGTCAGATGCATTTGTTGTCTGCAGTATGTATTTTTCCCAAGTATTTGGATCACTGAAGAAATATATTCTGCCATTAGATAAAAAAATACATACTCGTTCATTTTATAATAGCAGAATTACTAAAGAAATAATGATAGCAAGATTTTTCCGTTAGTGATACAAAGAGCCCAACCTAACAGATACTAAGTTACTTACCATGTTTTACTTAAGGGTTTTTTAAATGCTGTCTTGGCATTGAAATAGATTGTTTTTTTAGTATATCTTAAAAACCTTGCATTGCAATACCTTCTATTGCAATGCCAACTGAAAGCTTCACTTACAGGAAAAGAATTTTCCTTTGTGATAAATTTTTGTTCAAAACAAGAAACAGAATATTTCTTCAGGATAACATTAAGCATCTCCTGATCATTTTTTAATTTAATATTCTTGGCAGTTGAGTCTGATAAGAAGCCAACTATCCTCTGAAGTTTCTTTATCTTCTCTGTCTCGAACAACTTGCTAATATATTTCATGATTTCTATAATGTTATATCTCTTCAGAAATGCTGGTGGTAGTTAGAGTAAGAAGATGTTACAGTAATTGACAATATTTCTGGTTTAAATCTTTTGGTGAACAGGAATTATATGAATTTGGCTGTGTTGCTCTCTGGAGATCCTTGGCATCCAGAGGAGGCTGCATTCCCCAGCTGACTGGATCTGATGGATAACTTTCTATAAATTGGGTGGTCTGTGGTGGAGCTGAAGAGCAGACTCTAGTTCTAGTGATTGTCGTTTTTTAGAAAAAGATATTGTCCTTTCACAGCTGAAATGGAACCTTTTCCCCCATTTCTTGGAAAAAAATAGTATCTACTGACAATAGTATGCTTGGACAAAATAAAAATTTTGGAGGACCTAATACTGAATGCCTGATAACTCTGAAACTTCACAAGATTTTAGTGGTGGACGTGTGCAGAAGAGATAATTTTAAAAGCAGAGGTATCAAGAGAATGCAACTACCAGTGTTTAAAAAGAGATCACAGTCTTTGTCAGAGCTAATGGAGAAGAATAATGGTGATGGAGATGTTTCTTGATATGAAGAGTGCCTAGGTCTGTAGTTCGGAAAAGAAAGATGAGATCAGTAGCTGGTAAAATAAAAAGTTTTTGCTGATTGTGATAATTATTTATAGAGAGCTGTTTCTGTTGTTTTTTGTTAAGAAGGACATTACAAATTTTTTTAAGAGACAGATTTAAGCATGCCAAAATGTCTAAAATGTAATAGGAGGGAATGTAAAAAAAAAAATCTGTTTAACAGTTCATCCAGTTAACCCCTCAGGATGGATATAATAGTAAGTCACTGGGAGACCATAGCTGGCATCATAGCAGTGAGTAGTCTTCAACAGGTGAAGAGCCTTGGCAGTGCTCTGGAGCTCTGTTGTCCCATAATGATTATCTGAGGCATTTTTTATATGTTGTGGCATTTGACTGGAATAACTGAAAGGAATAAGCAGTAACAGCAATGTAGATTGAATCAATGTTTTTAGTATTTGCAGAGAGGCAGCTGACTAGAAAATGGAGTTAATGATCTGAAACAAAATGACCTACAGGAAGATTATCTTCTGTTTATTTAATGCTAGACTGATCTACCATCAATATAGAGACATTTATAGAATAACAAGAGTGTGGAAGTAAGAGGTATTCTGTTTACATAATTTATAAATTTTAATTAATCTGCCAAAATATTTTTAGTGCCAAGCCCAACGAGACAGAATCAGACTGGAATTACTGACTTTCTGGTCAATAGCAGCTGAGGTCACGAGAAACCACAAGTAATGACAAATCGTAACTTGGACCTAAAATAAGATTATTTAAGTCATTAATTAGAGCTAAATAGAAATAATTGCATTTAAATGTAGACTGATATTTTCAAGCAGCTTTTAGGATCTTTAGGAGAAGCTCTATGTTGTAAGGTTCACCTTTCCTGGCTATTCATGCATTTCTAATTCACCGGGGACATAATTCCTGCACTGCAGCAATTGGAAACAGTATTTCCACTGCAAAGTAAGAACTGTGAAGGGCATGTGGGAAGCAGGTTGATGGTTTCCACTGCATGGCTAAGCCCAGGCAGAAGACACAATGATTAGACAGCAGAGGGGACACAGCAAACACATTCATTCTGCACATTGACAAAACTCTAGCAGGCAACTGCAGATGGGTGGGTACCTTTCATCCAAAGGAGATGCTGCAAGATCAGGATAAAATTTAGCAGTACAAACATTAAGTCAGGCATTCAATTAAACAAATATAGTTTCTGCAATTACTTTTTGGAGATAGCAAAACAAGGGAGAAAAAGTTGGTTGTGAGATATTTCTGAGCCATTGGTGCAATACAGTTGTGTAAAAAAAAAAAGAAAAGCTAAGATGAAATGCTATCTTAGGACATATCAAGCTAGGTAACTCCAGCAGAGAAAGTGAAGTTATCAGTGTCCTTATCATAGCATCACTGAGGTTGGAAAAAGGTCTTTAAGTTCATCAAGTCCAACCATTAACCCAGCACTGCCAAGTCCACCAGTAAACGACGTCTCTAAGGACCAGTTCTCTGTGTCTCTTGAGTACCTCCAGGGATGAGGACTTAACCACTTCACTGGGCAACCTGTTCTGGTGCTTGACAGCCCTTTTCATTAAGAAAGTTTTCCAAAGATCTAATCAAACCTTCCCTGGTACAACCTGACGCCATTTCCTTCTGTCCTGTCACTTGTTACACTTGGGAGCAGAGTCCCACCCCACTTGGCTACGACCTCCTTTCAGGCAGCTGTAGAGAGTGATGAGAGCTCCCCTGAGCCTCCTTTTCTCCAGGCTAAACAGCCTCATCTCCGTCAGCCACTTCTCACAGGACTTGTACTCCAGACCCTTCAACAGCTCCGTTGCTCTTCTCTGGACATGCTCCAGCACCTCAATGTCCTTCTTGTAATGAGGGGCTCAAAACTGAGCACAGCACTCGAGGTGTGGCCTCACCAGTGCCCAGTACAGGGGACAATCACTGTCCTGGTCCTGCTGGCCACACTATTGCTGATCCAGGCTAGGATGCCATTGGCCTTCTTGGCCACCTGGGCACAGCTGGCTCATGTTCAGCTGCTGTTGACCAGCACCTCAGGTCCTTTTCTGCCAGGCCACTTTCCAGCCACTCTGCCCCAGGCTGTGGCACTGCCTGGGGTTGTTGTGACCCAGGGGCAGGACCTGGCACTTGGTCTTGTTGAACCCCAAACTACTGGCCTCAGCCCATGGATCCAGCCTGTCCAGATCCCTCTGCAGAGCCTTTCTACTCTTCGGCAGATCAACATTCCCACCCAGCCTGGTGTCATCTACAAACTGACTGAGGATGCACTTGAGCCCCTCGTCCAGGTCATCAGTAAAGATATTAGACAGGAGTGGCCCCAACACTGAGCCTTAGCGAACCCTGCTAATGACTGTCTGCCAGCTGGATGCAGCACCATTCACCACCACTCCCTGGGCCCAGCCATCTAGCCAGTTTTTAACCCAGTAAACAGTGCAGGACCTCCCATCCAAGCCAGGAGCAGCCAGTTTCTCCAGAAGAATGCTGTGGGAAATGGTGTCCAAGGCTTTACTAAAGTCTAGGTAGACAATATGCACAGACCTTCCCTCATCCACTAAGCAGGGCATCATGCCATGGAAGGAGATCAAATTGTCAAGCAAAACCTACCTTTCACAAAGCCACTGGCTGGACCTAATCCCCATGTTGTCCTGTACATGCCATATGATGGCACTCAAGATGACCTGGTCCATAACCTGCCCTGGGACCAAGGTTAGGCTGACAAGGTCTCTGGATTCTCCTTTCAACCCGTCTTGTAGATGGGCATCACATTTGCCACTTCCAGCCATCTGGGACCTCACTGGTTAACCAGGACTGGTGATAAATGATGGAAAGTGGCTTGCTGCAAACTTCTGTCAGCTCTTCCAGTATCCTTGAATGGATCCTATCCAACCCATAGACTTGGGTCTGTCTAAGTGATGTAGCAGGTCACTAACAATTTCCCCTTGGATTACAAAGGCTTCATTCTGCTCCCAATCCCTGTCTTGCAGCTCAGGAGTCTGGGTACCCTGAGAACCACTGGTCTTTCTATTAAAGACTGAGGCAAAGAAGACATTGGGTATCTCAGACTTGTCCTCATACTTTGTTGCTATATTTCACCCCACATCCAGTAAAAGATGGAGTTTCTTCTTCAGAAGCATTTTTATTGTCTTTTATAGCTGTAGCCAGATTCAGTTCTAGTTGGGCTTTGGCCCTTCTAAT